>CM046383.1:9338691-9938691 GCA_025413485.1 Ficus microcarpa | reverse complement strand
CTATCACAAGATAGTTTTTTTGACACTTTTTTTTGGGGACATTTTTTAAATATTTTTTTTCAGTTTTGCATTTTAAAAGAGAAACTTTTTTCTTTTTTTTTTTTCCGTTTCCCGCACTAGCTTTTGTTTTGGGTTTGTTGTTTATGTTTATTATGTTTGACACTGTGATTATTACGATGATGACTTTATCACTTCAACGATTATGTTTCCTCATATGATATTCACACTATAAGGACTTATCATTATATTACATATTCTTGATCAGTAGCAATATGGTCATGGTTTATATTGCAATGGTCATATTACTTTATAGAAGAATTTCAAATAATATATTTAATGTTTTATTGTTTTTTTGGTCATTTTCTTATTAACTGTGTCATTGAGAAAAAAAATTCACAAAATATAGTTTCATAAGATATTTACCTAATCAATATGATACTGATAGCAATTATAGAAAATCAACAACAATCAATAAAACATAATCACAAGAAATTAAATAAAATTGTAATCCAGAAAATAATTTGAGTTCAAATACACGAATATGAAGGGGGAATTTAGTTAAGAATTTTAAATTTCTATTTTGGCTTTTTTAAAAGAATATCTTTTTTGTTTCTTAAATTATATTTGAGGGTATTATTGTCAATAAAATATGATTATTTTATTTTTTTTTTGTTCAATTTTACAAATAAGTTTGTTTTAAGAAATTTTTTAAAAGCATGGTGTTAATTTTGCTATATACGTGAATGGTACCAAAAAATAATAATAACAAAAATTAGGTGGAGAGTCATGTTTTGAGTACATTTTTATAATTTTACCTACTCTAACATTAAAGTTAATAATTTTAATATTACAAAATGCTAAAATCATCAACTTTAATATTATAATGGATATAAATATAAAGAGATGTCAAATTTATGGCATTCTTGCATATAACTCTTATAATGTTGTCCATTCTAATATTAAAGTTGATAACTTTAATGTTATGAAATGATAAAATTTATCAACTTTAATATTATGATGGGCATAAATATAAGAATATGTTATATTTATGACATTCTTGTATATAATATAAGAAATTATGATAAAAGATTTAGATTAGACCAAAGCAATAATCGCTGAATACGCCAAATGTTATCCTACATGTCTTCACCAAAGTTGGACTAGCATTAGATTTCTTGCAGGACTGTTTTCCGCTTCTTTTGGCTTGATTCTATCTCTTATAAAAAAAAAATAAATAAATAAAAATAAAAATTTAATGTGTGCTATCCAATAAAAAAAAAAAGACATAATTTTTATCTAAATTCATATTTAATTAGAAAAATATGACATTACAGAACTAACTAAAAAAATTTTGGCGGTTAAAACTATGTTCTCGTGATATATATATGTACATATACATATACATATATATATATATATTCCTTTTACCGTATCCTATCAATGAATTTCCTTGGTAAGTTTTCTGGAGAAACCAGAAAAGAAACAATAAAAGCAGAGACCCAGAAGAAAGGAATTTCTATGAGCTGTCATTTTTCACTGGTAATAAATATTATAATTTTAGTTGTTAGATTAACTTTTTAAACGATCTGATTTAGTTAGTATCTATATTAAAAATTTTATAACACATGAAATTAAATAATTCTTAATTATATATCCCTCGGTTAAAAAGTTAATCCTACGACTAAAAATTAGAGTTCTTACAATTTTTATAAAAAAAAATACAGTTCTTACTATAGTAAAAAATGAAAAATCCATTGCATTCAAAACTCACGATCAACAAACACAATCCATTCCATATCCAAAAAAAAAAAAAAAAAAAAAAAGGCAGAGAATCTCCTCTGTTTTAAAAGATAGACGCGCTGCTAAATCCTTTCATTTTCAGTGAGACAAAAGTAGTGGAAAGAACAGTCAAATACGCTCTCTCTCTCTCTCTCTCTGTCATGAGTTTCTGTTGTTCTTTCTTTTTCAGTGCGTCAATAATCAAATGTACGAACATTTTATATACATACATATCTATATATATCAACGACAAATAATTACCCTAGCCATAGTTTAGTCTTATCTTCCCCAACAGTGATTATCACGAAGTATACATCAGTTTTCTCTGTTCGATTTTGTTCCTCGGCGCAAGATTCGTGGGATATGTTGTGTTCTTGCATATAATTTTGGTCGGTCGATAAGATGTCGCCACCAACTCAACAGCTATTGCTGAACTTCACTCTTTAACTAAAGCACCAGGTGTACATATACATTCATGTACGCGAAGCAAAATTCCGATGATACAATGCACCGTAAAAAAGACGGAAGTTTCTTATTATCCGTAAGCATTGTTGTTTTAGTCGTCTTATTTATAACTGGAATAGTTTTGTATATGATAAGTTTAACTTAACAATAAGGTATCAGTTCAAATGAGTGTTAAATTCAATTCGATTTCTACCGGGATTCTTGAGTTTTTCAACTAACAAAGTCGAATATTAATACTTGGAGAATCTCATGGTAGGTTGCAAAAATAAAAATACTTTTCACAGAAAAACTGTATGTAGTTTTGAACTGGTAAATCATATCAATATCTCATATATATATATATATATATATATATCTTATTAGCTTTTAGTCCATGTAAATTGTTATTTAAACTTGTAGAAAAACATATATGATTTGGAAAGTCTTTTGATCTACACCAACTAATTTATGAGATATTCAGAAAGAAGAAAAAAAAAAAAAACTAATTTCAGAGAGAAAAGATACCGTTCAATTTTGCACTATATTTGAGGCTAAGTATGCAGTCATTATCTATAGTTTCTTCATAATTAGCTTGCATGCAATAATAATAGAGAAGACATCCGTGTGATATGGCGTATTGTCTTTCAAAGTAAAATCACAATCTGTTTGTTTGGTGTAGAGTTGTTGAGCAAATTAGATTTTATCACTTATTGTAAATCAAGCCAGAAAACAAAACAAAAACAAAAAAACAAAAAAACAAAAAAAGAAGAAGAAAGTATAATAGGCAAACTCTCAAATCGTTTGGTAAAATCGGATTTTACACGTAACTGATATATTTTATTTTACGTAATAATGATTTTATTTTGAATAATAATAATTTTGAAAAGATGTACTGATAAAACATTTATTTGTTATAAAAAAAACTCAAATATTTTATTAAGACCACGCACGAGTACTGTAAATTAAATTAATACAATGTGTAGGGATAGCTATAGAACTAAAGAGAGGTTATGCAGTACAAAATATACACATATACATAATGATGAACGATGGAAGTGTAACCTATTTTTATTAACTGATTAGGAAGTCATTTAGTACTGTCAAAACCAACACAGACAAAATAATACGAACCCCTATAGTACTATTCATATACAATATAAATAAAGTCAAAGTACTAAAACTAAAGGTTTCCAAACAGGTACTCTTTTTTTTTGGCTTATAACAAACATGTACTGCATAATTGTATGGCTAGTACTTCTCTTAAATATTAGCAAGTGACTTTTCTAAGCAACAACAAACTCATATAAAAATTACGTAAAATTGACGCAATCGTTTTTATCTAAAGTCATAATCGATAAGAGAGGAGTAATCAGATCTTTTAAACATCACATATCTATTATGATACCAATTGATATAGGATCAGTGACACAATCATTCTTTCGGAAAATTAGTTGCAAGTGAGAGTTAGAGATATAATAAAATCCTTTAAACACCACTCGGTATTAGAGTCGGAAATCCACCAACAAACATCACTCGCGAATCCATGGGCACTCAAATAGACAGGTTTAGACACACTTCTTCAAAACCCAACAACCACATCAATCCACCCTCAAATTCAAATATCATTAATAAAAATTATCAACCAAACTTATTTGACTAAACAACTAGTAGAACCAGTCACGTTTGATCCAGATGGCTTATATTGAATATAAAGAAATGACGTAAACATAAATTGCACCATATATATAAATATATGTAATTAGGCATTATCATGATAAGTATTCCTCATCCTTGGCTAGGAAATGCAATGCCACTTGTTTGTTGTGTTTAGATTTCATTTCGTGTCACGATCTTTGTCTAGAGACGCAGGGCAATTCTAATTTGGAGACTTGGTAATTTTGTGACCATATATATTTATATATATATATATATTATGCATATACATGTTCATCCCCAGGAAACAAATTGATTAATATTTCTAAATTGATCAACTGAATTGGTGAGAAGTCTTAATCAAAGTTTTTATTGTATATAATAGAGATAATTCTCATGTGGAAAACTATTTGATATTATAGAATTTTAGAACCCTGTATTTGGCTCCACCTACGCATGTTCCTCTCACCCTCGTCTTAATTGCATGAGCCAAATATTGGACGATAACAATTTTAGCCTTGTACACGTAAGATTTCCCTGTTCAATTTTTCATTTTCTTGTCATCGTTTTCCTGCTATTGAATTTAATAATCACATTTCTTTAATTAAATATTATTTAATCACCAATTAACATACTAAATTTGGAAGCAAATCTTTTCATCTATTATCGATGACTATGAACTTATATAACTCTGATCATATGATCATCTGACAGTAAAAAATTACGTCCTAATTAATTAACAATAATAAAATTGTCAATTGGGGCAACTTGCTCAAGTGGTTGGGTGCTTAAGTGTTATGAGTGTATAATTTAGGATTGAAATCTAGAAATTTTCATTTCTTAATATAGTTTTAAAAAAAATTAAAAAGGTGTAGAAACTCGTTGATCTTCCTATGGCTAATCATCCTATATTCCTATACTAATTACTTAATAGAAAAGTTTGATAACCTCTATTTGGGGAACATTACAAAGAGATAACCGGTTTTTTGCTTCCCTTAAAGACTACTGTTCCGTTTGGCATTTCTTAAACTCAAATTTTTCATCTTAGTTTTTGTCTTTTTCTGAAAAGTCAATAAAATTATAACTAGTTTTTAAAAATCAACCAATTCAAATTTAAAAATTTCAACTCAAACCGTTTCACCAACGGAGGCTATGTTATGATTATCTTAGTAATATAATTTCTTAATTAGATGACCAAGAAAATGGTTTTTTGCCTCCCTAAAAGACTACATTATAGATTATCTTAGTAGTATAATTTCTTAATTAGAAGATCAAAAAAAAAACTACAGGAATGATGTGATCGTGCGGATATAGACTCTTGTACAAAAAGAATATTAATTTGAATTTTGTTTCTTATACGTAGACTACAACATGTAATATTATATGATTAATATACAAGAGAACAAAGCATATGACAAGCGACAATTTTTTTTTCTTTTTCTTTTGTGCATATTAATGTTAATTGGCAGTTAATCTTAGGTGACGCATATTCAGCCCATAATTAGCTTCTAATATCTAAGCTAGCTGATATAATAGCCACGTTATGATTAAGAGTTAATCACACATAGTTGGCATGAAAATATGTTTACAAAAGCGACATGGTTGCGTTTTCTTCACTAGTGGCAAAGTCCACGATTGATTTCATATAATTATTTAGAAAAGACTATAGATTAGCATCCTTGAGGTCAATAGTTATAATTTTAATTATTGTAATAAAAGTCATCATTATGTACAATAAGCTACCTAAGGAGTTCCTTAATTTAGGGTTCGTTTTGGACAACTCTAGCATCTGGTTTCTAGATTTTTTTTTTTTTTTTTTAAGTATTTTTCCTCAACTTAAACAACTTTTCACTATTCACATCTCAAAAATCTCAAACTTTAAAAGTTTATAACTTTGTTATTTCAAGTCGAAATGAATTTTTTTTAATTGATAGAATTTCGAGATAAACGAAATAAATCCATATTGATATTTTTTTTCCAAAAACATGCATTTTAAGTTTTTACACTTTTTTATTCTAAAAATTTTTTTTTTCAATCAAACACACATTTCCAAAACACTAATTCAAATATCTCCAAAACCTCCCTGAACGGGTTCTTAAGCTTTGATATTTGTGATTAATTTAAGATCGACTCATGGTTTAGGTTAGACTTAATCAAGTAATAATTGGCACACCTCTAATATAAAGGTCTATAATTTAGACCAATCCTATAATTTGTAGGTTTTGAAAGAAAATAAAGTAGTGCATTTAAAAGAAAAAAAAAATAGATTCTTTTGAAGAGAAAATAAAGATAAACCAAGCAAGCCCCCTGCTCTCGTACATAAAGTTCTTTTTTTTTTTTTTTTTTGGTTAACTTTATAAATGGCCCTTACACCCTATCTTATGTTGACCATTGATTTTTATTTTTACAAATCACACTTCCATGAACTTTTATACTATCATGCGAACAATCCTCTACCAATATTCTTAAAAAAATTAGGCAGAAATATAACACATTCCGCTCACATGAGCTTTATTTATAGGTAAATTCATAATTAAATATTTTTTAGAAGAAAATTATATCTTAATTAGAAATATTTTGGAAGCAAATTACTGTACTATAATAAAAGATAGATAGCATCATACTGTCATTTTGAAGGTACACCAAACATATCTGGTTACTATTTTAGTCTTAATTAAGGGGGTGGATGGCAAACCATCCATTTTCATCTCATTTCAATTTTTTTTTTTTTCCTATTTTTTTTTTCCAAGTTTGTCTTTTTCAAGTTTTTTTTTTCTGAAATTCAAAAAATTTACTATTACAACTAAAATATTTCAACTCAAACTAACACACCAAACACCCCATAAATCTCGTTTGATCTAAATATGCTCATTCTCCATTCAGTTTTTTTATAGAATACCGATACAAGGGGTTGTTTTTGTAACAATAAAAAAATTTGAGATAGTGTGATATATAAATTTAAAATTTAGATGTCAACTTAAGACTAGGAATACGATTCAGGGGTTACTCATGAAAATAACCTTTATTTTTAATATATAAATTACATAAAAATTCAGATATGCTCCATAACTAATACACTTAACTTGAACAATAAAGACCACCAATGGTGATAATATATATATATATATATATATATATTTAGTCTCTTTCAATTTCAACGCTGAATTCTCATGTTTTCACATTGATGTCGAATATGGATTGAGTAGTTCTAGACCAAGTCTGATGGGAGATTAACTAAATATCTTTTTTTATTAAAAAATGGCATTGGTTCGGATAGTCCCTAGTTGTTCCAATAACTACATTTTAAAAAGAAAGTCATAATAAAAATCAAGAGTAATCCCTTTCTTTGGCCTCAACCTTCATTTTGATAATTGGTTTCGTCAATATTATCGAGACAGTTAATTTATGAACCCTAAAGTTATGAACCAATAAGAAACGCACTTGGAAGTGTGTAGAATGCCAAGTCAAATCACTAGGAAAATTTTTATTTGTTACGCTAAAATCTACGTCATCACTAGCAAATATTTAAAATTGCTAATTATTAAAAATAAATTTAAAATTGTTGTGAAAAAGAATATCCTGTTTTGACGAATTGACAGGTCTACCATTTTACTTCCCTGGCCAAACAAATTTCACAGGGAAAAGTAATGAAAATAGAATAATTTGTTGTAAACATCAGTGGATGTCATGTTTTATAAGTAATTACATGCAGCTATGGAATCAGAAATATATTTTAATAGAGGCGGACATGAAAAATAAAATTTTCAAGATAAAAAAAATTTTAAATAGAAACTATATGAGAATTTTTAATTTTAGTAGTTTTATATGAGAGTTTTTTATTTTATTTGGATAAAATAGTAAAATTGTAAACATAGAATTAACCTTAGTATGAATTATATGTAAGAATTATTTATTTTTAATATGAGCAAATTATAAAAACTACAAATTTTTGAGATAAATTTAAAATAATAAAATATTTCAATGGGGGCTGTGGTCCCCACTCGCCTCCACCCAAATCCGCCATTGTATACATTTACATGTATACACACGCCCAGGTTTAAGAGGGTGATGAATGGTGAAAAAGAAATATTGTCCATGGCTCCAAGATGTTTCTGCCAGACTGCCGACTTCCCACAAATATAAGATTTTAAAAACTACTAGCTTTCGTCTTCATCAAGAATTGACTCTCTTAAACCATTTGGATTTTTGTTTCATTTCATGTTCCAAACAGGTCATAATCAAGTATAGACTTGTGGGTCCGTTTGGTGGGAAAGTTTAACTCATTTTTATCTTTTCCTCAAAGTTTTTTTTTCTGAAAAATTTTTTTTTTCTAAAAGTCAACAAGTTACTATTTAACTTAAAATTTCAACTCAAACTCATCACCAACGGCCGTATTTTTTTCCCTGAGTTCAAATCTTTTATCTCATTTCTATTTTATTGCTTAATTGCTTGTCCTTTAATACTATTTCGATACATCATTTAACTATCTAACTATTTTTAATAGTTAGTGTTTCTTATTGATCAAATTCTTAAATTTCAATGGTATGATAAAATAATATATATGGATAGTCAATTAAATAAAAATTCAAGACAAACTAATCCTAACTCGTTTTAGAATGGGACAAGATAAAAAAGGAAAGGATAGACAAGTTGATTTTCATCACCTATTCAGAAGCCAAGTTTTTTTTTTTTTTTTTCCTTCCACTATAATTTGAGAGTTGGGAATTCAAAATCAATACTCCACAATAATATCAAAATCAACTTTATAAGTTAGAGTTCTTAGCTTATGTCACGTGACAATATAGAATATTATATGTTTCCGTATAACCATTGAGTTATAAATATAAGAAAGAGTTGGTTTGAATTTCATGTAGACAACGAAAAGAACATTGCATTGACTTTCACAATATTTACATTATATGTCATATAAAACACGTCCATATATACTTATAGCTACCACAATACATTTTAGATCCACGACAACGACAGCCCAGCCCCCAAGCAAATTAAAGCTAAAATAAAACCTCTTTTTCTTCATATTATATTATAAGGTAAATCTATAGTAGAGTCTCGTTTATAAATTTTATCAATAGAGTTCATTTTATAAACTTTTCGATAATTTTAACGATTTAGATATTACTTGTACATGATAATTAAATCCTGCTAGCTTACAATCTCCCGTCACCATCTCGGACAAGAAAAGGTCCCCCCCCCCCTCCCGATTGCCTCCCGCTACAACTCCCTGCCCATGCATTGCCATCTCTGACGAGCAAGCAATCAGATCCCAACATGAAACCCCCTCCCCTCTCCCCCCCGGTTGACATCTACGACGAGAAAAGATCCCCCCACCCGACGGCCTCCCTGCTGCCAGATCTTGCTGGCCCACGCACCCTTCCCCCACCCCGCGACCTCCAACAAAGTCACCCCTGCCCCTATACGACCTCTTACGACCCCCTCAACGACCTTTCCTTTCTTTTTTTGAATTATTTTTTTTAAATTTTTTTAATCTAAATAAGATGTATTGTAATTATCATATACAAGAAACATATAAGTGTTCGATCACATTTTAATAGTTTAAAGATAAACTCTATCAATAAAGTATATGAAAAGAGCTCTACCGTAGACTTACCCTATTTTATATTTTTATATAAATCCATATATAAGTTACAGATTATAATATTTCATTATTTCTTTCTCTCTCTGTCTTCTTTCTTTTATATTTTTATTTTTTAGGGTTTATTATGCTACGCCTGGGGTGCACCATAACCGTGAGTGGATTAGCCATCTCACATGACAACCTCAGGACCTCAGATAGGTCAACGCCGTTCTGACCGTCGGGCAGCCATTCGAACTCGTGCAAGAGTGACGCCACCCAAAAGCAAACCGTTGTCAACCCAAGAGTCTTTCCCGGGCAGGTCCTCCTGCCCGACCCGAACGGAGCGAGCCTGAGATCCGACCGAGCACCGAGAACTCGGGCTCGTTGCTCCCGTGTGTCAAGAACCTCTGGGGCATAAATTCCAGTGGGTCCACCCAAAATTCCGGGTCCCGAGATATGGCCCACATATTCACCATTGCTGTGGTCCCCTTGGGCACGTGATACCCATCAATTGTCGTATCAGTGATGGCTAGGCGGGCCCACGACAGCAGTGGGCCCGGTGGGTGTAGCCTCAGCACTTCTTTAACCACAGCCGTTAGATACACCAGTTCGGACATGTCAGATTCTGATACGGATCTTGATCTCCCGACAACTCTGTCTAGCTCATCATGCACCGTCGACTGGACTTCTTGATGAAGCACCATCCTCGCTAGGATCCACTCGATCAGCACGGCAATCGTGTCCGTCCCTCTAAAAATCATTTCCTACAAATAAAAAGTTGCAAAAAGGAATCAATATTACCGGTTATTATTAATGTAACCGAGCAGTTGAAAAAGAGGAGAAAGACTGGTGTAAAAACTTTTACTAGTTTTTTGTTCTTTTTATTTATTTTAACGTTGTAAATATTATATATATATATTTATGTTATAGATATTTAAAATTCATGCATCAAAACTACAGAAAACACTAATATAAATCATGTGGAAAGGTGTTTCTTCTTTAAAAAAAAACAAAACAAAACAAAATTTGAATTTAACATGAGAGATTTTTTAATAGAATTAGATACGATATCATCGTTAAATTTATCTACTCGACCGCAAAAAAGTGTTGTTGCCGTGTGTGTATTTTTAAATGAAAATTAATTTGGATGAAATTCTTTTACAACAAAAGCATTTAGTACTATTAATACCGAGAACAGTTTGAAATATAGATATATGTGTGTGTGTGTGTGTGTGTGTGTGTGTGTATTGGGAAATGGTTGTATTGATTACCCAAAGGACGGCGATCATATCGGAGTCGGACAACTTATCAGGTCCCTGGAGGGAAAGCAAAACGTCGACGAAATCCCTTCCCCTTTCTCCGGCCGTTTTCTGACGGTGCTCCGCCAGGATTCCTCCGACAAACCTGTTCACTTTGGGGGCGAGGTTCGAGCATCGGAGGCCAATCCTCTGAGCGTCGAAATCCGCGACCCACGGAAGGTGGTCGGACCAGTTCAGCAACCCCAACAGCTCGTACCCTTCCTCCACCAACTTCCTCACCTCCTCCACTTCATTGTTGCTCTCCTCCAGTCCGTACACTCGTCCGAACACCGACCACATCAGGTTGTTCAAAGAAGCCCGTTTCAGGACTTCTCGTACTCGTGTAGTTATGTTTCCTCTGCTTCTCCAAAAAGTTCGGACCATTTGGTCAGCGATTTGTTGGCGCTGGTTCTCGGAGGCCTTAATCTGTTTGGGACAGAACAGGTGGTTGGCGGCGATCCTCCGTAGAGTCGTCCAGTACACGCCGTACGAGGCGAAACCGATGGCTCGGTTGAACATCAGCTTGTAAGCCGACTCCTTCACGGGGCGGTCGGCGAAGACGGAGCTGGTCAGGATCTCCTTGGCCACGTCCGGGTGGCACGTGATCACGACACGTGTCTCGCCGAGGCTGAAGGCCATGAGCCTCTTGGCGGCGCAGGAGTCGGCGGCGGCGGCGAGGCGGCGGTGGGCGAGGGAGACCATAAGGCCCATGCTGCCGATGAGAGGGAGGCCTCGTGGGCCGGGAATGGGCCGGCGAGCTGCTGGTCCGCTTCTCCAGTGAAAGCGACCCCAGGCTGGGCCGCCGGGGTGGGCCCAATAGAGGAGGGCCAGAGCGAGCCAGGCCAGGCCCATGAGGAGGACCAGCCATGGCCATGCAGAGGAGCTGTCCTGAGAGACAAGAGCGAAGACCCAGAGGCTCTCCACTTGAGTTTTCATGGCGAAGATGAAATAGTAATAGTTAAGAGGACTCTAAAAGAAAGAAAGAGAGAAAAAAAAAATAACTCAAAAAACAACAGCGAATGAGCTTGGCTTTTGGCTCGTGAATTTGAAAGGAAGTGGAGGTTTGGTATTTATAGGCGATGAATGTATGTTAATGTAATGCATATTTGTATATACATATATATATATATAATGAACTCATTGGCTATATAATGAAATTTTATATTAACCGTTACGCTGGGAAAGTATAACCGAAATTAGTGTTTTTTTATATATATATATTATATATTTTTTTTTTTCACGTATCAGTGTATGTATATAACTGTTAAATATATATATATATACACACACACATATATTTTCATGTAATAGAAGTGATCGCCAAGGCCACGCGCCTCTCACTCGCGGGTTGAGCATGCGCTTTCCTTTGTTGGTTCTGTTGACGGAGTCGCACCGGAGGGGACGACGGATATAATTGGTCAACGTTGAAAATATTTAGAATTATGGGGCTGATTGTATTGTTTTTTTTTTTTTAAATAAAATTATGTTAATAAATTAGAATATTCATTTTTTAACTAAAGATACAACATTCGAACTTTGTATCTTATAATGAAACCGATAACTACATTATTCGTCTTCAATATAGGATGATTAGAATTATAAATCATCCATTTGGTATACTTAATATTCATTTAGAGTATCTTCAATACAATATTAAAATACATGAGAAATTAGGTCAGATAACAAATTAGACAATTACTAAAAAAAAGATTGACTTTTCTTTTATTTTGAAAAAAAATATCACTGTTCATTAAAATATATTTGATTATCAATTACTGATTGATTCTTTTTTAAAAAGGTCATTTTTTCTAATTTAATAAAATTTTAGATATTTATTTAAAAAAATGTTTTTCTCCCTAATATTTATGTTCAGATTTTGGTATATGTTATATATCAAATGTAAATTTAATAAGAAATGTTTATTAGCCAATATCTAAAAATATCGAAGCTTAAAATTCTCTTCCACAAATATAAATAAAAAATTCAAATTGGGATTATGTAATGGAAAAGATATATTGAATTTGTTGCAGTCTTTACTCTAGAACATCAATAGTTGTACTTACGGAGATAGAAGTTAACAACATTTTTAGGATAACTAATTGAAATAGATAATAAATTTTAAAAATATTTAAAGTAAATAATAAACTTATTAGATAAATAAGTTATATATATGTACAAGAATTAGGAAAATAAGTTATTTCTAGTAAATATATTATTTACTTGACAAATTTTTTATTTATCATTATTTACTTCAAATATTTAAAAATTGTGTATTTACTTCTTTTAATTTCGTAGAAACGCTACTAACTATGATTTCTGTTATATGTTTATTGGTGATGGCTAGCCGAGGACCAACCTTGGGCTCTTTAGAGGAATGTCATAGATTCATCCTTGGATAGAATTATGTCATGAAAAAGTGTTCAAAAAATGCCATATCAATGTATTCATTTATTTAGAGTATTAAACATATCACTAATAGCTAATGCCTAATGGCTTCAAACGTCATGATACCCATCAGTAACCGCCAGCAATATCGACATAGATACTTATCGATAATTGCTGATATCTACCAAAAATTATATTATCATCGGCAAGACCAACCGTATGGATATCGGAAACTGCCATATCGTTGGCAATAAACTATACTACCATTGATTTTTTTTTTTTTTTTTACGATATAATGTTGAAAATTTATATTTATAACAAACAACCACAAAATGCAAAAATAATCCATAAAATTGAAGAAAATTCACAAAAATCTAAGAATATCACTAAATTTCAAATATTTCATGCAAATAATAATAATAATAATAAAGAATATAAAGAAAAAAATCAATAAAATTCATGAAAAAAAAAAAAAGACTGTTGCTCCCCTCACCGACGAATCTTAAGTTAATGCATTGACAATAAGGCTATGTCTTCGCTCGTCCAAAAAAAAAGTCTATTCTGCGTAATCTTTTTCTTTGTTAATATGATTTTGACCATATTTACAACTCCTTTATCAAATCATATGGCAAAGGTAATGACATTGAAAAATAACGTAACGGAATATGAAGGAGGATAATTGATTCCATATCCAATGCTTATTTGCCTATTGGATAGTGTAGAGGAAAATAATATCTTTCTTACTAAACTTAAGAGTATTAATCTTACCCATGTTATTACTAAAATATCGTTATGCCCAATCAAACAATTATTGGCGCGTGAAAATTTGTTAAGAGTATATTATTAAATGTGGCATTCATTCCCTTTGGTAAGAACCAACATCAAAGATATAAGCATTGGCATTCTCTTTTTCATTTCATATATTGTGTGCGGTCCATTAAACTCTCATAATTACTCATTTTGTAAATAAAGACATTACTAAATGGGAAAGAAAATGATTACTCATAGTTCCTTCTATTTCATATGAAGTAAGCACGTCCTTAATGTTCAAAAACTTATACTACCAATAAGATATCCTATCGTGAAAGAATCTTTTGTCTTTATAAGCTAAACTATAGGAATCTTTTGTTGCTGTTTAGTAAATCATTTAATTATGAAACTGCAACTTTAAAACAGCTTTTTACAAGAAAAAGTGCACCATTAGATGAAGTCTTATTTGTAAAGATAATTACTTTGTTGGCAAAAATTTGAGGCCACAATAATGATTGTTGAGGCTAAATTCGTATCTCATCTCTCACCGTACATGTGTCAACTTATATCTCCATAATACTAAGAATCGAATCAGAGTAATTCCTAAACAGGTCAAATCAACTCAACTAACAGCCATTCTCATAGGTCAATCTCAGGAGTCGATACACAACCTTGGACAAGAAGTTAATGAAGGATAATATTAGCACCTTCCTATTTTGGAGGAATGTGAATCAAATCAGCGAAAAATAGAACAAAATCAACCGAACCACTGCATGAAAGGTTACAGAGGAATATTCAACAGTTGAACTTTTTTTTTAGATTTTTTTTTTCATTGCTATTTATTTATGTTTTTAAGAAATTAACTCAGAGTTAATTAAAAGAAATGCAAAAAGGACATATTATATCCTAAAAAATTATTTCAGGGTACTCGGATGTTACATTTTTAAATTATCGAGTACCATTTAATAAATAATCATAGTATCAAAAAGATAAATTTCCACTATTTATTTATTTTTGTTGGAAGTTTTAGTTCTTAATCTTACAAGAGATGATGACTTTTGAAATCAAATGGAGATTATTATCTGCTTCTTTCATAATAATGTGAAATTTTACACAACCGGGAACATGAGTTATGCAAATATCTTATTCACAGCCAGAGTGCAGTTAAAAAAAAAAAAAAAAAAAAAGGAATATTTTGCACTTTACGTGATTGTCTTCGTATAATTTCAAGTTATATTCATTGATAGATGATATAATTAACATTAACTCTTTATTATTTAAACATCACCATAAATCTAGGATTATTATAGCCCAAAAAACTATATAAGAAATTTAATTTAAAGACTAATATATTATTTAAAAAATATTAATTTAAAGACCTTACAATGCCAATTGTTCCTGAAAGACCTTTTAGTGTAACACCTTTTAGTGGGTTTAACGAGATCACTGATAATATAACATATAATTAAGTTGCAAACTATTAAATTTGTTTTGATTTGCATGACACACAAAGTTGTTTTCAGATGGGAATCTAGTTTTAACCCATTAGAAAAGATTCAAAATTGATTCCAAGTAATTAGCTCAAAAGGGATCTTTTTCCCTTGAAATGTTGCCTTCTTTAGATAGTTCCAAAGGATATAATTTGCTGTTAAACATTTAAAAAAATCACTGAATCATTTTCTACCAATATATATATATATATATATATTAACTAGGATGATGGTAATTGATGGCCGACATGTAACCTAGTTAGTAGAAAAATAAACAACTACTAGAAGTTAATTTTTAAAAGGAACATTGTATAAATATTCCAAAATTTAGCTATGCCTAAGGACCCTAATCAACCCTTAGGCGGATAACAAGTCATTTTACGCTAGCAACAAAGGTATCGTAAATTTTCGTAAGTCATCCATACATTTTATATATATATATTAGACAGAGTATAGTTCAAATTCGACAAATGTAATTTTTAATTTTGATACATATAATAGTATTGATATATATATATATATATATATGTAATTTTGTATAATTTTATATGTAGAATGTTAGTAGTCTAAGTGATATGTATAATATGAAAAAACTATATTAGAATTATCTGACTGTTATATTATTAACCTATAAAAAAGATTACAAGTATCGTTTCATTAAAGTGTTGGATATGAGACTATATATATATATGTATACATCTGTATTGGTTAATGTTGATATGTTTACACGTATCTCTTGAACATCATACAACCAGGCTCGGAAAGGATCCTGAAAGTAGATTGTTGTCCATAACTTGCGAAAGTGCATACAACATCTTGATGTTAAACACAGATTTTAAAAATCGATCGTTACTTCATTTTCAGTTTAATGCTACCACCCTTTTAGTTTTAGTTGAAGTGAGCTATTATAATTTTTTTTTTCATCTATTAATTAGTTAGATCATAATCTTGAAAATTGAAATATTCCATTTATTTTTCACATCTTTAATAAGGAAAATTTTAACCATTCTTATTGTACCTCTTACGATTATACAAAAAATGTGCCTTTTTTTTTTTTTTTTCAGTAATAATTTCTTCAAGTTTGGACCTCAAGGCTTACATCTCTTTGTGTTGGAATTTCTAATTTAATTTCAATTTCTTACTAGACAGGTCATGTTATATAACTAGACAAATAAAACACAAATAGACACACTATCTTTTCTTCTTCTTCTTCCTTTTTTATTTTTATTTTTATTTTTATTTTTTATTTTTTATTTTTTTTCCTTTTCTTTTAAGGGAAAAAAGTGCTAAGAGAAAGAACGGTTAAAAAAGACATACATATTGATATTGACAGATTGTTAGAATATGTTATCGCTAGAGACATTTTTTCCCTCTTCATTCAAGGAATCTAGAAATATTACCCGTGCCTACTAGTACATTTTAATTAAAAGTAGGTCCACAATATAAGATTATTACGAATTCCTACTTGTCATTAATGGTAAATATCGTGGGATCTCAACTCTCAGGCATTTTTCTTGTTAGAATTTTAAATTACTTTAAAGTTAAATTGAATTCACTCAATAATACACATAATGATATATTCGTGTACGTACAGTATTGGAATAAATTATAATCATACCCTTTATCAATCTAAAAAACCGATCGCGGAATTAGCATTAGAAGATTAAACTCTTCAAATTAAACTTTGATGTTCATGTACTGTACTACTTTTAAAGATTTTTAATCGGTTTTCCCATGCTTTTTAATGAGGTAATTATTCTTTATGGGAACTTAATGTTATAAGTTATCTATTTATTTGCAAAATCAGTATTTAGAGGTTAGCACAATATAAAAGTAAGAAAGCAAGTAAATATTACTGTAAGACTGCTAAAATATTTATCCTTTGAGATTGTGAGTTTCTCCTTCTCTTTCACTCTTTGAATATGAAAAAAAGTTATAGTGTTTGGCTGGAGCTTTGACATCGCCTCCGGTTGCATTACTAGGCTTTTGACCTTGAAGTTCAGTCCCTGAACTCGTATTGATGTCGGCTTTCTCGTGATGGTGGCATTGTGTAGAGCTGTGTATCTGTTGGGGCGGATCTATATTACTTGTCTTGGAGATGGGTTGTTCTTTTGGGGTGACTCTATTCAGATTTAGCTTCCGTTCAACAGCCGATGGTTTGTTACCGATAGATGTTTCTTTTGTTTTATTGGAATAAGGGCATTGATGTTTTCACTCCTTTGGTGTGTTTTTTTGATTTACTCTGTGTTTTTGCTTTGTAATAATGGAAGCAATGTCCTCCGCTTGTGTCTCACATCTGTTTGTTATCAGATGCCATAGCATGAGTGCCCCCAATTACGTGGAGAGTAATCTCGGTTGATTGGGCTAGTCCATCAACTGTTTTGATGTTGTTTAACAAACAATGGTTAAACTCAAAGTTTATGTGTCAAGTAGGTCTTCCTCCGGTTGAGTCTCGGTACTTGTATTCGCTTTTGTGCTATTTTGATCTTTATTAATGAATCTAGTCTTTAATTCAGGTTTGAATTCCTTTGTATTTAGAACTATTTATGTCTTACATATTTTTTTTCTTGTGAAATGAAATTTTCACTTTTCAAAAAAAAAATATATATATATATTAAAGTGAGAAAATTAAGGGTATGTCAATATCTATATACCCCCTTGCTATTGATTACCGGAGAAAAAAAAATTAATGTAATATTTACCTAGATACCTTTCACTTATAAGTTCATATGTACAACTCAATGATTACTTAATTATGTAGAAGAAATATTTTAATAAATTAATTGAGAAGATTTTTATTATTAAGTTTAGTGGCGAACATCGGTGGGTTAGGTGGGTTTTTGAGATTTTTCAAATAAAAATTTAATCTAATAATGAATCAACATAAAGTTTAAAAATCAACCCAATATTAAGTTTCCCGGTTAGACAGGGTGGGGTGAGGGGCCGGGTGAGACATTATTTAAGAAAAAAAAATAAAGATATAATCTTTAAATGAGAAAGATAAGGGCCAAAAAAAAAAAAAAATGAAGTTGAGTTCATAAAAAATTATCCGTACCAAGTTGGAAAGGTAAAATTAGTATAATTTCGTTAAAATTACTATTGAGTAGACATTTTATTTAAGTTAGGATGCTAAATTACTTTAAAGAGTAATGTTAATGAATGATAACCATTTTATTTGAGTTTAATTTAAGTTTGTTTATCACAATAGATTGTAGTGTTATAATTTGTTTTATTATCGAGTATTTTATTGACGGAATATATATATATATATATATATATATTTAAGGGAACATTATCGAGTACTTGAACTCAAATAATAATAAAATTCAAATGTGTTCATGTGATAAATTATGTTCTATATATATAAATATATAACAATTTTGTGATATATTATGTTAATTTATTTTGATCTTAGAGTCTCAGTAAATTAATCCACGAAATCAGATATTCTTTAATTGGATTGAACTGAATAAAGAGATTAATAACGGATTGATATTCTCAATTCCAACCTTACGGATTAAATTATATATTGATCCATAAAACAATCCTACTACTATCTATTTGATATTTTTTTCATTTAGATACTTATTATCAGATCAAAGTATATCATTTTTGAAGTCCATATGCGATAAAACAACACACACATATATAATATACTATGAACATCAATTTAATTTTAATTTTTTTAATACTAACTCATATGTCATATTTTCATTAATAGATATAATTAATTGATGTAACAATATTTTAAAATTTTTTTAATAAAAAAATAACAACATGTTACATAAGTTTGTATTCAAAAATTAAGATTAAAATTGATGTTTATAACAAGTTTCTATGTATAACAATAATAGCACGTGAAAAGAGGAAACAAAGTAGCTTATAAGTCTCTACAGATTATCTTCTGATGAATAATTATCTTTAAATTATAATTTAATAAGATCTATTTAAATTTTCCTCCTGAAAGAAAGCCCTTTTAGTTAGGGGTGGCAATTCGTTCACGTGTCGGGTTCGTTGTATTAGAGCCGTGTTGATTTTTTTTCTTCTATGATCCGAACACGACCCGCGACACGAACACTAAACGAAATCACGACACGAACCCGTTACAGGTTGACACGACACGAACTGAAATTGACCCGCGACACGAAATTGACATGCGATACGAAATTGACATGAAATTTGACCCAAAATTGACACGAAATTGACCCGCGACATGAACTTAACCCGAACTTGACCCGAAATTACACGAAAAAACGGATCCAACCCGACACGATACGTTTTTTCGTGTCAATTTTCCCACCGAACACACTGCTATTTTCCAATCGAATCTGCAAATTCATATCATTTTCGATCGTGTCGTGTATCGTGATCCGTATTGCACCCTTACTTTTGGTTATACTGGAGGTGGGTTTAATGCTGCAACTCCTCTTGTGTGTAAAAAATAAAAATAAAAATAAAAATAAAATTTGTAGCGGCGTGGAATCAATGTGGACAAAGGGCGCGCGTGGGGAAGGGCATTGTGGTTTGGGAAATCGACAAGCTAACATGGAAAGGGTTGGGTTGATGTTTTACCAGGGTCAAGGAGTTGGGACACGTGGGGGATTGTGTGGCTGGGCATTGTCGGAGTCAGAATCTGACAGTCTCAGACAATGAGTTCGTGGTTTCACAGTCTCTCTCTCGCCCGTACTCTGTTCTTGGACCCCCTTCCTAAGCCGACGTCGCAGTGCAATGTCTGGTCCACCTTCCTCTTCCCACGCCACGTGTACGTTTCATGCAATCATTATTTTCATGACGGTGACAACTCCTCTTCCCACACGTACCCCATTCTTTTGTCTTGTCCCCCTTACCTGGCCCTGCCCATTACTGATTTAAAGGGCAAATGTTTTTCAACAGTTTATTTTGTTTCCTACAATACCCTTGATTTTACTCCCTGAAAGATGAGTTATGCAAAGGGTGTTATGGTCATAGTGTGGGAACATGGCATTTTTGATTGAAGATAGTGAGACTTGACTGATCGTAAGGTACTGGCATGAGTGATGAAAAAAGCCAAAAATGGAGCGGGCCCCACTGATAATATTTGGTGGACGGCTTGGATTGTGAAAACTGAGCGATCATCATTCCCTGTCCGTTGATCTAGTGGATGACCTTCATTTTCTTGTGAAAGGAAAAGGATAAAATTTCTCATACCATTATAATGATAAGTTGTCACATAATTTTATATTAAATTTTATTAACAAGATGCAGAATTTTAATTCTTACACTCCTAAATTTAAAAAAAAAAAAAATTAGTTGTTGTTAAAATAACTGCTAGTTTAGTTTAATTGTTAGTTCAAGCTCTTTCCGTGTGTGGGGTTTTTTTTTTTTTTTAATTTGAGAATGAAGAATTTAAACTTTATATTTTATAATTAAATTAGGTATAAAATTATCATCAGACTATAATTATAACATGAATCAAATTGTTAAAAAAAATTAGTATAATAATAAACTTAAAAAGAAAAGTTTTTCTTTAGCAAAAAAAAAAAAAAAAAAAAAAAGTTTTTAACTCTTGTGAAAATCATCAAGGTCAATTTTTAGCTATATTTTCTTTGGAATTTTCTCATTAGTAGGTTTTTTTTTTTTTTTTTTTTTTTTGTGTGTGTAAAGCTGTACACCCTTGAAGAAATAAATTAGGGTTAAAAATAGAGGAGTTTTCATTATTATTATTATTATTATTTTCCCTAACGAAAGGAACAAGAGAGTTGAATTCCTAAGCTTTGATTTTCTTCCCTGGTTTACCTTTTTTTTTAGTTTGAACTTTCCAAGAGAGAAACAGAGGAAAAACAGACGAACCCCACAACTTTTTGTTTGCAGTGCAAGTAGCCAAAAACAAAAAAACAAAAACAAAATAATAATAGTAATAATAATAATAATAATAATAATGAGAGTCGACCTGTTGTTATAAATAGTAGGTAAGGATTAACCTCTTCGTCTCAATAATGTGATCAAGAGATATTCCTTCTTTTGGGGTTGTTGATCATAAAATGGACTACACCGCACGAGTGGTCATGGTATATATGACATGATATGTATATTTTAATATTTTAATATTTTAATATAAATTAACAATATTTGAAAAGTCATTTCTCACTTTTATTCGAAATGTGGACTTCTTAATTAATAATAATTACTAGTACTAGCTAATGAAAGCATTTTCATTTTTTAAATACACGATTTTTTTATTATTATTTTAATCCTTTTAACGGATTCAATACGCTTAAGTAAGCTTCTTAGGAGCTTACAAAAACCAGCTTTTACTAGTCAGTCCACTCACAAGACTTTGAAGATTTTTAATTAATTCAACATTTTCAAAGTTTTTTAACCTTTTTCCCCCCCTTTCTAAACGGACTTTAGGCGTGATGAAAGAAAATATTATTATTATTATTATTTATGCGTACATGTAAGGAAAGGAAAATTTCCCATCTTCAGCAAAGTGGCCAACTTTGAATAATATGATTGCTTGGTTGAGAAATCCACACCAAGAAAATTCCAACTATAATTTTATATTATATATTTCATGATTCGAGATCTTTGACATCTACCGGTTAATAGAAATGAATAATTCTCTCAAATTTGAATTTTAGAGTTCGTATATATCTAAACTTATTCTCATTCACCCGTTGTGCTAGTCCCGGAAAAATATAAAACATTATATATACGCATATTTTACATATTGTAATTAACTCTTGGAGGAAGCCAGGAAAGCTGCAAAGCAACGCAACTTCCTAGCCATTTATCACGAGTAAATGCCCATTCATAAACTCTTCATAAAAACAGGACAAAGACTGTAGTGCCGACAATTAGCTAGCATTTTGTGTTTTATCAAACAAATTAATAAAAGAAATATTGTCCGAATCTTTCAAAAAAAGATGCTTCTGACGTCTAAGTTTGGTCATTATTAAGAAGTACTGTTTGTTATGGGACAGGGAAACAATTACTTGGCTCTTGCCCTTAACTGCTACAGCCGAAGAAAACTATATATAGGAATATTAAACTGCTTATATATATATATACATATATAACTATATATATATGTTTTAAATTATGTTTTCGGAGGGTACTAAAACTTGTATTTAACAAACGTAGACAAAGAAAAGTACTGGTCTAATGACGGAGATTATTATGACCTTAGGATATATATCCCCACACGAAAATCCTTAATGAACAAGTGACAAATATTATAGTATTTGATTTTGTACAAATTCATTATTTCATTCATGTTTTGGAACTTTGTTCGGATACACACACAGATACATATATATCATTTCGATTAAAACTATGCATATTTTTTTTTTAGGAGTTGTCGACATAAAATACAAGGCATGCATGGAATTTTTTGAGCACGTACGATATGTATAAACAACTTAAATAAAGCCTAAAAGGGTATGAATTTTAATATAACACGACCTCTCTATTATTATTTTGTTTGTTTCCTGATGATCCGTCATCAGTATTTGATGGAGAACTAAAATATTATGTATAAAAATTTTATATGTCATACGTACGTACGTATGTCTATAGTTTTTGACAATTCGACCATATAACAAAATTACATTTTATTCATTTTCAAAAAAAAAAAAAATCCATTTTATTCCTAATTGATTGATTAGATCATCTGGTCCAACCATTTAAAAATTAACCTTTATACTTGGGGGGGGGGGGGGGGTGGTGTGATTGACAAGATCTAGTACGTTCCCTAAGATTTGGACTTGATTAATGTATATAAAGGAATTACGCCTTTTGTATATGGATTGAGATTCCTCTAATTAATTTTAGTGTTCTAAATGATGTCTAACCAATCTTATTATGTCATATTATTTAATGAAGTTAAGTGTTAAAATACAGAAAATTCAATTGCAAAAGGATTTTAAATTTCTTAAATGACGAGGTATACTATGATTGGTTACATGACATTTATAAAATCAAAACATAAATAGAAGATCCGATTCCCTTACATACAAAAAATTTTGTTCAATATTTGGAAAAGAAAAGGCAATTAAATCACACACACATATATATAAACATATATATATATATATATGTGTGTGTGTGTGTAAAAAGTAGGGTTTCGTGGGCATAAACCTATACAATTTGTAGTTGATGATGCCATAATAGTGTGACAACGAACAAAATGTAAACCTAAAAGAAAATTAACGAGTCAGAAAGAACCTTAGTACTATGGCATTGATTACCTCAATCGAACTTAAAATGTTTGGATTTACAACATATATATATATATATATATATAAAAACTAGCGTGCGCGTGTGTGTGTGGGTGTGTGTGTTAGTAGTGGGCTAGATAGTTGGTACCAAACGCACTTGATTTAAACAACTCTCATCAAAGGATGATTGGATTCGATTGCATAATCTAAGCAAGAAATTCCCTTACGACTAAAAAGCTTTTGTGGGCGTGGCTAGGGGGAAAGGTCTAAAGATTCCTGACTTAATATTTTCTTTTTCAATCTTTGAATCTTTGAATAATAAAAAGAATATGTTCAACAATATTTGTCTCGGGGTGATCTTCAAGCATGCATGCTCAAATATTTAGCGATTGGTCATCCTCAATTGTAATTCCACTTTCTTTTTGACTCAAAAGAATTGAACAAAAGCCAACTCAAAGTAAAACATTGGGCCCTACATGTTGATTTGCTGGTTCCAAGATATCCACTTCAAGTCTTCAAAGAGGGTGGAAAAAAATTTTTCATGTTACTATTTTCTTTCTCTTCTTTTTTTGTTTTTGTTTTTGTTTTTGTTTTTTTCGTTTTTTGGTTGAGCAGGAGACTTTTCTTTTCTCTCAATTGTCAATTATCCTTCCTGAAAAGAAAGTCAAGAGAGGGAGGAAAAAAGGACTTGGAAGCGTGTAACTCTTTGTAGCTTAAATTTAATTATGATCTCGCTCAATTTATTTCTGCTAATTAATTGTGACAATTCTCCAAATGACTGCAAACTGTTTCCCATGTGAGAGTTAATATTAGTTGGTTAATTTGTTTTTTGGTAAATTATTACCATTTAATACTAATTACGTTCAACTAGAGCACCCGACAATATTAAATTTGGACATTTGAAGGATAAAGATAAGAAAAATGACACATGTAATGGACAAGTAGTTTCATGACATATTATTAAAAAAATTTTTTAAAAAGTGGGACAAAATAGTCATTTCAGTTTTATAAAACTCGTAGAATTTCAACATGTGTACATTCATGATAAATTTTTTTTAATGATATATCCGTATCATTGATCTATAGAGAAAGACATTGCAGAAGATTTATCCTGAACAAAAACTATATAGAGGCATGTAGAGATCAAGTGCCGAACCCAAAGTTGGAGAGAAAATAACAATAATAATAAGAATAAAAGAAATATATATATATATATATATATGTTTTACTTTAGAAGAGAGAACCAACTTTAGTGTTGATTTTGATCAGTACTTTATTAGGAAATGCTGTAGCATAACCAAAGTGCAAGCAACTAGATAAACAAAATGAGAATAATCTTAGGGCTCAAATATATTCTCACTTTCCTTTCTCTGGAGATTTGATTCCTGATGCAAAATATTTCCTGTTCTTTTACTTTATTTTATTGTTCTTGAACTTCTCTATCACAAACACACAACTTGCTTGCTCAAATATTCACCACCAACTCGCGTATTTTTTTTTTCCTTTTATCCCAAATCCTCCAATACCAAATTCTATAATATTTTCCATTTTATATTTTCTAATTGGTTAGAAAAAAATATGGTTGGTGCTTAACAGCTCAAGTACAATATCAAAGATAGATCTACCCCTAGCCTATATAGTATATGCCATTATGATCTCTACATACTTCCCAAAATTAGCTTACCAACTTTAAACAGCACATTTTGTTAACTTGAATATTATTGATTAACTATTAATTAACATCGCTCCATACATAGTTTAGTACTCTAAAAATAATCTAATGAAAGTGATGTTCTGTTTATTATAAAGATATAAACAATTCAAGTTAATGATAATGAATTAGTGACATGATTATGAGCTACACAAGTACTTAGCCCTTTGGTTGCTTAGGAATCATATTTTGGTTTTTTTTTTTTTTTTTTTACTAATTAATTAAGTTTGGTTTAGAGATTGTGATCATCATAATCTACGCAAGTTTCTTTTGAAAGATACTGACATTGAACCAAATCAACTTTCTGTATAGTACTTGTTCGTCCTCATGTAAATATATATATATATGGGGAGAAATGGCTAGCTTCATGTAGCAGCATGGGCATTGTTACTAATTATCAATATTATTATAGGAAAAGATGTACCAAAAATTCTTTAAGCATAGCTTTTTGTGGGTTACTAGAATAAGGTTTTTGTGTTCATGTACCTAATTAGATTTTTTTTTTAATTTTTTATTTCTGATAAGATGGTTGTTAAGTTTTGGCGCCTAATTATTTTTTTGATGTAGAGAAAACACGGAGTTTTCTCTAGTAATCTTCTTTTTCAATATAATAAATGACTGTAGCGGTTGATTGTTTCTTCTCTTATTTATTTTCTTTTACGACTTTATTACTTTTGGTCGTAAAGAATTAAGATGTCTAATGCTTAACAACAATTACTCTCATTATGATAAGTTAGGCACAAATACCAAGACTATACACCATTAGTGCTTAATAACCAATTCAAATCAACCTTTACAAAACACAGAGTTTTCTCTGGTAATCTTCTTTTTTAATATAGTAAATGACTAGAGCGGTTAATTGTTTTTTCTTTTATTTATTTTCTTTTACAACTTTATTACTTTTGGTAGTAAAGAATTAAGATGTCTAATGCTTAACAACAATTACACTCATTGTGATAAGTTAGGCACAAATACCAAGACTATACGCCATTAGTGCTTAATAACCAATTCAAATTAACCTTTACTAATAGTAATCAAAACAGAAGAAGAGAAGCTTCCCCCAAAAAAAAAAAAAGAAAAGAAAAGAAAGAAAAGAAAAGAAAAGAGAACGAATATTTATGCTTCCCCCAAGCATTATAATATATAAAGATTTAGATATGGTGTTATTATTAAATAATAACAATGGAGATGTGGTCTCTTTTTCTATTCAACGCATATATAGTCACATACCTCGGAATCCTTTTTATGGATAGAAAAACTAAAAAACTTGAACAGTATTGTTAGCTGGAAATTTCTTAGCAATTCTACACTAAGTTGACTGAGAACTAGTCCAATTAGAAAATCAAATATATGTCAACATGGAATATATTATGTGGTTTAATTACTTCTTGTGGAAGCTTGTTAGCAAGTTCAACTCATAGGCAAGTAAGCTTCCTGAGGGAGAAAAAAAAAGAAAAAAAGTAAGCTTCCTAAGAATTTTCTTCCCAAATATCAAATAGAGGAGTGAAAGTGAAATCTAATTAGCACTAATCTGCGATTAGGCAAGTGGTCTAATACTTTAATCATCGCTTGAAATGGTACAAAGACTAGGAAAAGAATAAGCATATAATTAACAGTATTTCCAACTTGATATATTAAATATTACTCGTCTAAATAATCCAACAAAACTTCACTTAGTTGTAAACCGGAATAAAAATTAAAGAATAATAATTTTCTTCAAATATTTTTAATGGGTGAGACTTACGTGGTATATACCATGATGCTTCTGTGTCGAGGAGAATTTTATAATAAAAAAAAGATATTAATTTTCATATCAAGTGAAAATCAAGCAAAATCCACAAGTTGATCCAAGATGGAAGCTTTTATTTATTTATTAGAGGAGTTTTGACGTTGTGTACCCCATTCACCTATACAGAAAGACAAAGGTGCCTAAAATTGACCAGCTAATAAAAGTCAGTCATATCCATAATTCCATATCTATTTTGTGTATAATTATTAACAATATTAGTTATTTCCGAACAGTTAGGGGGAGACCAAAAAAAAAAGGGGGGGTAATTAACTGAGGCTTTTCTCTTCATGACTCTTGTAAATACGCCAAAGTTGGTGCTAAACAAAACAAAATCCCTTGCTAATATAAAAAAGAGAATATACATACATATATATATATATATGTATGTATGTATGCTTGTATAATCTGAAAGCCTAGTTTCCTGACCCTTTGAAGAAGTAAGCACACATATACAAACCAGCCATTTTCCACAATGTTCCTGTATCCATTGGTGCACAAAGCCTACTTTGAAGTAGCACACATATACAAACCAGCCATTTTCCACAATGTTCCTGTATCCACTTGGTGCACAAAAAGCCACCTGACTTTCTTTTTCGTGCCCTTTCCATCAAATTGTCCAAAAACACTATTACTTTACAGCCCACTATTCCTGCTCTCCTGCCCATTAAGAGCTATTTTTCAGATTCTATATTGGAAAAAGGAAAAAAATTAAAAATTAAAAAGTTGGTTTGATTCTTGTCGTCCAACTTTTATCCCACCAAGTTATCTTTTTTTTTTTTGGGGTAACTTTGCTATTATTTTACAATGTTCACTGAGGGAGAAAACTTGACCCAACAGGCTTGAAGACCAACTCTAAGTCTAAGCTGGGCTAGGCCTATTCCTTTTAGCCCCCCAGCACAACTTCAACCTTTGGCAGGGAAAGGGCTTAGCAGTTCCATAGACAAGTTGAGGTTAAACACAGCTTGCTCCGGTCTTGAACCCGACCTCAACCTCAGCCTCACCCCTGCCATGACCCCAACGTCGATTCAAGCTCTAGTCCCGGGCCCAACCTGATCTAGTTCAAACATCAATCCCGACCTCAGTCCCTGCCCCAAACTTGATCCTGAAGGTCGAGGTCGAGGTCGAGGTCAAGGCCAAAGTTAGGGTTGGGGTTGGGGTTAGGATTGATGTCAATACAAGGACTAGGGTTGGTTTGATGTCGGAACTAGGGCTTCAGTCAATGTTGCGGCTAGGGCCTAGCCTGTGCTGGAACCACGACATAGGGACGATGTTAGGAAGGACGAGGCTTGGTAGGGGGATTGAAGTCAAGGCCGGAGTTAGGAGTGAGATAGGGATTGAGATCACGGTTGGTGTCAAAGTCGGCACCTAAGTCATGAACCAGGCAACAGTTAAATTTTAAATTTTCAAAAAATATTTTTTTCCTATTTTCATAGTTCCAAACAAAAGAAAAAGTAACATTAAAAAAATATAATTTTTTTCCCTCCATAATTTTCTAAACTACAAACAAGAGGAAGTAAAACACATTTCTAATCAGGTTAAAGCATTGAATTTCCTAACCAACACTAGTTAAAATAAGTCAACATGAGCCTATTCAATACATAGCGAGATAGGAAATTCAAAAGGAAAGACATTTATAAAAGTCCCCTGTAAAAGCTTCACGTAATAATAGCTTCATCATCCAAATATCTCAGCTCCTAGACTCTCCTAGCTATATCCCATATATGTCAGACACTACTACCAACCCAGGTTCTGCACAGATTCTTGGTTGATAGAATTAGAAAGGTCAGCCCTTCGTGAAACGCTAAGAATGAGTCCGTCAATGTCCACTGGGAGAAACAACTTTTGCCATAAACATCCCGTGGATATAACTTCCGGCGGTTGAACAATGGTGGTCATATCGTTATTTCTACACACAATTCCAACTACAGTCACTGTGCTTCCTTCTTGTATATACCTGCCAAAACTCGATACAAGTTTAGGTCGTAAGAAAGGTTGGTTTAAACCAAGAGAAAACACAAAACTCTGAAATTGGTTTGCGGGTTACCCTTCTTCTAGACGCAAGAGACGTGGTTCATCTGAGAGGTTCCTCTCTCTTAACCATTTTCTGAGGGGAGAAGAGAGGATACTGCATGGTCTTGTAGTGTTGACAAGCTGACTCTCAACAACCAAGGGAATCACTCTACAGCCAGAACCGGCTTTGACAATGGCTCTGAGACCAGACTTCTTATCAGTTATGTAAAAGTCTGTGGAGAACCTCTGTCAGGTGGAAAGCCCAAAGTAGACCATAAATTATGACTTCAAAAAGAAGGAGAATCAAAGATTGTTTTTTATTTTTTTCATAGCGGCGTTTTAACTTCATTTGATTGCTCCTACTAGAAAATTCACATGGTTGGTTGATTTATGGCCCGGCTGTTGAGTATTTGGAGTCAAATTATTGCCCACAATTAGTATAAGAGACAACTCATGATTATCCATTGTATTTAATTCGAAACAATCTTCCTCACTCGTGCATGATAAGTATTTATAGCGAGGTACCAAGGATTCTACCTAGTATATGTATGATGAATGGATTAGAGTGATTTTAATGGTATTATATTCTTTGCCAGCCACGGTTCTTTGAGTTAGTATCTATATTTAGGTTTTGAGTTGTAACTGAAGGAACGATATATTATCACCGTAATTTTTATTTAGATTTGTTATTTTCTTAGTGAACCGTTTTAGTTAGATAAGCTATGGGGGAGTTGGTTCCCTAGTTTTACATGTATTGGGTTAAGAGAGGTTGGAGGTCAAAAAATTAAATAATAATTTCTCTTGTAATCTTTTTCATCACCATAGCGACATTCTGTGGTGACTAAAAGTGAATGTAGCTCTCACATTGAGAATGAACTACTATAAATCTTGTATGTGATCGTTTGATTCGTTTTTCTTCAATTTTATTTCTCTCAGTGCTAAAGAATTAGGGTGTCTAATTCTTAGCACAGACCACTTTTGAAATAAAACCAGTTCATGGAAAAAGCTTTTAAAGAAGCAACTAGAGGAATACGTGCAAAGATCCTATGGTTTTGGAACACTGGATTTTTCAAGAAAACACAATGATGATCAGCGAGGAACACCACAACTCACAAATTGAGAGCAATGTAATATGATCCTGAGACTCGGAGGGTGGTTATTCTGATAAACAAGCAACATGCTGAGCAAGAAGTAGAAACTAAGTCAAGTTGCTACGGAGAAGAGTCAAAAGACTAGTACAGAGAAGTAATGTGGTGCGTGTTCAAGCGCAGGGCAAGAACAAAATGATTAGAGAAAGAGCAACAAAAAAAGACGATCCTCAATAGGATATTTAAAGCAATAAGAATTATAAGCAACAATCCAGTGGCTGATCTAAACAGCTAAAGCAGAACAATGAGTCATACTCACCTCACAATATGCGAGATTCCATTGGAAGCATGATCTATTGACCTTCACTGGCTTTAAACCCAAGCCCCTATATTCATACAAACGAGTTGACGAATAGATACATCTAGTAGCCTTTTCGTATGAAGATTCCAGGGAGACACTTCCACATGATGCGAACTGGAAATCATAAGAAAAGGATGGAAATATAGTTTACACTCCGTCATGTTAACAAAAGATATCATCTACTGATACCTATAAGATAAATTACCAACCAAATGACAGTTCGAAAATGATCAACAACATACAGAAGAAAATCAAGCCCAAATCAATACATATAAAGGTATAATACTGTAACTGAATAACATCATCAAATTTTCTACAGTGAGACTACATATTTAACCCAGAAGCTCGATATTCAACAAATTTTATTGAAGGTGAGACAGGACAAGCATTAAGAGGGCCTACTTCATGTTGGTCCATTGAAATGTCTGATATTTGAGACTACTGAGAGAGGCTTCTATCCTAAAAGGTCAACCTATTAAGTGGAGTTGGCCGATACCCTTTATATGTCTATGATCATCGTTGTGTTTTTATGAGGTGGGACTTGGGTTTCTTTTTAGCCTTAATGCTGTCTTCTAAGCTTTCATTAACTTTATGAGTTCAGAAATCTGTCTCTCAGTAAATTTTCTTACAAACAAGTTATATAGCATCAACAATAAGAGAAGATACGCCAATAAATATTTCACCTTCCAAACCTTAAAAAACACTAAAAATTCACCAACTACATCAGTTCATATACACAAGGAGAAAGTGCCAAAGTGGAAATCAATTTTTGATTTTTTTTCAAAAAACACAGGCCGCAAAAAAGAACATTTACTAATAACAAAACTACCCATTTTGTATCTTTCCCTAAAATCTTCTCAGCAACCCAACAACAACATAATCACAAAGAGAAACTTCATTGTCACAAAGCAAAAATGGCAACGAGAAAAATGGACCCCAAGAGACATTACACGAAACCCATATCGCAAAATGGCCTAAAGATAAATAAATAAATAAATAAAGAGGGGGGAAAGAGAGAGAGAGAAAGAATACCCCGGTAATCTTAACGAGGCGGCCTTCTGGAGCGTGACGAAGGTCGGAGAGAGGGAGAGAGCGAAGGAAGAAGAAAATGGCCGCTTTGGAAGGCCAGTTGCGGGTGTTCCAGAGGACAAAAGAGAGGACGAGAGATGAGAGGAAGAGGAAGAAGAGAAAGAAAGCGGCGTTGTGGACGACGATGAGGAGGAAAATGGAGAGAGAGAGGCCGATGATGAAGAGGACAATCAGAATGTAGAGAGCCACAGATGGGACTGGTCTGCGACTGCAACTGTTTTTCTCTACCCGAGCTTCGCTGGAGAGGTCGTTCATCAGTCCCTCTCTCTCTCTCTCTCTCCTGTTCTTTCTCTCTCCAAAGACCCAGCCTTTTTTTTTTTTTTTGGCTTAAAGCGAAGGACCCAGTCTTTACTCTACTTGAGACTCCGTCTAAAGTCTGAACCAGTAGGAGCAACAGGGGAAGTGAAAATGTTGTCGTTTTGTGGTCAACGCACAAGGGAAAACCCGTGAGTTGGAGACTGGGAAAGTGGGAAAGAAGTTCGCTTCATTGGACGGTGTCGTTTGCAGTTTTTATTTGTTTCTTTCTTTGTTTCTTTTTTTTGTTCGCAGGATGCAGTTTTTATTTTTTGTTATTTATGTTTTCTGGTGAGTTTGGTAACGAGCTCATTTTAAATTGAGTTGTATTTTTTTTATCATGATTTTTATCTTTTTTTGAAAAAGTTTTTTGTCTTTTCTGAAAATTTTTTTGTCTTTTATGAAAAATTACTATTTAAACTTAAAAATCTTAAACTAAACTCATTCACCAAACACCCCCTTAATATTTTATATTTTGTTTTTATTCAAAAAGGATATCTTATAGTCTAAGAGCGGGATTGGGATCACCTTTGGAGATGGTATTTTGGAAGTTGGAGATCGTTTAAGTATTGAAAATATGCTTTTCGTGAAAATGAATTGTTTGAAGTGAAAAAATACAAAAACTTGAAATATGTTCAGAAAAAAATTAGCATTATAGATCTTGTTTCATTTTTCTCGAAATTCTATATAATTTTTTTTTGTTTCATTTCTCTCGAAATTCTATATAATTTTTTAAAAAAATTAATCTTATTTTAACTTAAAATATTAAAGTTGTGGATTTTTAAATTTTGAGTTTTTTTCAAATGCTTAGAAAAATGAATAGTAAATTGAAAGAAAAAGAAAAAAAAAAAGTTTGGAAACACCTTTCCAAACATCAACCCCAGATGGGGCCTAAAATTTTAGGTTTTTATACCATCAGAATATGTTAATACGCAAATTTTCCTGATCAAGACTTAATTATAACCTAAAAAATCCTTAAAAGAAAATTTAAATTAGGATTATTCACACTTTTTTATATCATGTATTTTGTTTTTTTAGAAAATAGAAAATATCTTTATATTCTAAAGTTATAAATTTTTATATTATTCTATTATATTCAATAAACAAGTAAATATATTTTCTTGATAAACACTTCATTTATAATTAGATGGTAAAATGACACATATAGTTAATCGTGTCAGTTCGTGTAATTCAGATTAGGCAAGTCAACCAAGACATAACCTGTTTATTACCGTGCTAATCATGTCCACACATCGTTGACCCAAATTGCTAACACCGAACCCTTCTTAAATCATGCTAACTTTTCTTCACCAATTTAATAGGACATTGCAATAATTCAAAAAATTTAGAGATAATTATCAAAATTAAAGATTTCATAGGCAAGTTGTAAAAGTCGAAAGTTTAGAGCACAACCATTCTATAAACCCCCTGTTTTTTTAAATAATAATAATATGATATGTTTTCTTTTTTCTTTTCTTTTTTTTTTTTTTTTTTGAAAGGAAATGATATGCTTTCTTTGGGTTCGTGGAATGAGAAATGCATTTATGTGAGATTATGGGGATAAACTTTATTAAGCCCCCTATAGGCATTTTCATTAGTGAATAATTTCATAGACGTAACAATGTCTAAAAATCAGTATTTTATCATGTGAGATTGTCATGTCTATTTGATGACTTTTTCTACTATATTGTACCACAAATAGTGAAAGACATTAATGCTTGTGAAATAAACTTGGTTGAGATTCATCTTCACTATTAACTTGATTTTGACAAGTGCTTTCAACCTGTAGAGGCCAAATTCAAGAAGCAGGAAACACAGTTGCTTCTAAAATATATATCTATATATATATATATATATGTGCGCCACCAATGTTTAAATTTTCTAAAATAATAATTTTTTCCCTGGTACAACAAGCATATAATTACTCTAAAACGCTATATACAAAAATGGTTTATGGTTGCAAATATGATTCAACGGTAATTTTACACTTATTCAATCAAAAGGCGGAGTTTAAATCCTCATCCTGAATTAAAAAAAAAAAAAAAAAAAAAAATTTGCCCAGCAACCTAGCCCTAATGTGAAGTTTAATTTAACCTATGACTTGAACTAAATCATGGCCTTATTTTTTGTCCAGTAAATTTTGAAATGTATTTTACGAGGGTATTATAACTTAAACAACTTTGGATGGTCTTAAAATGCCTGTATATTAAAATTGATAAAATAAGCTGGTCATGTGAATCTCATGACCTAATAGCTAAAGAGTAAAATAATAATTTGAGCAAACAAAGTCAGAAAATACCAAACAAATGGTGATTTCTTTCTCTAAACTAAGTTTTCTCATGGTGAACTCAACCAGAAATACAAAGTCTAAACCACAACCAATAAAAAGCTGCCTTCTAAACCCGTTGTTGTTGTTTCTTTGCTCTTGTAGTTTTCGAAGCTTATATGGGTGTTCTTTAGTGATTTGAAGGAAAAAAGAGTACCGACCAAATCCCAAAAGAAACGTCACATTTGGATCATGCATAGCGTATGGCTATGGCCGACTACCACAAAAGATAAAATCAAAGTTTTGACAAGGAGAGCTGGTTTTGTCCATTCCTAACGATCCCTATTCATCACATTGTCACCATGGTGTGAAATCTTTCTAGTGGCCGATAAATCGCCCTTTGCGTCCCACACGATTTTTTTTTCTTTCAATTTTCTTTTTTTTTTTTTATCATTTTTAATTTAAGGTCGGATTTGTTTTTTTCATATTCCATCATGTCTCCTTAACTGTCATTCTGATTCCATTTCACCAGCTCAATATCGAACAGTTCAGCAATTAAACAACGTGTCAAAATAGTATCATGGGGGCGATCAATATCTGTACTAAACTATTTTTAATTGTGATCGTTAACAATGGTGAGAAAGGGTGTGATGATGGGGGAGAATTCATTTAAGTTGATTCACGCTTGTTGACATTATAGGATCACATCAATGCTGTGTCGTTTTGAGGACAAAAACCAAGCAACAAATTTAGGGGCTTTTGGATTTAAGCTATGACGCACACACGAATTGTTGCTTTCAAAAACTCTCATCTTCATCTACAGATGATGAGTTACTGATATCCACTCCATTGTCGCCGTGTTTCTCAAACAAATCCGTACAACTTGTAACGTGTCGGTCAGTTTCTTGATGAGTATTTACCGGGCTTATCTACTTCGAATGTAATGACACTGTTATCACTTTGATACCGATTGATTTTCATCTTTTGCTTATTTTTTGGACATATGAGGAAGAATAACCATAAATATTCTTGTCCTTTGGATTCTCTCCCGAGCATGACATGCCGGTCTGGAGAATAATCATAACGATACTCAGTTTGAATATTCACCACATTTTCCGAATTTCGATTATTAAAATTGGCGGCTCTCGTTTTCTTGAACTTGAATAAGCTTCCGTGTTCAACTTCTGTTTGTAAATCACTTTATGTGCTTTTTTTTTTTTTTTTTTTTTAAGAAGAAGACTTTATGTTCTGTGATCAATCTATGGTTACGAGTGTTCTTTATTTTTGCGTGTAAAAAAAAAAAAAAAAAAAGCAGAAGACACAAAAATATTAGTACAGTAGAGCAAGAGAAGCTCCTCCAGAACTGTACAATCTCTCATTTCCCAAAAGCAAATATACACAAACAGTACTGATTAATTGACACTCAAAAAGAAAAAACGCTCCTCGGAATGCTTCCTAAATGCTAGCTAATGATCTAATCTAATGGCTGTCTTATTTACTTTATTTTTATTTATTTATTTATTTACTTTTTGGTCTAAAACTAAACTCAGAAATCTAAATTCTTCACGAGGAGGAGCTACATTTTTCATTTTTCATCTGATGAAAAATCTTATGATATTCTTTTTTTTTTTTTTTTTTTAATCCTTTTACATTCAAGACCAAAAATCCCACCACTGATACTCGCCACTGGATTCATTGAAAAGAGTTTCCGAGTTCAAGCTTCCCCAATCTTCAGGCGAACTATCAGCCGGTTCGGTCATGTTGATGCTGAGAAGCTGATCTTGTTCCTCCTCTATTGCAAAGTACTCTGCTTTCATACTACTATCGTCATCCGACAAAACACTCAAGACATGCTCCGATTTCTCCATCGACACACTCGGCTTCGCTTCCGATTCATACTTTACCGCCTTTTCACCATCCGTCCCCTCTCGCGACGACTTTTGCCTCATATCATTGTTCAACTTCTGCAGCTATCACCACAACACAAGAATTTACTTGGCTTTTCGAAAACATAGAAAATTTCGAACTAAAAAGTAAATAATTAAATAATTTCAATACCTGAAGAACCAAATTCTGCTTTTCTTTCTTCAAGGCTTCGTAACGAGAAGCCAGGTTGTTGTAATTGCCCAACAAGATGCCGTAATCTCTCTCGAGCTGCTTGGACTTCCAACGAGCCCTCTTGTTCTGGAACCAAATCGCGACCTGCCTCGGTTGCAGCCCCAACTCGGAGGCCAACTGAATCTTCTTCCTCGGCTCGAGCCTTGTCTCGGACTCGAACATTGACTCGAGAGACCTGATCTGCTCGTCGCTGAACCGCCGCTTGTTCTCGTTCTTCTTGTTAAGCTTCCGACGCGTGAAAGGCGAGTCGTCGACTAGCTCCGACGATATCGGACAACACGAGTACGAAAATTCGGCGTTGTCGAACATCTTGATTGGGTTGGTTCGGTGCTCTCAAGCGCCGTAGGTGCTGTGGTTGTGGGTGAGATTGGGAACGCTGAGTCATCAATGGAGTTTTGTGACTAAATGAATTGCATGTTCTTGGTTGTTTATATATTGTCTCAGATGTTTGGAGGGTTTGAGTTGGCTGCTCTGTTATTTTCTGTTTTACACACTATTGACTTTTAACCGCGGTAATTATTTGGGTATTTGTTTGGTACATGTAAAAGGGATAAATTATTTTCAAAAATTTCAAAAAATATTGTACGATGTGTCGGTAAAAATCTGAGACAGCTAAGCAAAATTTTCATGGAAAGACTTTTTTTTTTTTTCAATGTTGGATGAATTCGTTCAAAATTTCAAACGACGATCAAAACACATTTTGTCACATGGATTAAGATGAATTTTTTTATTGATTTAAAGACACACCGTAATATTTTAGTAATTCAGAATGTAACTTTTAGCAGTTAAAATTTGATAGAATAACTTATTAGTTAAGTTAAAATTTAGAGGATGAATATGTAAAACAAAACAAAAAAAAACAAAACAAAACAAAACAAAACCTAAAATATAATAACACGTATGTGTGTTAATTTTATGATTGGTAAAACTGTGTGTGGTAAATTTAAAATTTCCTGATAAAGTTGTACTTTAAAAAATGTACTTTTTTCTGGTACCACATCACATAATTATCTTTTTGCGCTTCCTTTGGTGACTGGCAAAGTAAATATGTTCCTCTTTTTTTTTTTTTTTTTTGGTCACTACTGAAAGTGGATAGTATTATCACTCTTTCTGGCAGACCACAAACTTAAAGGGAGGAGGCGCAAGCTGGGTAAGAAATGGGTGCCTGCGTAATATTAGTAATAATTAAGCACACTTTGGGATTATAATATTTCTATATTTTAATCCCAAAGTGTGCTTAATTATTGATAATATTATGCGGGCACCCTTTGGGATTATAATATTTCTATAAACTTTTGGGATATTATTGTTAATTATTCTTTGTCATCACAATGCTCGTCATCATCTTAATTTAATTAACCATGCTTAATAATCTAGTGTCGACGACATGAATCACGTTAATGCCAAATATCTTTTCTGTTTTCATATTTCACTTTTAATTTGAGTTAAGTAGTTTTTTTGTTGCGAGTTTAGTTTAGTTTAGCTGTTTTTTTTTTGGTTGGTTATTCCTAGTTTCTAGGAGAAATGGTTGTCCAATTGACAAATTTTGTGAATAATAATTAAAAAAAAAAAAAGATTTTGGGGGCACAACATATATACGCCCACAAGATATATATATATATATATACATATATGTATACGTATGTATGTTTAAATCAAGTGATAAATGTTTGACTGAATATCCGCATCTAATCTTATTCCCGCCCTTCTCACCTACAAATTAATATTCGCCACATTTCAAAGTTTAATAATTAAAACAAAAGGATAAATTATGCATGAGGTGCTACACGAAATAATATTAAATGCAAAATTTATGTCAGTCTACTAAATCATTCAGAAAAAATTTAAGTTGTTAGAAGGTAGCTAGATCATTAAAAAAAAAAAAAACTAAAATTGTTGGAAAGTAGACCAACAATAACATGATAATAATATTAATTTCATCACATGCTAATTTCTTAAATGTACAAACATATTAGAGGATAAAAATCCGTTATTTGAATGACAAAGAAACATTGATATATCTAATTTTACCAATTTTTACAAAGGTTTTTTATATAATAAAATAACTAAACTATCAATTAAATATATCATATTTACAAAAATCATATTTTAAAATTTTATATAACTTGTGTAGACTTGATATTTTAGACCTTAAACAAACACACATATATATATATGCAAGGTTATACATAATTCGAAAAGTTGTTCGTTTTAGTAAAAAGAATGATGAATAAATATGTGAGGTGCTACATAAAAAATATAAATGTATTGATCGGTAATCTGAACGTCGGAGCTTATCAAAAAATGATAAAATTGGGACCAACCAATTTAATAAACATCACTGTGACGTATTGATTTTTTTTAATAATTTTCTTAGATTTTTGTTTTTATTATTTTGCATTATTTGTTTTATATTCTTAAATGAAGTTGAGTCTACGGCTTAAGCAGCCATTTGATGGATCGACTCGAGCCACGAGAGTAATTAAGCTGAGCCACTACTGCAAACGTGTCTAGTTTTGATTTCTCATTCTAAAATAATATATTTAAAAAGAGAGAGAGAGAGAGAGTAATAATCCCAATCAAAAAATTCATTAAAAAAAGAAACTTTAAAAAAATGACAATAAAATACTATTATCCACCAATAAAAATGTCTGGCAAGGACAATGCCTGTCACCTGTCATACATCATCCAATCACGTTTCGCCACCTGCCCGTCGGTCAAAACTTGGCAACCCATGACGTCGTCTTTATTTGCGAGCTGAAGGATGACGTGGCGAAAATCCTGTGGTTAAGACATAAAGATGGGATTGAAGGAAGAGGGACACGTGCAAAAGCTTTGTAAATTGTCGTGAGCTTGTTTGGAGTCGTGTTTGGGTGGGAGATAAGAAATCAACCACAGTTCTCTGTCGCGTTGGGCTTTTAAAAAATATTTTTGTAATTCTGTCTTCGATTGCCACGTGCTCTACGTCTCATCCTCAATATATATTTATATGTGTGTGCGCACATATATATAATAGTTTTTCCTTTCATTTCTTTAATATTTTTAGGAGTGAAAACAAATTATTGGGGGCTCATTGGAAGATTTTAGTGGGAATTCGTTGTATGTTGTGTCGTGTGTATTGCAAAAAGAAAAGAAGGTTCAACCAATGATGAAGCGACATTTAAACTAACCATGAAAATAAAAATGGAAAAGGGGAATCTTCTTTTTGTAATTTTTTTTTTTGTAATTTTTTGTATTTTTTTTTAGAGAGAATTTTTTTGGTAGAACACTAGGTCCGTTTTGACTTGAGGTGGAGTTGGAATTTTCGAGTAAATATTTCGAAATATATGTTTGGTTAAAATATAAATTGAAAATGAGTTCTGATTTTTAAATAAGATAAGAATTTAAAATGTATAAATTTTAAGGAGTAATACAGATCTTATTTTGCTCTCCTCGTTATTACGAGTGTTTTGAAAAATAAAAAATATTCACATTGTAATCCAAATACGTGCTTCTAGAAACCAATTTGTCTTAAAAATCAACTTGAAAAATAGAGGCTGGAGTAGGAGCTCCAAACAGTGTCTAAGCCTCTATTAGGATGACCATATGAAGATTTTTGGAAATTATTTAAAAAGTTTTTTTTTAACAGTATTTCATTTCTCAAAAAAAAAAAAAAAAAAGAGTATATTGTTATTCAAATCTATACTTAAACATACCATAAAAATACATAAAGTATTTTACAATTTTAGATCATTAGATCTTTATCAAATTCCAACAAACATGCATGTTACACTTTTATTCTGTAAAAATACCTTCTCTTTATTAAAGAATATTATGACAAAATATAAAAATATCTTTCTAATAGACAAAATTCTTTAATATCAAATCTTCATTCAATTTATTTAAATAAACGTGTTTTACTTTATCATTTTAATATGATATGGCAGTTTAACACGTAATAGATAAGATATTTTTCATACGACACTACCAATTTCTCTTTATTTCTTTTTTGTTCTTCGAAATTTAGTGTCTCCATTTTTTTTTTCAATAATAATTTTTTTTCCTCTTTCAAGAATGTTTTTCAGTTCATTCTTTCTCTCGTCACTCCAATACATTACCAACATATGTATGGTGGAGATTGGATTCCTTTGAGTTTTTGCATTCGCAATATAGTGTGTGTGTGTGTGTGTATATATATATATATATCACCACTACAAAATTAGAAAGTACATTAACTTTGAGTCATGTTGAAGACACGGACAAATCGTTTTCCTCGTCTTAAACGTAATTAAAGAAAAGGCAAAAATGAATAAAATAAAATAAATAAAAAAGAGGGGGAGAAGGTAAGTAAGACTAAGACACACATGAAAACGACATCGAGTTTTATCCGTATTAGGCGACTTTATGATTAGTGTTTCGGCTTCTTATCGTTCAGGCTAAGTCTTTGGAAACAATGTACCAATCTAATTCCACATAGTGGCGAATTGGCAAATTTAGAAGATGAACATTGAGCTCAAAAAGAAGGATATTTTCTTCAGGAAGCTTGCCCTTTTGGCCACATTAGCGACCACCGTGGAAGATAAGTACTCAAGGGATTGAGTTGCAGTCACAATCAAAATGTATATATATATATATATATATATATATATTTTTTTTTTGCTTTCTATGAGAAGGTTTGATCAACGATTAAAAATTCGACATTTCCATCGACATTTTCATAGAAATTTCCATATTTTAAAAATACCGATGTAAAAATAGAGGTGTCGTATCTTTTCTATAGAATATCTGTGAAATTTCTATAGAAATTTCTGTAAATATAAATTTATTTATGAAAATATTGATTTTCGTGAAAACTGTAATAGGAAATGATAAAATATCACCGAAACATCGACAAATATCCATAAAATTTCATTCGTAATATAATTTTTTATCTTTTAACATAATAAAGTTTATGGTTTTTTTTTTTAATTCATGCACAATTTTTTTAAATGTATGAATAGATAATACAGATTAAAAGACATATGGCATGTCCAAAATTATATAAAAGAAATACTCAAATGTCATATTATCTTGGTATCGTTATTATTTACACTAATGCAAATACTTTCAAACATTCTAAGAGCTTTTCTAATATTAATGTTTTCTTATCATGTATGAAACAATAAATGTAATCTACCTACATTATATTGTGTTTAAATGATTTTACTTATTTGTGAATGTTAACTTCTCATTTACTGTATTATGCTACATTCTTACTATGTAAATTTGTCACATACTTAGTATTTAATTGAGAGCTTCATATATTATTAACTATTTTAGACTTTCATAATGTTTTATTTAAAAATTTAGTATTGTAAATGAATTTCTATATTTTACCTCAATTTCCATTGATATCGATATTTTCATAAATTTTAAGTACCGATATTTCTGCAAATATAGATATTTTCATCGTTGGGTATGATACACCATTGGTCGTGCATGTTTTTGAATGCTATATCTAATTAAAATCATATTCAGAAAGGGAGTTTCCAAAAGACGAATTTTCCTTTTTTAACATCGAGGAAACTTATAGTTAGTAATTAGATTAGCATTTCATTGATTTGATTTATGAGTGTCACTGTGAAAAAAATTTACATCATACGATACGAAAATGCTCTTTTAGAGGTCTGTTTATTAAATAGTTAATCTAATGATTAAAACTTTAGTGTCCTACTGTTAGTAAAAAAATAAAAAAATAAAAAAAAGACAATTTCTATCGTAAAAATATCCAAAAAACAAAAAAAACAAAAAACAAAACCGACAGACTCATCATATGGTTAATAGCTAGCCTTATTAGCCTTAGGGATTTTTTTTTTATACATAAACATATATGATTATTGTAGTTGCAAGTATAATCTAGTGATAATACTTAACCTGACTCCACTTAAAGATGCATAGTTTGAATCCCCCATCCCTAAGTTTAAAAAACAAAAAAAAAGGCTTCTTTTTTTTTTTTTTTTTTTTCACAAATGGTCATTGAATTATACTCCTAGTCTCAAGTTGGTCTATGGTTTTTAATTTTATATGCCATATTATTTCAAACTTTTCTACAGTTACGAAATATTGGTATTTCAAAAAAAGCTGAATGGATCAGGATTTCAAAATGCATGGATCGCTCTTCCAGACCAAGTCAAGCCTTACAATAGTGCCATTAAACATATCATGTGAACTTTAATTAAGACTAAAATCACAAAAGGAAAATTGCACCTCTAAAGTAGCTCTATAATGCTATATATGTGTGTGTATATATATATATTAAAATACAGTTTGCGCTCTATATATCTTTATCTAAAGTATAATTTTACTTTAAAATATCTTTGATTGAGGTAAAGTTTTTTGTTAAAATATTTAATTATGAAACTACGTAGGTAATAAAACTCACATGATCAGAACATGTTTAATTTCTGTCTAATCTTTTACAGAATATCGACAGACTGACCGTTGATGTAACAATAGATAAATTCAGGGCACTGTGTGTAACATTAAAAAAAATTATGACATATAATGTATAATTTGGAGAATATTATGTCACAATTTTTTTTTTTTTTTGTCGTATTTAAGAGCTGTTGACAGGATTTGCAGGTAAGAGATATATAATACAAAAGAGTGTCAAATCTCTAAGTTGGTGGAACCTTAGTAGTCATCGGTTACCTATTGAGTCCAAATTATGAGTTTTGATCAAGAAATATTTTAATGGACATTGGTGAGTCTTATTTGTCTCTTCCTCTGATGGCTATTTGTGGCCAACTTGAATAGATTCAAAAGTCTTCTACAGAAAAGAGAGAAATCAAAATATTTCTTTATAGTCCTCCTACAATGTTCCTATGGTTGGCTGTCTTACTTCACCAGTGAGAGGTACATAGTTTTTGTTCTTCAGCCTTTTTATTAATTAACAACATTTAATTGAGTACTATCTGTTGAGAACAACGTTTTCGCATAATATATGGACATCTGTTTACTTTCTTCCAAGACGTCATTACGATTCTTTTCTTGAAAACTTAAACAATAAATTAATACAAAGAACAAAATAATTTTTTTTAAGAGAATATTAGTATCTTATAGAATTAAGTTTAAACATAATAATAAATAACATAATTAAATTAATGATCACGCAGTACTCAAAAAAAAAAAAACTTTCAAAAAAAATACCCAAAAAAAAAAAACTCCTCCTTTCTCTCACTCTCTCGCTCCTCTTTTCACATTCTCTCTTTAACATGAAATTATGCATACAAATTTGTTAGAGAAAATACGAGTATTTTCTTAAAAATCAAAAGATTCAGTAGAAAGTATTGCTATAATTTATCATCTTAAAACTTGATATAAACTTAAAAATACCTATAACATATGCTATTGGATATATTTTCCAAAAAAAAAATATATATATATAGGGAGTGTTTGGTGAATGAGTTTAATTTAATATTTTTAAGTTTCAATAGTAATTTTTGTTGACTTTTCAGAAAAGAAAAAAAAAACTTTTTCAGAAAAGACAAAAAACTTTTTCAAAAAAAAAAATACAGTTTAAATTAAACTCATATGTTAAACAGGCCCATAATAATTTGTTTAGTCAACTGAATATGTCAAATTTAGGCCCATGAAAAACTTGAGCTCACCTGTTTCATTCATAGGCTCCTAATTGGCCCAATGAGAATGGAAGGGCTTGGTTCCAGAGCTACCTGAAATTTGATAACAGCTTCTAATCCTTTGAATGAAAGTTGGTATATATTAGAATATAAATATATATATTACACACACACACACACACACACACACACACACACACACACACGGAGAAGGTGATGTGTTCATTTCAGGAGGACACATTCAACAATTTGGAGATCAATCTTGATTGGCTGAGTTTGATCTTAAAATTGCTATTTAGGACAGCAATGTGCCAATCAATCTTGATTGGAGTTTCGACTACTTCTCTCTCTCTCTCTCTCTCTAAAAATAATTTCCGACAGGAGTTAGCTTATGGAACTTTATACTTGAAACTTACTTGTTTAAAGTTGACACTTGTTCGTGATGAAATTTAAAGTTGAAGAAATGATTTAGTTTAGGAGATTTTGACATGTCAGAATGGAGTCAAAACCATCGAGTCCAATAAAAGTGCTCGATGATGTTATTAGTTTGTTATAGTTTCTATCCCATAAGGATCATAACATATATAGCTGATCTTTTTAGTTGATAACGACGAGTTCAGAACTTAAAAGGGTAGCTAAAGTCCTTGCAAATTAAAACAATTCTCTCTAGTCTTTACTCAGTACGTGCATTTTCTCATTTGTCTTCTGAATAAAAGAAAATGTAAAAACGTTAATTTCCTCTATAAATATATATATATATACATATATATATTGGAATTTTATTAGAAAAAAAGTGCCGAATTTGTTCTTGAAACTGCGGTTTCTGATAACAAGGCAAATTGTATTTCGAGAATTTCAGAGTTTCATTAGCTTTTTGAAACTGATTATCCCAGATTGATGCTATTGCTCTTTGGTAGTAATCTTAATGAGAGGCAGAGTTCATTTCTGTTTATTTAATAATAAGAAAAATCCTCAAGCACTTTTTTCCGCCCCTTTTTTTCTAAGCTAAAGGCTGATTTTCATTAAAGGGTCAATTTTCACTATGTTTAGTATGATTTCAGAAATTGGTGGACAAGCATATTTACTTTTTTATTGTTTATTTTTTCCTTTTTCTTTTTAGGAAACAGGCATACATAGTTTTGCTTATGAAAAGAAAAGAAAAGAAAAAGGCATATGTTGATCTATGTTTACACACATTAATTATATACATATATATATATATATATATATGGGAAAAAAGTAAACACGATAAAAGGATTTTTATTTTTTAAAATTTTTGAGGAACCCCAATAATTATGCTGCAGTTTGACTTTATTGTATGCAAATTGCATTTAATCGAATTGAAATTGTGTTGGTAGGGAAACGTGTTTGCATAAAAACCATATGCCAACCACGAAATAGTACTACTGATCAGGTCTAGTTTAACGAACAAATTCCCCAGGGAAAAGAATGTTTTTATTTTTATTTTTATTTTTTTTATTTTTTATTTTTTTCCCACCCTTCGCTTCTTAATTATAGGTAGAAGGCATCTATCTTACTTTGACTAAACCAAAGCTCAACTTCAAAGCAAAAAAATAAAGCTCAACTTTTTCCAAGAAAAAAATGAAAGCGAAAAAAAGAGAGCTAAACTTTATTGATCATCAATCCCACTTGTGTACTGAGCTTTGTTTCTACGCACACGGTATAGTGTAATGGGTGGCCTTAGTGCTATAGATTTATAGATTTTGGTTGATTAGAAATTTTTACTATTTATAGAGGATTGCTGAAATAGCAATATGTGTTATCGATATTTGATGTATCCATTAGGTTTTTCATTATTAAAATTTGGTACACATTTCTCTGCTTCAGCGGTTTATTCAATTTATTAGTGGATCCGAACTATGTTTGAGGTTGAATCAACTTGTGTTTTGAGACTATCTGCACGTCAACTTTAGTGTTTGTATCTATCTAATTTATTTTGAAATTGTCCTTTTCAAAAATAAAATTAATAAAAGAATCCTTTTATCATGATTAAATTATTAGCTGGCATCAAAATCATATCAAATAAAACAATAATAAACCATATAAAAATTTCATAATAGTTTTAACGGTTTAAAATTGTATCTGACTACAATGTTATACCCAAAAATTGAATTATGCTTTTGTTTAATGGTTATATACTTGCCTGCCTTTCTACAAAAATAAAAAAAAATAAGGCTCTTGTTTGGACGAGTCGTCCAAATGGTAACATTTGTGATGAATATTTTTAAATGGAAACATTTAAACATAAACGTTTAAATTGTGATCTGAAATGGTGTTTGAATGTTTGCAATATGAACAAAGCATTTGAACAGAGCATTTGAACGTGTGTTTGGATAAATATAAAAAACTATTCTAATAAATATTACTAAACATCAATGTTAATGCAAACTCTTTGACAGGTATAGGGATGGGATTTGTTCCTAATTTCAATTTGAACACTCAAAAAAAAAAATTGTCTAATCGGATTTTAAGCAAGAAAGATACGGAAATTGGAAGTTTAAGTAGAAGAGTGAGAGACTGTTTTTGATTAAAAAGAACCCAAATATTACTGTTGCATAGATATTCAAATGAAGCAAATTTAGGTGAGAGCAACATTTCATATTTTGTTCCTTAAATGGCCGGCAACATTTCATTTTTTTCCTTGACTGGCTAGACTTGACAATGCGACAACTTTTGAATAACATTACAAATGTTTTGCTCTCAAATGCCTATTTAAATGATCCATCCAAGAGAAATTTTTCAAATGTTTTAAAATGATTTAAATAAACAGAGGGTAATTAATTACATAATTTCTAAGGATAGTTCTACAATGGATAAGCTTGCTTCACCCTATCAATGGGGTAAAATTTTTCGGTCACTGGATCTTTTTTTGAAAGTCTAGATTAAAAAAGTGCACCCAAAATCGTTGTAGAAGCCTTACATAGGATTACAACCAATACCAAGATTTCTTAGGAGGAACTCCAATTTGCTCATAATTTCATGCACCTTAGAAATGTTTTTAGATTGTGGGGAGGGAAGGGTTTGCCCTAGATCTAGGTAACTCCCTGTGGGTCACAATCACTTGCGATTGCTGACACCGTTGGACTAACAGGGCTTGCGAGCGATACGATTGTGGGTTGCGAGCGCCTTTGGTGACTCGTAGCGTGTCGAACCACTTTTGATCATTGTTAATAGGTAGAATCATATTCAAGAAGATGTTTTCACTTTTATTATTACTCTTATTATTTTGTGTGTGTGTGTTTTGTGTCGTAGTTTGTGGTCAATCTGATAATTATTTGATACATCCTTTCAATCTGAATTATCAAAAAATCAATATGACAGTAAGAAATTTTTACCCTATTGATGAGGTAAAGTATGCTTAAATATTAATCCATCGCAGAATTCCCCAATTTCTAAAAGGTGGCACCACCATCTACGTAAAAGTTTTATATTGCCTTGCATTTGCACTTTTCAATCTGTTTACTAATGAGAAAAAAGGGTGGGGAAAAAAAAAAAGAGGAAAAAGAAAAAGAAAAAGAAAAAGAAAAGTAGTGAGAACTAGTAAAGCCCTCTTTTTTTTTTTTTTTTTTTTTATTTATTTTCTTTATTTTTTCTTTTTTTTGTTTTTTCCCTCGATGCAGACACCAAATTGACTTGAGTGCCAAAAAGCTTTGCCCAAAAGTTGGCTCAACCCTTTTCCTTCTTTTCAACTACTACTACTACTACTACTAATACAACAACTTTGCCCTCTTGCAAACTTTATATTATCTTATTTATTTAATTATTTATTTATTTTTTCCACCTCAAATTTCACACACTCAGAGAAAGAAAAGCACGTGACAATGCGTATAGAGGCGAGTGAGATTATCTTTAATTAATCTTTGTTTAAGTGAGAAATTAATTTGAAGTTGATTCTGTGCATGGCATATTTTAATAATTGAGTGATTATTATTTAATTATTGAAATGCAGACAACCTGGGTTGGAGATGCAGGGATTTGACATTTTACGTGTTGTTTCTTTTCCCTTCTCTCTCTCTCTCTCTCTCTCTCAAAACACACACTTTTGTGCACAATTTTCAAGACTGCAAAAAAGCGTTGAAATCTGGAGCCAGTATCGTCCTCTCCGTTTGTCACTCTGATGTACGACATTGAGAAAAAGATAGAGAGAGAATGAGATAGACAGAATGAGAGAGAGAGAGAGAGAGAGAGAAGGGTTAAGCTTTAATTTTTTTGGTGGTGGATAGTGAATAGGAGATGGGGCATGGCAGCACATCTTTCGGGCACTCCTTATTGGATACATAAAAACAATCGCATATGTACATACATACAAATACAAATATATATATATATACACACACACTATACATATTTACATATTAGTGTTACCAATTGGAATCAAATTATAATTTTTTTCTCCGATTCTTTTTTTTTCCCCCCTCTACATAAGTCCATTATTCAAAATATGAATAGGCCTTGTCTAGCCAAAACTTACACACATATATTATACAAATAATACAACTAATACAAAAAAAAAAAAAAAAGAGAGAAAGAAAAAAAAAAGCACCGTATATTTAGGGGAAGGAAGGAAAATGCTTCAGCTAGAACCAAAGAAACAAGGAACAAGGAACAAAATTCCAAAATCTCCGAGTAAAATATGCCAGGTTTTGATATATGTTTGTGTGTGTGTGTCTATATATATATATATATATATATATATGCTACTACATATGCACATGATGCAACAATTCAGACTCCAAAATCGCGTTAGACCACTTTGGTGCTTTAATAGTTAACTTTTAATTTTAAAAAAAAAATATTTTTATTCTATCAATAAGTATTGTTATTTTAGTTGTTAAATTAGCTTTTCAACATTATAATTTATGACTGAATCACGTTACAAATTTTTAAAGTAATCACTTACATATCATATCATTAAAAAGTAATAAAAAAATTAAAATAATAGTAGCTACCGATAGAGTAAAATTACAATTTTTTATCATAAGTTTTATCAACATATAAGAAAAAACTTATGATAGAAACTATACTTTTATCTTATTGATAGATATTGTTTTTTTAGTCACTATATCAAAATTTTCAATAACCTAATCTATGACTTAAAGCAGTTTTGCATGTCGCATAATAAACTTTTAACGTGGACACTCACAAATTAGACCGTTAAAAAGTTAATCCAACAACTACCATAAAATTACTGTTTTGTTATAAGTTTTCCCTTAATATTAAGACGAGAATTACAAGTGTGATATATATTGTTTAAATGTATATTTATAGTCTTTGTCCACAATTCATTGGAAACATCCGTCCTTCTCCCGTGATATATAAGTTGAGAAGAGTAACATGAAGTTTATTCAAATCAAGAACAAATTATTAATTTATCTGAGACTATTGTTATAATTCTTCAAAGTATTACTTTAAATAGTGGTATGTGTCATAAGGTAAGACCAGTCCTTCCGGAAAAATTATAGACTAAAACATAGAGTAGCGAAATCGATATCATATACATATAAATCCATTTACAGTGTAATTGTATTGTTTAGTGACAAGTGAAGTACTATAGGTGTCACGAGGGACGAGTGTGCTCTAAGTTAAAGTTTGAAAATCAAAAGGGCATGTGAGATATATATATATATATATATATAAACCATTTTACAAAAACAATAGAGGATATATAGTGGATCCAAAAATTCATGGATCCACCACTTTTACAGCAACAAGAAAGTTCACGAGCCGACTATCTAAGTGGATGACAACAAAGGAAGTTATATATTTGTGTGTGCGTGTGTGTACATCTATATATATATATATATATATATATGTAAGGATGGTTTTAGATAATCCAAAGACTTTCTTTTTATCTCCTACAGTTATATATGACTCATGTTCGTATATTAATCAAGTAATAACATGGAAGAAAAACTCCCCCTTAAAGAAAAGAAAAGAAAAAAGTTTTCCTCAACTTGCGCATAGATTTTAATTCTATAGTTAATGCGAATTATGGTGAGCCAAAAAGATTCCATTCTCCACATAAATGAAGAGTGTGTGCTTTTATAACTTTTAAATTTTCAGTACCTAGATCTCTCACCAATAGGCAATAAAGAAACCTGGTGCCGTACTTCTATCCTTTCAAAACCCCTAAATGTTCTTAATCACGAGTCTCTCTCTCTCTCTCTATTATATATATATAGATATATATGTATGCATTTTTGAAAAATTTCATAGCGAAGTGCCTTAAAGCAAGCTTAATAGGACCCTTAATCACAAAGTCGAAGATAAATCAGACGGTGTATATCATATAAGACTAAATATCATAAGAAGGTTTTACTAACATCCTTACATCTGCTATATATGAATATGTATGATTTAAATCGTACAAGTAAAACAACAATATAAGATGTGCTCTTACAATTCAACCCTATTGGGGTTTTAATTATTCAACTTCAAAACTCAAAAATTTACATGCATGCACTTTTCTCTCATTTGTATTTTTAGAAAACTCAAACGGTAAAAGTACATAATATTCTTATTTCAAGTTGAAATCAGAATTTTTTTTTCTCCAAATCATACAAATATGACGAGATAGAAAAACAAGATCCATATTATGTTTTTTTTTTTTTTTGAACACATTTCATATTTTTACTTTAGTTTTTATATTACAATTAATTTCCAATTCAAACTTCAACAAAACACATATTTTCAAACCAACTTCCAAAATTCCTTCTCCAATTATCAAAAAAAGCGATCTCTAAGTTGCCCTAATGGTCTTTTCTTGGATGGAAGTCCATATCTGTTATCCTATTTTCGTGTCTCCATATTATTCACTCAATAGTATTTTGATAACTCATCATTTTATTCAAGAATTTTTAATAGCTAACACTTTTTATGTGGCTAAATTTTTAAATTCAAATGATATAACATAACATAATATTAACGGAGGAACAATCAATGAAATTAGAAAATCCGCTATCATAGATATTGATTCTTTGGGTGGGAATGGACACAAATTGACCAAAGCAAAACGAGAGGATTGGACCTTTGACTAGAGCTAAATGAGATTGGACAAAAAAAGCATGCAAAAAAAAGGGGATTTTTCACAAAGAGGAAATAACAACAGAGGGAAAAAGGTGAAACAAAAAAAATAAAATAAAAGGAATTGGGAATTGGGAGTTGAAGAAGTAGAAGAAGAAGAAGAAGAAGAAGAAGGGAAGAGGGTGGGGGGTAAAAAAAAAAAAAAGGGAAGAGTGAAAACGAGAGAATGGACCCCTGAGACTGAGCCCCCATCTGTCGGTCATCGCCTCGAACTCTTCGCCCCCCCTGCTATAAAGTGACACGCCAGACGAGGGTCCCTTTCTGTTTTCTTTTCTTTTTTTTTTTTTAATTTTTTAATTAAACTTCAGAGATATTATTAAAAAAAACATTTACCAAACATTTTTTTTTTAAAATTTTTTAAACAAAATTATATATATATATATGTTCTACTACATTCTTTGAAATTGATTCATCACACAAAAAGGAAGTGCCAAAAAATAAAAATATTAAATGAGGCCTTTCCATTATCGGGCAGCTCAATAACTCAACCACTCCTCTGACTCCCTTCCTGCCACTGCATTACTCGGATTCCTTTTCTATTAATTATTTTCTCTCTCTTTCTCTTTCTCTCTCCTTTTTAATTTCTTTTTCTGTTAAATCAATTTTAAGTTTTAACCACCCCCTTCAAAAAAAGAAAAAAAGAAAAAAGAAAATAAAAACCATATCCAGCGGTCCAAAAGGATCAATTGATGTCTAGGCCACACGATGCATATATGTATATATATATATATATACGTGTATAGACAGCTCATTAATATAGTAATGGCTAGTAAGTATACATGTTTGATGACACATCAAACATCACAACCCAAAATCATATGGTGGTCATTAAATTCATTATTATTAATAATGTGACACATATCTTCTTATTTTTATTTTTTCTTATTTTTTTTTTTTTAATATTTTGTTTTGGAGGGGGGGGGGGGGGGGGGGGGGTTGGTGGTTAAAAAAGAGTGTTGTTTTGTGGGGTGGTGGTAGTAAATGTTTGCAGGCAAAGGCAAAAGGTCGTACGAGGTGTTAACATCAGGGTCATTATGTGCGAAAATCCAACGGTGGATATCATAAGATCATCATCACCAGTTTGAACATACATGCAATACATATATATATATAAATACACATATATGTACATATCATCTTCAAGAGAGAGAAAGAGAGGTGCATGGGGTCGTGGTCATTTCTGGAAGTGAGTAAACCCAGCTGGTAGGGCCAAGCCTGCACCAATCTTTTGTCTTTAGTAACGTTGGCTTTCCAATCTCCTTTACTTCTTATAACCCCCCCAATACCCATCCATATCATTCTCATTCATGTATCCCTCTCTCTCTCTCTGTTCATTTCCAGTTCTCTCTTCCTCTCTCTCTCTCTCTCTCTCTCTCTCTCACTTTCTCTCTCATCCCCCTTGAAGGCAGGCGAGAGTCTTGGGGGACAAAGAGATGAAAAGAGAGATCAACAGAAATTCACAAACAAACACCACTTTTCTCAAAAAAAAAAAAAAAAAAAAAAAACAGCTGATCAGGATAATGATGATGTTGATGATGATGATGAGGATCTTTGTTGTGTGGAGCTTTTCCTTTTGAGGGGAATGTTGTCTGGCTCGAGGACACTTTTCTTTTCTTTGATCTGTTCTTCCCTTTTTCTCAGATCAATTTTTTTCAAGATGTTATGTATATATACATATGTATATGTATTTTTTCTATATATGTGTATATATATATGGATCGATTAAGTAGAGTCGTCGGACCAGGCTTCATTCCCCCCAATTGACAGCTTCAACAGAACAAAAAGGAAAATAAAAGAAATAGCTTTTTGGTCAATCAAGAACTGAGGATGCACTTTGCATATAAAGAGGTTTGCCCTTTATTCTTCTTCTCTTCTTCTTCTTCTTCTTCTTTTTAAAATTTTTTTTAATATTACAATCTTGCTATTTTAGTCCACTTTGGGATGGAGTTATTGGCGGTTTTTGGACATGGGTTCTGTTTTTTTTTTTTTTTTGGTTTTTCCTTAGTGGCAATTAAGGATATTATTGTCGTGTGCAGATTGGAGTCATGATGTTTTATTTTGACTATATTTTGGTATAGAAGCTTCATCATTGCTAGTCCTCTAGTTCCTTTTGTTTTATTTTTTGCAATTTTTTTTTTGGGTTATTCTGATCATGTTATGATGCGTTTTTGTCAGCCTAAGCCTAAGTAACCCCCCTTTTCTTGTCCATCATTAGGCGGATTTTCCTCATGATGGCTTCTTTTCCTTCTTTCCTTTTTTTTTTAATTTTTAATTTTTTTTCCAGCATGTGATCTGTCTGTTTCTGCCAATTTTCAGATCTGGGTTTTCAACTTTGGTAAACATTCTCTCATCTTTTTTCACGTTTATCTCTTGTCATTCCTCTCTCTTAGGGTTTCCTGGCCTAGATTTTGGCTCTAATACCAAAATAATCTCTCTCCTTTTATATTATATTATATTAAAAACGTAATTAATTAAGTACCACACCTAGATAAGTAAGTAGAGAAGTGACAAAAGGTCTGGCAAATATTGTTTTTGGGATATTCCTATTTCCTTTTTTTAGCAAAAGGAGGAAGAAAATGGGGATCAAGATCCAGACAAAAGCTTCATTTCATAACGAAAAATACATTAATAATATATATTTATATAAATAGTCACAGACATTGTGTATATAAATAGTTACTGTTATTTATTGCTGATTTAGCTGTCTTCAACCGGGGTTGATCAATAATGTTTGTGAAATATGGCCTTTTTCTTTTGTGTGAAAAATCTTGACATGACAAGTAGTCTTCAGCACGAAGACAAAAAATTGTATCTTTGGGGGAAAGTTTTGGGAAAGTGGGTGTTTTTCTTCTGTGTTTCCTTGTTTGTGTTTGTGTGTACTTGCAGTAGGGTGCGTGTGAAATTTATTGGATGTTTTTAACTGTTTAAGAAGTGACTCATTTAACTTTGCATAATTAACCTTCTTCTCATTCAAAACCCTAGTTTTTTTAGTTCGTTTCATTACACACACACACACACACACACACACACAGATATATATAGCATGGCCTAATGTTGATTAGGTTGTCATTATTGATCTGTTTAAGTAATGTATTAGCTTGAAAACAAAGAACTTCAAGAACTTAATTTCCTCCACTAGATCACCAACAACAAATTTAAGAAAAAATTCATGAAGAGCAAATACTAAATGCAGTATAAATGGTGTGTGGATATTTATATCTCGCAAAATTGTACATGTTAATTGGTTCGTTTGGAAGACAAATTCATAGTTTTTCGAAACTTTTACGGGTTTTAATTCCCATGTGTCAATCTCATCCAAATCTGACTTCTACATTCGTTATGAAGAACAAGGTTCTATATATATGTCTATATATATATGTCTACGTTCTTATAAATGTTATGTAGTATATATGTACATATACAATTTCTTTTTTTCTACCTTTGTTTTTGCCTTGTTTTTTGTGGTTTTGTGGTCTGCAGGTACCACATGAAGCACCTACCAAGATATATTTGCACGAAGAAGATAAAAATTCTTGAGAATGAAGAGAGGCAAAAAGAGTTATCAGCTTAGGCCTCTAAAGAAATATGATATAACCGACTATATGTGTATTTATTTATTTATTTATTAATTTAATATTCTTTGTTCATGTTGATCAAAATCAGTGCAAATAAAGTCTATATCCGTATATGAGAAATGCAGCTCTTTGGAGTCAAAAAGTTTTTTAAATTTTTAGCACCTTTTACTACTAGTTTGTACAATCAAGAGAATGATCAAATGGGTAAATGAGTTGCTTAATGACCTTATATGGTACTGTGCCATCTTCTTTTTAAAGGCTATTGAAAAGGGTTTTCTCGGAATGCCGTCTCACAGATGAAGTGCTTTTTTTTTTTTTGGGAAATTGGATCTTTTTTTTTAATTTTTTTGACCTTAATAACATAAAAGTAAACCCCTAAATATTGCTTTCCTTCCATTTTTCCATTTTTTTTTTTTTTTGGGAGTTTCTTAGCCTTCACCCCCAAGACTTTGAACAAGCAGTCACGCACACAGAAAGAGAAAGTGATAGAGCTTTGATTATCAATGAATGGTATTCGTCAATGCCTACAAAAAAGCTTTTTGTGTCCACACTTTCCATGACATAATTGGTGTTTTGTACAAACTAATTGACCAAAGACTTCACCCCCCCAAAAAAAAAAAAAAAAAAAAATCTTTTTGAAGACTTTTTTGAATTTCTTGCTCCTATTTGCTAGGAAGTTTAAGGACAATTCTTAGGCTCTAGATACATAGGTTCTCAAGACTGATTACTTGTAATGGTTTTCATCGTTTGCCATAGCTCTCTATCTATCTAAAATTGCCTCTGACACCTATAATTTGTAGGTAAATTATTTCAGCACGGCCATATATATATATTTATATATATATATATATGTACTGATTGAGAGCTCTTTATAATTTGTTGGGCTCGTGCATGATAGTTAAAAGACATGTCAAATTAAGCACATGAGAATTTCCATTGATAAGCTATTAGACCATTTCTTTTGGTGGGAAACAGCTAGCTAATACCATAAAGTAATAATCAAGCAAATATGACCTTTGTCCAAGTCATTTGTTATGTGTTAATTAAGTAGGCACCAATAATTACTACAGAAGTGGTGTTTGGGATTTTTCTTTCGTCTTCTATGTCTTATGAATTATAATAACTGTGGTTTTTATTACGATTTGGCGGTGTGTTTTTCTTAGTCTTCTGGTATACGGTTGTGTTTTTAGTCTGCTATATTTGTTTCTTAGCGGTGTTTTATTTGACCTAGATGTTACGAGTACTCAATTTCAATCGATTATAGAGGTTCTTATTAAAGAACCGTGTGATATTGTACTTATTTATAAGGTGTTCATTTTTTAAAGTCATTAATTGCATATATATTCCTCCTGAGCGTCATTTGAATCATGGCGGAACCGATTGTCTGTAGTATTCATGGCTTTTTATAGTTTGAGACATTATGGATCAGTATTGGTGTTTGTGTTTTTCTCGATTTAAAATATATTTTCACTTTTAAAAAGGATCAACATTGCTGACCATCGATGTAGTGGTAGTATAGCGAAAAGTTGGTGATCGCTTTATAGATTTCTCTTATCCATTAGAGGTGTTTTGTTTTTTTGTTTTTCCCACATTCAGTTCTATACACCAGTGAGATATTGTTTGATTATGGTGCATGGATCCCTGGAATAGGTGACAAAATCAAGAATTGGTCCTCTCTCTGGTACATCAATGTGATCACAAAAGATTTTCAAATGACACAGACTGTGGGCGTGAGGATACCACTGATCTTTTCGACGAGAAAGTAAAAAGGAGAGATACAGAGATGAGAGTAAAAATCTCAGCCCAGACTCAACACTTACCTAGGTCTCAAGTAGGACTCTGAAGGAACCAGAAATGGAAAAAGGTCTATGGGGAGCCCTAGCCCATCATTGTTAAAGCTCTAATTCAGTGAAATTGCTTAGGAATTTGAAACTCTCTTCATCGACCCATAATTATTGGAATTTGTTTTTTCTTCCTTTTGGGAGACCACATCAATATTGGGCGTGAGCCGAGGCCCAAAACGGAACAAGGCCACACAGCAAATGCACAACCTGCTTGAAATAAAGTCTTACAAGATATTCATTCCAAAAATAAATAAATAAATAAATAAATAATAATAAAAAAAAGGAAGAAATAAAAAAATAAAAAAGGTATAATAATGAAAAACTGTACGTATAGATTCGTGTCTAAGCTAGATTTTCAGTTCTGCTTGTTTGCTTGGACATGAAGGACTGAAAATGTTGTTTATTACTAATAGGGTGTTTAGTGAATGAGTTTGAGTTAAGATTTTTAATTGAATTGAAAATAAGTTAAGTTGAGTTTGAGAGAGGAGTGTTTGGTAAAAAGTTTGAGATAAAAAGTTTAACTTGAGTTGAGTGTTTGGTAAAAAAGTTTGAATTGAAAAGTTTAATTTGAATTAGGGTCCTGTTTGGATGTAAAAAATTTGAGTTAAAAAATTTAACTCAAAGTTAACATTTCATTGTAGGTTGTGAATGGAAAAATGATAAAATTAAAATAAACTAAAATAAAAGGACACATCAACAACATACATCAAAACCTTTTACTATATTTCTTACATAGTCATAAAATACAACAACAAGAATTACATAGTTGCTAACTAAAAGTGCTAGAATAATTATGACTATAGTCTATAAAAAAAAAAAGTGATTTGTTAGTTGTTTTACTCTGAGATTAAATAACTTTTCCTTTAACTTATTCCTTTTTTTTTTTTTTTTTTTTCATTTTGCCTTTTTTTGCTTTCTCCTTTTTTTTTATTTGTTGTTTTTTAATATTTTAATACTAAAATATCATTGAAATATTAAAAAACAACCCCCCGATCTGGGTTATTGATCAACAGAGTTCGCGACTGCAAATTCAGCCTCTGCCTCCCACTCCCACTCTCGCTCTCATTCCCAGTCTCACCATTGCTGTCCTCCGTTTTCTTTCCCCAGAAATCTGAATCCGCACTGCTGTCGGTTGAGATACGATCAAAGGATCTGAAGCTGCTGCCGAGGCGGTTGCGGTCGAGCTCCTCGCGGTTCGCTCACAGGGGCCGGTGGGGAGTTTGAGGCGGTCTTCGTGAGTCAGACCCACGGGCTTGTTGGTCCGGGACAGCGGTTTAGGGGCTCCGTAGGCGGTGAACTTCGCTAGGGATATGGTTTGACCCTTCTTCTTCTTGGGCTGGGCAAGCAGGGGTGAGACAGATATCGCGAGACACATGGGTGCATAGTAAACCAAGTTTGGTTTACTGTGCAACGTTGAAAGATCCTTTAGGACTGAATTGACATACCAAACCGAATCAGTTGGAACTCAACTCAAAAATATGAGTTCCAACTGTAATGCCAAACTCACTCTAAATCTCAATTTTTTAATTTTATTTTATTTTATTCAAAAAATCCTTATTTTAGTTCTTCAACCTCATTTGGCCCTTGCGGGGAAGGGTCGTGTTAGGCTAAAAGCCGTTTTGTGTTGTTGGTTTTTGTTATTCTCTTTGTTTTCGAATTTGGATGCTTATGTACGAGTTTTTATTTTTTATTTTTTTCATGAATATATTAATTGAAAAGCAATATTAAATGATTTTCGTATCTCTTTCAGAACCATCAATTTCATTATATCAGCCAGCACTGATAATTGCGGCCAAAAAGTATATATTAAAAAGAGATAAATGTGGAAATTGGATTCATTATATAATTATACCTTTCAGTTTTAACTATTTTTTTCAATTTTCCTTCTATTTTTAGAAACCACTACGGTATTCTATGAAAATGAAACTAACTTCTATTTTGTCCTTTGCACACTGGACCAAAAAACGAAGGAAAAAAAAATATACAAATTATCCTTAATTAGACCAAATTTATTTCTAAAAAGTATTTTAGTGAGAAAAAATTTCGAAAATTTTTTATATTCGAAAAAAAGCAAATTTCAATTTTTTTTTTAAATTTGATGTTTTTAGGGTTTTTTTTTTCAATTTTTTTCAAATGTATAAATAATTTAACAAAATGTTTAAAGGGTATTTATGCTGTTTAGTCCAACTTTTTTGTTCACAAAATAGGCAAGAGATATATATTAAATGAAGTTTTGAATTTAAAAGATATTTATAATTTCTAGAAATAGATTAAAAAAAGTTGAAAAAAAAAATTAATAAAAGTATAATTATGTAATTGACTCAAAATAGATAATACTTTCCACTACCGAGTGGGGTTCATTCCATAATTCCCTTGATCGATACTTTATAAATAAACTATTGACTTTCTCCTCTCTTCCAACCATACAAACGCCAATAAAATTAAAGCTGACTAATTAAGCATGTATTTGGTTCTCTAAATCTAAGTTTTTTGTATATTAGTTTTTGTTTTTTTAAAGTCAATAAAAATTATAATTAATTTTTAAAAACTCAACCAATTTAAATCTAAAAATTTCATCTCAAATCTAACGTACCATAAGTTTACACATGTTTGTGAAATGAAAGATTCAAAGACAGAGATTTTTCTTTTTGCTAGCCAAATTCCATGATAAGGAATTAAATATAGAATAACATATCAAATATATATAACATCTTTTTCTTTTTTTACAACTTTTGCGCTTTATTCAAAAAAGCAACACTAATGGGCCACAAACCCTCACTTTGGGTGCTTTTTACATTTCTGCTTTTTCTATTTCCCACTTTCCTAGACTTTGCATCTTTTCTTCCCACCATAAATTTCTGTCTCTTGGGCGTCATTATTTTCCTTTTTTTTTTCATTTTTTTCCCTCCACTTAAACAAAAATCATGAGATTGTTGTCTGTTGGTCGAAGTATAAAACTTAGTGGGTATATGTGACTTCAGTTATTCTTGTTTAGTTGTCAACTTTTTATTTTATTTTATTTTATTTCTTCTTGTTTCTTTTGCTGCAACCTCTATGTGACTTCGCTAATTTCAAAAAAAAAAAAAAAAAAAAAACTGAATTGTAATTAAATATCAAAATTTTCATATTAGTTTTTATATTAAAATACAACGGCTGTTTTCCACGTATGTCTGTATGTGTATATAGTACACTCCATCTCTTGGACATCTGTGAGAATTAGTTTTCCAAGTATTTTTATAAAGAATATGTATATACGTACCAAAGTGATATTAGTGCTCAATAGTTTATTCCCCATTCAGAACATTACAATAAACATATGTTTATGAATATCTACTATGATGATTTTTTTTTTTAAGATTTAAGTGAGTGACACTTTTTTTATGTGGAGAAAAAAAAAAAAGTCAGAGAGACTATTGATTGAAAAAGGGTTTCCAGCAATATACATATTATTTTACTTTTCAAAATGGCTTCCTTTTTTCATTTTCCATTTTTTCTTGAAATAGTATAATACAACATTAAAAAAAAAAAAAAAGGTTTCACCAATTTACCATTAAAAAAAGTTAAAATTTTTTTGTTAACTAATAGCCATTTAAAAAAAATAAATAAATAAAAACAACGACAGGTGATAGTCTTGGATCTCGACACCAATGCATTTTGGCATAGGCAAAGCCCTAATTTATGACAATAACCTTTTTTTTTTTTTTTTTCCCCATTCTTTTGGTATTTTTAATTCTTCAATTTCTATTTTTGTGGTGAGATTTCTTTTATAAGTTTGAAGGCGCCAGGAGACCTCGACGTTTTCTCAAGTGTTTGTAGGCATTATTTCTCAACATGATAATTATATTATTTATTTTTGAAAATACAAGAGATATCAATTATAATCTTTAATTTTTGAATACCAATTCATATAATATAATATATGAAAAATGACAATTTAACATAACATGAGTTAATAATCAAAAGCTGAATTTGAGGTTTGTCTCCCTAACACTACTCTTATCTATATTTAATCTTGGACTATTAGAAAATATAATTTTGACATATTTTTCTTATCTTTTTTTTTTTTATTTTTACTTTTTTTTCTCAATTTAAAATGGGAATTTGAACTTTATTTTTGATTCTTTAGTCACATGTAAATTTATCGCTAAACTATAAACCTAACGATTGCTAATTTTTATAACTTCAAAATTTTCTCTGTTCTTTACACAACCTTATAAACTAGAAATTTTCCGAAAAAAAAAAAAAAGACTATAGTGAACGTCTAAATCCATAATTTTAAAAAGATAAAAAAGGAAAAGATGAAAAAGTTGTACTTACTATTGTTTTCATTTTTTTATATCAATATATCAATTCATGAGTTGATCGAGACTCATTGATTTCGTAAATCTATTTGCCCCATAAATTGCATGCCCATCAGATTGTTCTGTCGTACATATTTCTATTTTATATCGGTAAACTTTTATAGTGGGTCTTCTTTTGGTAAAACATCATGAATAATGTCTCACAGTGCCAATAAAAAGTCATTTTTAAGAAAGTTGCTATTATTTTTAAGATCTTGTCAATTCAAAAATCTCAATCTTTAATTTTAGTTGGGATTTTTTTGCATTAATTTATAATCTTGTCAATTTGTCGCCAACCATTGAGTACAGTTGTATCCCCAAATTGTGCAACAAAAGCCACATGGATCTATAATTTTGAAAGCCTAGGCTGAGGGTGCAAATTCTCTACTCATGCATTATAAACATTAAATATCTTCGACTGATCACGTATCGCTTTGTTCTTATCTTTTTCATATCGCTATAAAAATATCATGAGACATCAAGTCATTTTATTTAAAATATCAAATTGCATCATAAAAAAATACCATATTAAGTAAATATATGATTTGAGATTAATAAAGGACACGGAGCCCCGTCACCAGCCTTATGTAACGGCAGTGTGCACACCAAGGGTTTTTCCTTTAATTCTTCTTCAGTCTTTTCATTTAGGGTTTTTATTTATGCCTGATATTTACATTAAAATTGACATTTTTTTGGGGTTAATTTTGAAAAAGAAAGTAGAAAATTTTGAAGTTAGGATCATGCAGAATCTCAAAATCTTAATTTTGGACAAAAGATTGTTGGAAATCCGTTAAGATATAGTGTTGAAAAGTATTTGAAAATATTGCTTAGTGTTCTAATTAATGTAATGCACTGCATTTTTTTTAATAGCATTTTAGGAATTTTTGGAAAATAAAACAGCCTAAAAACAATTTATTATTTTCGTAATTGAACTTAAAGTGTGAGGACCAAAATTTCACTTATTAGGGTGAAGTTAAATATAGAATTAGAGAGAAAGAGCCAAATAGCATATTTGGAAACTCTATTTTAAACTTATAGCATAATGTTTAAAGACTAGTAACACACGAAAATATTGAAATTATCCCTACAACTCCTCCCTTCTCTCTGTCTTCTCTCTCTCTACTGTGACTCTCTTCTCGACATCGCCTGTGCCATCATGAGAGCCTATTATTATTTACTTGAAAATCTATTAATTACTAGAAATTTCAAATATTTATTAGAAAATTCAAAAATTTACATGAAAAAATATGTTATCGGTTATCATCTTTAAAAATTTGCTCTAATTTATCGTAGAATAATTGAAAAATTATGAAATTTACTTATTTTAACCTATGAAGAAATTTACCTGTGATATTTATCAAATCAGTACCATAACAATATATTATATTCGACTAAAAAGTATCTTTGTAATAATAGAGTAGACAATATCTAATAAGAGTAGGTTTTTTCTTTTACGCTGTTTCATCTAGTTCGGCTAGAGGTTGAAATCTTGTGCAGCCTCCTGGTTGGCCACTGCACACCCAGCCCGACTTGATAGCGGGGTGGTCTAGAGTCCGAGATTTAGGCGAAGGAAGGTCGTGGCAACTTTGACCGTCAGATCTGGCACGTCTAAGCTTTCACGGATTTGCAACGCTGAAGATTTTGCCCCTTGGCGTCATGAGACTTCTAGTGGAGCTTGTGTCCCGATCGGAGTATGTCTCACACACAATGGTTGACTGGTGGTTTCTAGGCGATTCGTTGGCTCCTTTTAGTACCGCTCGCTTAGGTCCCCTTGGATTTAGAAATCGTCTTGTTCCTAGAGGCAACATACGTGTGGTTCTGGGTGTTTTTTTTTTTTTTTTAAATGTCTAATTTAGGCGAGGTTGAATTTGTAATTTAAGCGCAATTTCTTTCTAGTTTGCTAGATTTGTTCCTTAGTAGTATTGAGGGTGTCTTAATACTGCTATATATAGGTCTCTTAATCTTGATCGATTGAAAGTTTCAATCAATTATAGAGGTGTTTGTTGAAATAGTCATATTATGCTCGTTTTATGATGTGCATATTTGGTTTACTTGTCAGAGCTGAGCACTTGTTTCTCTCCTCAACCGATTCATTGGTGAATCCACTCATTGATCAAGGTTGAGTCTCCTTGCATATTGGTAGGGATGGCGATGGCGATGGGGCATGATGAGTGTGGGTATGCTTTATTCACCTCCATATCCACCTCTTTTTTACCCCCATACTTACCTTAATACCCATTTAATTTAATGCAGGTATGGACGGGGCAGGGATGGGTAATCACAAATGTAGAAAAACAAATTGGATTAATGTTCTCAGAAAATTTAGTAACATAATTACAAATGAAACTGAAAATAAAACTAAAATCTTAAAAACAAATCCAAAATCCAAGAATTTATAAACTAGATTTTTAAAACAAACTAAAACATTAAAAGTTCAAAATGTATATATATAAACAAATATAAATATATGTTTATAAGCGTGAATATAAATGTATTTGAGTGTAAAGGAGCTTTCTCCATTCCTACACCATACGTGCACGAGAGATTAATCTTAATCACCGTATCCGTCCCTTACCCATACAGTGGAAAACCTTTTAGATTCCCTTTGACAATGATACCCAACATCAAATATAAAGGCACCAAAATCTTGGGACCCATGGGATGGGTTTTTTATCGTAAAAGAAAAGGATGCTTTTGTCATTCTCTCCCTCATTTGGGACCCACAGGGGCAATGTTTTTTTGTCGCTTCTGGGTTTATGCAACAGTACGTCCTTCCGTGGGGCCCACTGTCTGGTAATTTCAGCTTCATTTTCATAATGTTGATAATACGCTAAGAAACTACCTAAAAATTTGAAGACTGCATTTGTGGAATTTTAGCCGAGTCAAGGTTTGAAAATTTGATATTCGTATCTATATTTCAGTAGAAATTTTCATATTCTAAGTTTTGATATAGAAATTGGGATGTCATATTTTTTCCGTAAAATATCTACATAATTTTCATGGAAATTCCTGTAAATATCAATTTTTTAACGAAAATATCGATATTCGTTAAAAGTATAGCAGTAAATGACAAAATGTCACGAAAATCTTCTGAAATTTCCACAAAAATATTGACAAAATATTCATAATATATCAATCATAATATTATTTTTTATCTTCTAATATAGCAAAATTCATATTTTTTTAATTCACGCATAATTTTTATGTTATATATGAATAGACAGTAAGGATTAAGATATGTATAGCATTTCTAAAATTATAATAAATAAATACTCAAATGTCGTATATTGGTATCGCTGTTGTTTACGTCAATAATATATCATAAATACTTTTGAACATTCTAAAAGCTCTTGTAATATTAATGTTCTCTTACTATATATGAAATAACGAGTGTAATTAACCTATATTATGTTGTGTTTTAATAATTTTACTTAATTGGTAAACCTCAACTTATTGTTTATCGTGTTTTGCTCCATTCTTACCATGCAATTTGTTACAATATATAATTGAGAGATTCATTTACTTTTGCACTATTAACTATTGTAGAGTTTAATAAAGTTTTGTTTAAAAATTTAGTATTTTAAAATAAGTTTCCATATTTTACATCAATTTCTACCGATATCGATATTTCTATAAATTATAAAATTTATCGAAATATCGATATCGATATTTCTATAAAATTTATTATTACCGATATTTCCACAAATATCGATATTTTCATCATTGGATAAAAGCTGAGTTTGAACTTAACTGTATTTTATGGCTAGTTTTTTTTTATCTTTTTCTAAAAAAGTTAACAAAAATTATAATTAGTTTTTGAAAAATGAACCAACTTCACCTAAAAATTTTATTTCATCTCAAACTGAATCCGAACATCAAACGCACCCTTATTCCTTCCTCACAACATTAAACTTTCAAGATCGCGTTAGATTGAATGTATAACTATGGACTAAAAATCCCTGGCCAACTTTCCTACAAATACAATGGTTTATTTGTCATAAAGAAAATCATCTCTAAAGGGAAAAAGAGAAAATAAGGTAATAAAAATATCTAATCTTACTATATTTGGTTTTGGATAATCCTGCCATAAAGAATACCATATCAATACATTAGACATTTGAGCAATTGAATCACGTTAAAATCAGATCATATTAAAAAATAAGATAACTTGAAAAACATAATAAGGATTTGAAAATTTCAGAATTTCAGCCATAATTTGGTAAGATATTTTCTTATACTCTAACTCAATATTTCCCTTAGTTTATTTTTTTATTTTTATTTTTTTTAAGGGAACCTTGTTTGTTTGTGTTTTCAATGCTAGAAAAAAAAAATGAATATTTCTTGCAATTCCAATTACTAGTTACTAATTTATTAAGTATACTAATTATCATGCTTTTAAGGTGGTCTCAAAAATAGGAATTTGAGATATCCTTTTCCTTTCCAAGGTTCAAATTTTTTTAAAATTATTTTATTTTCTTTTCTTTTTTGCCGAAAAAAGACCAAACTTCAAAATTTTTTTTCCCTTATAATTTCTAGCCACAAATTAGCTTAAAAAAAAAAAAAAAAAAAACCTACTACTCCATATCAAATCAAGCTCTCTCACTTTCTCTCTCTCAACAATATAATTTCAATAAGAAAATGATAAAAACTAAAACCACAAAAATTAGGACCGATATTTTACACAATAATTAGGTAGTTTTATTTTGCAGAGGAATGTACGTCTATGTCCCTTGACACATGTAAATGTACATACAAAGGTAGGATTGCCTTGACGTCCACATGGACATCTAAAAGACCTCCTATTGGTTGTCCCAAGAATTTTGTCTCCCCCAAACGACACCTCAGCTGTCGGCTAGCCATGTCTCACACAAACATCCAAAGCCACATCGCCATCCACGTGGCATCTCTCCCTCCACTCACCGTACACGTGTTTCAACCCCTTTCACCACCATCTATTTACTCACTCTGCCATTCTCACCTTCACTATTCAAAACCTCCCCGTCCCCCCCCCCCCCCCTCTATTTTAGACAAATTTTATATCCCTATTGAATATTGTTTTTCCTTTTTCTATAAGACTATTGCTTGGGATATCAATATTAATCCCAATGTTATATTTTTTATTGATAAATACGATAATATCTTGAACATTAATTAATAAAAAATAACTTATTTATAGCATAAATTGATACTAAAAATTTAGAATTAAAATTGATATATTCTTGATATTTTTGTTTTCGCAATCACACTCCTAGCCACCAAATCCCACATATGTACAAAGATAGAACACCTACTCGTACACGTAAACAAAACTCAACATCTCCGGGCCCCACAACGGTTATAATCTCTTGTTTGCCGTCCGACTTGATTACCAAAAGTGTTGATGATGACGATCAAACGGTTCAGATAAAATCGTCCAAAATTCCAACTTTTGTAGCAAAACATGTAACCCTAGTCATACATAGTATTAAAAACTAGTTTCTCGGGTACTCATTGTAATAAACTCAGCCTCTTTCTGTCTCTCTGTCTATCTTCATCTTTCTCCCTCTCTCTCTCTCTTCATCTCTCTCTCTCTCTCTCTCTCTCTCTCTCTCTCTCTCTCTCTCTCTCGTCTCCTACAATTCCTGTGTATTATTGAATCCAATTTTTTTTCTTTTTTGGTGTCTTGGTATGCGTTTCTTCATAGTTTTTGGATTATATCAACCATGACCAACTTACCAATTATGTCTCTGAGGTCAAGCGAGCCAATTCCGCAGCCTCATGACCGTTGGCCTAATTTTTCTTCCGTTTTCTCGTAAGATTTTCTCGACGGAGAGAGAAAAATAAAATAAAATCACAAACCCATCTTCTGATTTTCTTTCCTTCTTAATATTCTCTCTTTTTTTCCCTAGACGCATGGGTAGTGGAGAGAAAAGTAGCCTACGGAATTTCCACCTGCACTTGCCTCATCTCCATCATCATCATCATCATCATCATCAAAATCATAATCATAATCAAGGGACAAAGAGGCAGATGATGAGATCGGACGTCCCAAAAGGGTGTTTGGCGATCAAGGTTGGCCAGGGTGAGGAACAGCAGAGGTTTGTGGTGCCTGTGATATACATAAATCACCCGCTCTTCATGCAGTTGCTCAAGGAGGCTGAGGAGGAATATGGCTTTGATCAGAAGGGAACTATCACCATCCCTTGCCACGTGGAGCAGTTTAGGTACGTCCAAGGGATGATTGACAGGGAAAAATCTCTCCACCACCACCACCACCACCAGCACCATGTCGGCTGCTTAAGCTTTAGGGTTTGATATAATAAAAGAATATTTCACCAATCGAAGATTGTGTTGAGCTCTTTGTAGATCTTTTTTAGTTTTTTTTTTTTTCCTTTTTCTTTTTTTTGTCCTCTTTTGGGGGTTCAGTTTAGTTTACTTTTTTTTTTTCCCCTTATTTACTTGGATGATGATGAAAAAAGTGATGTGTCGAATATGGAGAGAGAAAATTGTCAAAAAAAAAAAAAAAAAGAAAAGAAAAACTTTGCTTATTTGCAGGTTTCATGCGTTAATGGAAAACGTTATTCAATGCGTTGCTTCCCCCCCTCTCTTCCTTTACTTTGCTGTCCTTTCTTTTCTTTTCTTTTCTTTTCCTTTCGTTTCTATTCTGTGATGTTTATTGAAAATTAGACGATAAGACCAAAAATTGTGGATACAATATTAATTAACAGTGTGAAACAGAAAGAGAAAATTGACAAAGCGCAGAAAGCTGGTAGGGCCGAAGCGGTTGCTTTTAGCCATATAAATTGCTAGTGCCAAAATTCAAAATGGCAACAAAGAATAATTCCTATATATATATATATACACATATATCTATAGTCATGTAGTCAACAGTATATGTATATACATGCGTATATCTATAGTCATGTAGTCAACAGCTAATCTCTTTTCTGTTTAGTGGTCACTACTCGTTCATAATTATGTTCATGATTCCTTTGTCAAAAAGGTTTATATGGTATAATGCTTCTACTACTAGTATTAGCAAAAGGAATTGTATTTTTTTTTTCCTTTATTAAATATCAATATACTTTTTTACTTCATCCTTATTGAAGCACAAATCAATATACATTCAGTCTAAATATAGCTAGAAAATTTCAGGAGTACACAACAAATTCGAAGAGATTTATGGGCTATTTTCCCACTTTTTTTTTTTTTTTTTGGGAGGACTCAAACTCCGTTTGTTTTTGTTTTTGTTTGTTTGTTTGTCCTTTTTTTGTTTTTTTATCTCTCTTTTATTTACTTCTCATTGTGAAAAAAGTGGAAGAATATTAAAAATTGATTGACGAAGATATCTAAGAATATATTTTATAAAAAGTTCGTAACGGATGCTAAAATTAATTGAAAACTAGAATGTATAGGCCGAACTAACTAATGAGAACCATTATTCTCCATGTACTGCAATCTATTGAAATTACTGCAAAGCTCAATATTGGAATAAAAAGACCATAACTCGTTCACATATTTGGTCAATATATATAGTCAAAAAGAAAAAACACTTTTGAATAATTTTTTTTTGAAAGTAAAATTCATTTAACTAAAAGGTCATACAGATACCAAACATAATACGGATGATCTTGTGGTACACAATACAAAACACTCGATAAAAACCAATACCATTAGTAAAATGATGAAGCACAGGGCAAATGATATAAGACGAAACCTGATATCAGGAAAATTCTTTGACACATCAATTTGAGCATACATAAGGCTCTTTTGGAAACCACTACAATCGATATAAGCTTTCGATCCATCGAGAGCATGTAATATGTAGCACCAAGGCCACAAACATCTTCGCTAAGACTTATAGCTAGCGGAATTTCTAACTCGCCAAGACCTGAATCTGGCAGACCAAAAACAAACTCAAATTATGGGAGAACCACCTCCATTATTACAATGAAAATACTAAAACTATATGGCAGAAATATCAATGCCTTTATTAATATTTAAAAAAATAAAGACTAAAGCACTACTGTCGCAAGCTTTCAAAAAAAAGTGTAATCAACAAGAGGGCCATCAGCGTAGGAGGAATGCTTTGGAGGACAAGTGGCGAAGCCGACGGGATGCCTTCAAACAGCAAAACATGAAATACACGTGCTACCACCATCAATATCCGGAGCCAGAACCACCACATCCACAAGAAGTTCACTACCGTTTGGAACAAAACGCTAAAAGAGTACAACCACCAAAAAAGAAAAGCATCACAAAATACCTCTAAGCTGCTAAATATCATAATTAATAAAAAGTGAGTCACATTTATGAGTTTCATATTATAAAATCAGTGTTAAATATCGTCGATCACATTTAGTATTATTCGTGTCAAAATGATGGTTAATTATATTTGTGATTACAATAGATAGAGAAATACGTTGTCCTACAAACATCATATCAAACATTTTCTTTCAAGAGAATAAAGGCACCATTTAGAATTTATTTTCACTACGATTTTTTTTTCCCTCTATTTGGGATTCTCTTTTTCTCTCGCTCTTAACATAAGTGGATGAGCTAGCATTAAAAGCACTTCGATAGAGATGCCTAGGGAAAACAATTAAAAAAAGGAGGTAATAAGTGTAATAAATTGAAAGATAAGAGTAAATAATGACAGTTGATTCCGCATGCTATGGAATTACTACAAAGTAATTGAAATTAATGAGATGATCTTTTACAATGGGAATAAAAATATGAGTTCAGATCAACGGTGACATTTTTTGTCTTAATGATTATCTTCCATTATTATTTTGACAACCTTATTTAAATATTTTGAATATTTAATATTCAATTATGTGACAATTCATTTTTTTTTTTTTTGGTATCACAAGCAAGCACACATATTTTTCACGAGACAAGTCGATACAAGAACATTCAGGGGAGGAACCAAGTGGACTCATAAGTCAAATCCTATTGGATTACAATTTTCAAGTAATTACTTATTTGAAAAGAACTCATGAGCACTTACATATCACTCAAAGTCTTAAATTTAAATAATATGTCATCACACTATTCGGAAAAGAATCAATGAGAAACTATTAATTATAAATATCTATTTACTTTAATCTGATTTTGGTTAGACTTAATGTCAAAACGTTCACTACTGATAAAGTATCTCTCTCTTTGTTTTTTTTTTTTTAATTGTTCATAAAGTCAAAGTTGTCGGATTTCTTCCCCCCTTCTTCTTCGTCTGTTGGAGCACATTGAATTGGGTTGGTAATGGTAATATATATATATATATATATATATATATTTTACACATATGGATTTGATCAATTGAAAGTAGAAATATAAGTCCTCTCAAAGAGTGTGTTGTCCATGTATATGGTCTATACATGAGAAATTAAAGGGAGAAAGTCATAGGGAGTAACAGTATAGGTGAGTTCATGCATGAGCTCCACGTTTTGGTGAGCTTCTCTGGTGAGAAACCAAATAATTTATTACAACGGTTTCGACCTTTTTCGGATATTAATACGAGTATATATTACAAGGAAACATAAATACTATCTCACTGCCATGTTTATCGACACCATTTATAGCTAAAGCTTAGAAAGTTGCATTGCAAGGCACAGAACCAGTACTGTGGGCCTTCATTTGTTGGGGTTTTTTTTGTTCTTTTTTCTTTTTTTTTTTTTGGTGTCCCTCAATGAATATTGTGTCTGTCTGTAAGCTCTACAATTTCTTAATCAATGACTGTCTTACCTTTTACAACCTACAAAATAATAATAATAATAATAACCTTGCCTTTGTCTTAGGTTCAAGGTACAATAATCTATGATCTTACTAAAATTATTGTCTAGTCAATTAATTTCGGGGTAGCAAAACTTGCGATGGTTTAAGTGAAACTGATCAAATCCATCCTTTTAGGTAAAACTTGTGATGACTTGCGTTTGGTGTACTAGTTTAGAATAACATTTTTAGGTTATAATTCACTGTTTTTTAAAAAATTAGTTAAAATTTTTATCAAATTTTCAGGGAAAAAAAAAAAAAAAAACTGGAATGAACTATTTGAGTCCTAACAGCCAAACAATCTAGATTAATCGAAATTTTTTTAGATAATAGATAATTGGGGCAGAGCCTTTCTTTTTTGCTTTTTTTTTCTTTGTTTTTGTTTTTGTTTTTTTAAAAGTAAAGCCTTAGAAGCAAAACTTAATGAAAATGTGTTTGCTACTTTTTATGCTGATGTGAGTTTGAGATTGTCTGTTTCCTTGGAAACAAGTGGAAAATAAAAGAAAAGAAAGAAGATTAGATTATGTGGATGTATGTTTTCTAATTTCTTCCTAAAAAATAAGTTAAAATTGATCTTGTATTTATATATACCGAGATAATGACAGTTTATCAGCTAAAAATAATATCCCCCTTCCGTAGACCTTTCAACCATGTTATTTTAAAATGTGGTAGATAGCAAATGAACACTTCTCCTACATCTGATTTTAATTTTATAACGACAAATTGATTTCCACTTTGATAGAGGATGCATATACAGAAACTGAATTATATATTAAATCTCATTTTAGTCCCTAACTTAATTAAAGCGTTCAAAAATGAATCCCTGATCAATTGAATTTCTAAATTAATCCTTTCGTTGACTTGACTATTAAAATATTATTAGATAAAAAAAAATGGCATAGCATTGAGGTTATTATTATATTTTTCCTTCTAATTTTACATGTTACGGCATGATTATTAAGAAGGGATTTACGTCTTTTATATCAAGTTTTTAATATTCTGATGGACAGAATCACTAATTTAGGATAATGTATGAGATAAGACATTTGTCCTCAAACGTTTTAAAGATCAAGAATCGATATAAGATTTGACCAATAATTTGGAAACTAAAATGAAATAAATTAGTTAATGCCTCTAAGGACCTGTTTGGTGTACCGTATTAGCACTCCGTATTGTATTATTTAAAATAATACAATATTTGGCAACATCTTTATATTGTATAATTTAATACGAAATCAAAAATTAATATACTACGAACTGTGATATCTTATACGACAAAAAACCTCTGTATTATGATGTATTGTATAATTTAATCTAAATGATTACATCAAAAAATAAAATAAAATGGATTTCAATATGAATGTTGGGTCAGGTTTCTAGACAATAGTCGAGTCGGAATTTAGTATGTTGTTGTGGGTCGAGGTTAGATTTCAAGTTTGAATTTCGGGACGGGGGTTAGGGTCGGGTTTCAACCTTTTAGGACTAAGGTCAAGTTTCAAGACAGGGGTCGTGGTCAAGTTTCGAGGTTAGGATCAAGGTCAGGATGCAGGACTGGGGTTAGTTGGGGTTGGGTTTCAGGACAGAGGTTAGGGTCAAGTTTCGGGACTGAGTTTCGGGACATGGGTTGGGTTTTGCAATATGGGTTGTGTGCGGGTTTTGGGGTCAGGGTTGGGGTCAGGTTCAGGTTTCGGAATCAGGGTCGGGTTTCGGGACGGGTTCAGGGTCAATTTTCTAGACAGGTGTCGAGGTTGGGTTTCGGGACAGGGTCAAGATCAAGTTTCAAGTTTCGAGATGTGGGTCAAGGTCGGGTTTCGGGATCAGGGTGGGGTGTCGTGATGGGGATCGAGGTGGGGTTTTAAGGTTAGGATCTAGTTTCGTGGTTAGGTTTTGGGACGGGAGGCGACGGTTTCAGGTTCTGCTTCTGGGTCGGGTTTCAAAACCAAGGTTGGGATCGTAATCAGGTTTCATGACGAGGGGAAGGATCATGTTTTGAAATCAGGGTCATGTTTGGGTCCAGGTCAGGATCAGGTTTTAGAATGAGAGTCAAGTTCGGGTTTCAGGATTATGGTTGGATTTCATGGAATGGGTTGGTCTTTTGATTGGGGTCAGTTTTTGAGACAGTTGTCGGGGTTGGGGTTTCAAGATAGGAGTCAGGGTCAGGTTTTGGGATGAGGTCGAGTTTTGGGATGGAATCGAGGTTGGTTTTCTGGACAGAGATGGGATCGAGTTTCAAGATGTGGGTCAAGGTCGGGTTTCGGGGTTAGGGTGAGGTTTCAGGATGGGGGTTAAGTTCAAGTTTCGAGGTTAGGATTTGGTTTCATAATTGAGTTTCCGGACAAGGGTCGAGATTAGGTTTAGGATTCAGGATGGGGGTCAAGTTCGGGTTTTAGGGCATTGGTCAAGGTCGGGCCTCGAGATGGACGTTAGGTTCAGGTTTCGTTTTGGGGTTGAGTTTCGAAACGGGGGTCAGGATCGTGGTCGAGTTTTGAAATGTGGGTCAGGTTTCAGGTTTGGGTTTCAGGGGTCAAGGTTGAGATTCGAGATGCGGGTCGGGTTCAAGTTTTATTGTCGAGATCAGGTTTAGTTTTGAGACGAGGGTTGGGATCGAGTTTCTAGACGAGGGTTAGGGTTGGGTTTTGGAATAGCGATCGGGTTCGAGTTTTATATGGGGGATAGTGTCAAGTTTCGGGGTTGGGGTCGGGGTTGGGCTTCAGGACAAAGTTCAGGGTCGTAATCGAGTTTTGGGACAAGGATCATGGTTGGATTCAAGTTTAGGTTTTGGGATGAGTTTCGGGGTCAGGTTTGGGGTCGAGTTTCAAGATTGTGGTGGGATTTTGGGACAAAGATTGGGATCACGTTTTGGTGTCCGGTTTTGGGGTCAGGTAACCCCTGTCTTGTAACTAAACTCCAAAACCTGACCTCGACCACAAAACTCGCCCCTCCCCTGGTCCTGAAACCCAACACCTACCTTGAAACCCGATCTCTGTCTCGAAATGAAACCCGACTTCGACTCTGAAACCTGACTCCAACCACCGTCCCCTAACCTGACCCAAACCTCGTCTCCAAAACCCAATGCTAGTCCTAAAACCAGACCCCGAAACCCCACCCAAAACCTGACCCTGACACCTGTTCTAAAACCCAACTTCAACCTTGACCCCGAAACTCATCCCAAACTTGACCCCTATCCGTAACTCGACCTCGATCTCTTTCCTAAAACTTGACCCCAATCCTCGTACCCCGACCCCCATCCTGAAATCCGACCGTGACCTCTGTCCTGAAACCCGAACCCGACTCCATCTTGAAATTTGACCCCACCCCCCGTTAAGAAACCTGGCACGACCCTGACCCCGAAACCCGTTTCTGACCCCAGTCTTAAAACCTAATCTCAACCCCTATTCTGAAACCCGACCACTATCATGAAACCCGACTCGATCTGGTGCTGGGGTCATAGCATAAATTTTATCTTTTAAAAACTCAATTCTTAATACGATAGAATATGATGACAAACAAATAACGCAATGTGTTGTATAATATTGTAATACAATATAAAACCAAATGTCGTATTGTATAATAACAATACAATCTAAATAATACACTACAACATAATACAATAAGGTGTGCCAAACATGCCCTAAATAAATTATCTAATACAATACGGCGTGTCAAATATTCTCTAAATAAATTATCTAAAGAAATGCATCTAGATGATTCGACACTCGTCTTGCTAATAGTTTATTTTCTTTGAGTAATATCTCTCAAAGTTTGAAATTATCCATTTTTGTTTGTATGGAAAATCAAGCCTCGTGTAATTTTAATATAGTACCTAAGCATACGCGTGCATATATATGAGAATAGATGCTATCCGACAAAATATATATATATATATATGTATTGTAAACATGTATATGCATTTGATATTAGAAGTAGATAAGTGCCAAGTTCCTTTCTTATTTAAAAAAAAAAAAAAAAAAAAAAAAGAAGATAAGTACTGTCCAATTTCATGCTGATTGGTAGTGTTCAACAACATTAATTTTAGTTATATGTCTATCAACAAATATTTTCAATAAATTAAAAGATTCTTATTCGTATTAGGAAGCAACAAGTACATATACGACCGAAACCATAAAATAATAATAATAATAATAATAATAATAATAAGGAGAACATACTACAATATTGGCCGACAATTTAGTTTAAATTACGAATAGCTTCCTACAAGAAGAGTCAATCAATGTAATTGCGCTCTCATTTCAAGAAGTCTCGATGTGAATGGAAATAATATAATTCCCCTTTTGCGGCCAATGAAGCAATAAAACGATTCTTAATTCTTTGCCCAACCGCCCTCTCTAAATTAGTACTTTATTATTATTATTATTATTATTATTATTATTTAATTTGGGGATGAGAAAATTTAAATTTTTTATTTTTTTGATAGTCAGTGTGAAATTACCATAATTAAATTGTGTTTGCAATCATGAATTTGTACTTTTTTTAGTCATTATATGTTCGTATAAAAATATATATATTAGGGTACAATAGTCTAGAGGATACATAAAATTTTACATGTGTGTCAGCTTATTTGGTTTCTAGGTTTAAATAGATTTTTTCCATTTGAATTAGGTCTGTTATCTAAACTCGCATTTAGAAAAAAATAAAATAAAAAATAAACAAAGAAAATTAGGTGGATAATCATATTTTAAGTACTTTCGTATTATTTTGCCTACTCTAATATTAAAGTTAATAATTTTAGTATTATAAAATGATAAAATTATCAACTTTAATGTTTTGTATACTTAAATATAAGAAGGTGTGAAATTTATAACATTCATGTATATATATAACCCAAATAAAAATGTCAGCATAGTATTTGAAAGTCCAATAAATTATTTCAAGCCCTTTTACTTAACCCAACTTCAACATTAACGAAGACTCTCTGGATGAATAGATACGGTTTAGCTTTTATAAACTGAAAACCATAATATTTGACGTCAAAAAACAATATACATATATACATCTTTTGGTAAAAATCTATAACCAAGTTGACTTAGGGTTAAAATAAGCCAAAGTGATCAGCAACTCATTTTCATAATTTTTTCTGACTAAAGCTTGGTCAATTAATCAAAACAACTCTCTCTATCACTCTCTAAATTTTGCAACTTGAATGTTAATTTGCGTCCCCATACAGCTCCTACCTGAAAATTTGGAACTTTTTGACATACCAAATAATCCTATCCGATTGTGGAACAAATATATTTTATATATCTGAGTGCTCTGCCTCTTTCTTCGACAATTCACAGGCTAAAATCCTTAGGTCAACTCGTTGACATGCCTTTGCTATCTTCTGCTTAGTATACGGCCTTTATCATTTTGTACAATTGTTGGTGCACGTTTTTGATACTTTCTGCATGTTTACTTTACTTTTTAACTTTTAATTTGAGATAGGAAGATTGGAATTGATCAATATATTGTAATGGAGATAAGTGTAGTATTACAGTTGAACTATACTTGCAACACACAGGGACGGATCTATATAAGGGTCAAGGGACACGTGCCCCCCCAAACAATATGTAATAATAAATATAATAGACATGAAAAAAAAAATTAAACTTTTTATTAGATAAAGTTATTAATTTTAAAAATTTTCTCCATATATGGGCTCTCATTAAGAAAAATTTCTGGATCCGACAATGTCAACACCCATTTATTTATTTTACAAGAATGGGAAGTGGAAGATCATATAGTTATTCATATGTTTACTTATCAAAAAGGGTAGTTAGTGAAACTTAGATCCTAACTTCTTTATTGATATCTTGTTTCCCGATTGATTGTGATATATAAACACCAAATTTACTTTTGTATATACCCTAATCAAGTAAATTATCAATAATTATTTAAGAAATTACATGAGGACGTTTTGATAAAATAAAAAAAAATAAAATAAAAAAAAAACTTGATTAGTAACATTCTTTCACCTTTTTTGTAATTTAATTTTTTTCTGATTCTATTTCTAAATGGTTATATAAATATCAGAAAAATGATTAATGCCTTTCATTTTTATTCATGTCATTACATTGTACTACGGTTTGGTTAATATCCCCTTTCTAGTCTGAAATCTTGTAAGGCATGGTTGGCGGTAATGGAATGGAATGGTAATGGGAATGGTAATGGTAAAAAAATAAGTATGAGGAGGGTTAGAAAAGTAAGTATGAGGGCATTTTTGTCAAAATAAAAATAATCATATTTCATTCCATGCTATTCCTAAAATCCTAACCAAACAATTGATTCAACTTCTTTTTCCATTCTAGTCTGAATTGTCATTCCTCTCATGTGGGAGGAAGGAATGATCATTCACCCAAGATGGTGGAAAAGCCATTCCTTGTCTTAAAATTAACCAAACAAAGTATTTGTATTGCTTTCCATTCCATTCCATTCCATTACCCCCAACCAAACATGTAAACTCTTTGATTAAGCATTATGTGAATTATTGATTAATGTAGAGTTTCAACAAAGCAATTATAACGGTCAGACCAGATAATTGCAGGTGTGTGTGTGGCATAATTGAAAAAGGCAAGATCTGATTATATAGATATAGATATACATATACATATATATATATATATATATTATATAGTTAGTTTCCTTCCACCTGTAAAACATCATAAGCGACATATATAGTTGAACTGTCCAACCGTCAACCACTAATATTAGAGCTGATTAATTAGCAAAAACGAATTAGAGAAAATTGGCCAAATTGGATTTCTATTTGGTAGTCTCACATAACCAAACAGTTTTATTCAATCCACCAGACACCAACTTTGAGTTGGGATATTGGTGATACATCATTAAATAGCAAGTTGATCATGGTCTCACTCAATTTTAGTTGGTGGGAACCATTATTGGTCATAGCACATGGTGTCTGTTTGACTTTTGCTCCGGATCAAGTCAATATATGATCATAGAGGGGGAAAAAAAAACGTCCAAAACGACAAATGGAGACTTGTTTATTAATTAATATTGGATTTTTTTTTCAAGGCATGTAAATGACATTATTTTAAGACGATATACATATATTTATGCACGTATATGTAGATGCATATTCCCATTTTGTGGGAAACGATTGAAAAAGGCAAGGCTGCTTTGGTGGTGATTTGAAAAGTAGAGTTAGGTGATGAATTAATAATATAATCATGGATAAGTTTAGGGAACCAACTTTACTAACATGTGAAACAACTTTACTAAAATTTTTCATTTTTCATTTTTCTTTTTTCTTTTTTAAAAATGATGATAGGAACAACTAACTCGAATCTTAATTTTTGAATGTCAATATATGTCACAGATGATTTTTTATTTTTTATTTTTAATCAAAAGGCGTTTAAAAGAATACAACATCAATTAATCACATTTGTCAATAAAAATATGACTGTTAAGCACCACATGAATTGATAGTAAAAAAACTGATACTAAAATTAGTATCCCTAACAACACTCATTGAATAGTAACGTTAAGAGAGATAATTGGCCAGCACAAGAAGGGTTGAAAATGGATGGTACACGAAAAATAAATATGTTTCTATCTGAAAAAAGAGACTGGCAAAAGCATATTCCAAAGAGCCCATAATTTTAACTTCATTTTGAATTTCAGACAACTCAATAGGATACGACACCAAAGTGACCAAACGAGCCCACTGAATTTCCTCTTTATTTTTTGTTTGTTTTTATTTACTTATTTATTTATTTATTTTAACTTGTTTTAGTCTGTCTTTAAAGGAAGAAAAGGTAGAGGCAAAAGTTGAATATCTTGAAATATCATCAAACATTTTCATTTAACAACCAAAGAATATATGCAGCTACAAGTTAACCTACAATTCTTTATGCCATGCACAAATTAATCATTTATCACTATTTGAGCTCAAACCCATTTGCAACTCATTTGCAAAAAACAGGGCATTGAGCAGAGGACATATTCTTTTAGACCTAACATCAAGTCAAAACCCCACTTCTCACTTTGCATAAATTGTTCATTTTTATACGCCCTTTTCCCTCCTAATCTTTTTCCTTTACTCCAATCCCAAAGGGGGAAAAAAAATATACCGGAGACCAAAACCAACAATTTAAAGAAATGGCTTAACCAAACAATAATGCTAAATTTACTAATGGTGTCTTGTGTTTTGGTTTCGAATAGTCACACCATGCAAGTACTTTGTATACCCAAGCAAACTGAGCTTTCCGTCCGAGTTTCTGATCCAGTCTCTGAGGATTGAATAAGCTGAGGGGCCAAGATTTAAGTCCTGCCAAACAGGTGACACAAAAGTTTACATAAAAATTCAAAACTTTTGCTCATATCCCGGTTGAAGAAAGTGATTCGAAAAGCCATGATTCATACCCTAGCCAATTCTTCGACCGAGATAACTCGGTTACCCTCCTGTTCAAAATGCTGAAAACCAGTGGAGGCTATCTGCTCCCACCTTTCTAAGGCCTCCAGTTGATGTGTGCTAATTGCAGCTGCACAAAACTCTTCAAAGTCCATCTTTCTAAAGGCAAGTGGTTCCATCTGAAACGAAACGCCACCACCAGGGATGGGAAAAACGGATAGTCGTTAGTTTAAATGGAAAAGGAGGGTGTGTTTTGAGCATTGCCATTGTATTGAGGATACAAGAGGTTGGCTATTTGATCTTCTGCAGAAAGAACTCGCATATGCTTCCAATTTTAAATTTTGATTCAACTAGAAAACTTGTAGACAAAGGCAAATCAAACCAACATGGACATCACCATATCTGTAAAGGAGCAAAAGCTTTTACCGCGTTTAAAAAATCAAAAACCCGTGACTCCTTCATGGCTTCAGTCGCGTTTTGCTGAAGAGCCTGCAGATTTTAGTTTGTTAACCACCATGAAAATGTATTTGGAAACACAGACTTTACTGGTCAACTAACCAAGTCAAGACTTGAAACTAAATTAAATAAAGAACTACGATCAGCAAATAACCATTTTGAAATTGTAGAAAGAGATGCGCCCTTCTGCATCTGGTTCCAATAGCTTGAATTGCGCTCTGAGGTAAATCAGCTCGTCCTCTGTCAAAGCTTTTGAAAGAGCCTGCAATTGTGAGATAAGCAACGGAAGAAGGATTTGAGACCACCTTCATAAGGACTCGGGCAACCTTTAAATTTTAGTATAAGCCTTCTCTGATACTTGGCTACCATGTACTACTTTTATGAGTGAGAAGAAAAATCCTCTAAACTTATTGCATGCATAAAAAGGAGTGACAATTAGTAATGCTGTCAATCAAGTGAAAATCAGAGTAGTACCTTGAGTGCCGCTCGTTTGAGGGGCGTAGCGCTAAAATAGGCCTTGACTAACTTATATACAAATATATCCAAAGGGACGGGACGATTATCGTTCCGCAACCAAGGATGAGCTGCAAATTTAAAGTTTTTATTAGGCTTGGAAAGTTGAACAAATCAACCATGAGTATTGTCTACTAAACAACAAATATAGGCTCAGCTTAGAAATGAGTGGGACAATATAAAACCTCATGGGACAGTGCAATAAAAATGAAGTACATCGATAACGTAGTTCTGGTTGTTTTGTTTAGCTGTTGTACAACACGGTTTAATTGACCTTTTCTGCCATGAAATATAATGAAAACCAAGTTTTGTAATGTAGGAAAGTAATAGAGAAGTTAAATTACTTAGAGCTTGGACGGCAGACATTCTTTTTCTGTAATCCTTGTTCAGGAGCCTCTTTACAAAATCTTTGGCCTCTTGAGAAACAGAAGGCCAAGGTAAATCCTCGAAATTAGGATCTGCTCTAAGTACTGCACGAAAAATTCCCGATTCAGTCCGAGCCCAGAATGGACGGCTTCCACATAGGAGGATATAGGTGATTACACCAATACTCCATATATCTGCTTCATGACTATATGATCTATGTAGGACTTCTGGTGCAACATAGTATGCGCTTCCGACAATATCGTTAAGTCTTGCTTCTGTTACATGACAACAAAGATGTAAATATATATTTCCTTATGTATAACAGTTTATGATGAGAATTCTTGTACAAGAATAATGGAAAGCTAAGAGGATTCATACAGAAAAGGTTTTGCGACCTAAAGTAGAATGCCCGGTCATTATTCATCCTTCATTGGGTCAAATTTACAAATAAGGCCTCTATTCTATATCTGCTAAGTTAGAGAGCCCAACCTGGGAACTAGTATTGAACCACATTGAAGGCAAAGGCATATAGCTTGTTTGGATCATTGTTTTGAGATTATTTTTGGCACTATTTAAAAAGTTTTCTACTGTGTTTTCTCTCTTGAAAATTTGAATTTACCGTTCAAATTTACTTTTCAAACCTACGATCAAAGTTTAGTTGAATAAACAACCCTACAAACATTATCACAACCATTATGACGACCTCGTCTATGAAAACATAATTCAAAATTTACATTGTGCCAATGTGATTATAATAATGGATAAGTCACCTGGTCTTATAAAGTCAGAAAGACCAAAATCAATAAGCTTCATGTCAGCTTCTTCACTCTTAGAAGTGAAAAGGAAATTCTGTCAAAGAGAAAGAAACAACAACATCATCACATTAACAAGCAAACCACAGTAAGACCTAAAACTCAAAACTCGGAGAAAACAAAACATGAGAACAGGAACTTGGCAACAGTAGAAACGAATACCTCCGGCTTCAAATCACGGTGCACAACGCCTTGGAGATGACAAAATGCAACCACACTTAGAATCTGACCAACTATAACTTTTGCATCTTCCTCTGGATACCTTCCCCCTCTGCAATAGAGGAAGGTGGATAATTTCTATTACATCATAATTTCACAACTAACCAAACAGTATATAAATACTATAAAACAATTTTTTTTTACCTTGCTAAAATTCTGTCAAGAAGTTCCCCACCTTCACACAATCTGATTCGGAAAAAAAAAAAAAAAAAAGACGTTCATGCAACACACACACACACATATACATATTAAACATCATGCAATGAAGCAGTAATAACCAGTTCTAATGAATCAGAAAGGATTGCAAAGAAGAAGAAGACGAAGAGGGACATACTCCATGACTATATACACGTTGTTGCTGTCTTCGTAAGCGTCATAAAACTTTACAAGATGCTTATGCCCAGATAGAGCTTTCAATATCTTCGCTTCTCTTCTCACATCTTCAATTGCTATTGCCGTTGTCATCTGCCCAAATAAATATTTTCAGTAATATATATATATATATATATATATATAAACAAACCCAGAAAACCCAGAAACAAGAAATTACAAGAAAAAAAGGGAAATGGGGAAACTAAACTGACCTTGGCTTTGGAGATGATCTTGACGGCGACGGGGTGATCCTTGAGGTCACCTTTCTTGACCTTGGCGGAGCAAGTATGACCGAAATGCCCTCGGCCAACCTCGGCGCCGAGCTCGTACTTGCTTCCGAGGTTCCTGCTGTACCCGAACGTCTTGTCCAGCGACTGCTCCGCCTCCACCCCTCCCTCCTCGGGGATCGGTCCCTCCTTCGGCTTCCCGTGGCCCAGCCGCCTCGCAAGCGACGCCTTTATGTGCTTCGCCGGCGACGGCGGTGCGAACCTTTTCTTGAAGAACCTCCCTGGCGTCGACGCCCTCGCCGGCGACGGCGACACCACTCCGTGCGGGTACGGGCTCGGCCACGGGCTAGGGTTCGACGACCTCGCCGGCGTGTTCTTCACGCTCCCCGCTGATACGCCGGACCCCCGCGCCGGCGTCTGAGGCCTATTGGTCGTCGCCGTCGCAGTTGCCGTCGCCGCCGTCGCCGCTACGCCTCCTTCTCCTCCTCCGGCCACCGCCGCCGACACGGTGATGGTCGTGGTCTGAACATCCGGCTTGTGGTCGACCGCCGGACTGGTCTTGCCGTAGCACTGTCCCATCGGCGATGCCTCGGATCGCGAGCCGGCAGGTCAAAGTCCACGCATCAGACGGCGCGGAATGAGCGATCTGAAGAGATGAGAAGGACAAAAGGAAGAGATCTATGGCGAGAAAACGATAAATGAAGAGAATGAAGAGGAAGTCAGAAGAAAAGGAAAAGCCCCAACTAAAGAGAGAGAGACAGACACAGGAGAAAACTCAACAGTCGAGAGCTTTCTTTAACCTGCTACAACCCCACCAACGAACCCAATTCGTCAAACAAATCCCACCGTACGATCTACCGAATCACATCTAGAAAAGTCAAATGTTACGATCTGAGTACCTGATTCATTCTTAACTTACAATCACAGCCGTTGACTTCCAGCGCTTGGGTATTTTTCTCTCACCTGAGCCAGCTCTCTCTCTCTCTCTTTGCGTTCTCTGTTTTTTTTTTTTTTTTTTCTTTTTTTGTCTTTTACGACTTTTTCTAATTTTCTCCCCGTTATTGTATAAGGAAAAGGGGTTTTTTTCGTGAAACGGATGGGGTTTTATCCAGTGGTGGTCGCCATACGGTATGACGTATGGAATCTCCGTGTTTTCAATGCCAGAAGCCAAACGTGATGCTTCGAATTACTTATATGCCCTCGGGTGGACACGTGGAAGCTGAATGGTTGTACGCGTGGTTACGATCGTTTTCAGCGTCGCAGGGGAAAACAAAAGTTTGTCCGGAAGTGGGAGGAGGATTTAGAAGAATCGGAGAGATGACGAGGTTGCCCTGCCTGCTCAGAAGCTTCGATTGCGGCTGGGATCTAGTGCAACCGAGACTAGTGGGAACCGAATTGACAATACTACGTGTCTCTAGTTTAGAGATGATTATCTTTTTATTACAGGGTGTTTGGTGTCTTAATTCAAACAATTCAATTTAAACTTTTTTTTTGTCTTTTTCCCAAAAAATTTTTATCTTTTTCTCAAAAAATTTTTTATCTTTCCTGAAATTCAAAAAAATTTACTATTAAAACTTAAATTTCTCAACTTAAACTACTACACCAAACACCCTACGTGTCCCATAATTTCAGATTGGTTGTTTAAATTTGTAATTATCTTCACGTTTATCTAATTTTGCACTAGATTAATCCTCATTATTTTGTTCTAATGGGAGATCAAACTATAATGGAATGTAATTAATTAAATCTTTTCTAATTTGCAACAGTTTCTTACTAATTGTAAAATTATATGATTGAATACAAAACAACAATTACGTTGATTTAAAAAAAAAAAAAAAAAGAACTATGTGAATCTGACATATAGAAATGTACAAGATTAATGTTGGATTATCTCTCTCTTTTTTAACTATGATGTATATGATAGAGTATAAGATATATTCTATTAATAAGGTTTTGATTTTACACTGTTAAATCTATCTCATAAATTATTAATTTTGTATATATATATATATATTTTTTTTTTGAAATGACTTTATTTAGATTTAATGTTTAAAATTATACATTTTTAAGGGACAATGGGTAATATGGCATATAAAGTTATCATATTTTAACATAATAGCATAATTAAAATTAATACAACCAAATAGCATAATTAGGTTAAAATAGTAATGTAAAAAACCAAAAATGCCCGTTACACATCCGTGAAATCAACCTGTCCCCAGTTAAAGCTCGGTTGCCATCACTGTCGACAACCCGTTGAGCTATACAATTTAGGGGGTTTTTTTTTTTTTTTTCAATTACACTAAAAATAATAAAGTAAATAATTTTCTTTTCCTTCTCCCAACAAGGAAATACATAGATTTACTTCATTTAAAAATAAATTTACTCCTAACAAAAACAGTAAATCTAATTGTTAAATTTTAAATTTTTGATAAAACCAGTGTTTATTAGTAAATACACGATATTTAAGAAATAAATATCATATTTATCATATAAAGTAAAAAACTAAAGATAAAAACTAACATCTAATTTACTGGTAAATACTTGTATTTACTAGTGAATATCAGATTTACTAATAACTAAATTCAGTATTTACTGAATGAGTAAATCTGATTATTTACAAGTAAATTCAATATTTACTAACATAGATTTATTAATAGGAAAAAATAAATTATTTTGAAAAAAAAAAACAACATTAATAATTGGATTTACATGGTAAATACTATATTTAGCATATAAATAAAAAGAATTGAACATAAAATAAATATTTGATTTACTAGTAAATACAGGATTATTTATAGGATAATTTGATTTGTAGGTAAATAATTGGATTTACTGATTCTATATTTAGTTAATACATTATAGTTACTTGTAAATATTGGATTTACTGTACTGTATTGTATAATGCATAAATCCATTCTTTTTTTAATAATCATGTGAAAAACATTTTTAAAATAAAATGAAAAGAAAAATTTTTTGTTCTCAATTACTAGTAAATCTTGATATTATTTTAAATAACAATATTTACTAATAAATCTTAATATTTACTAATAACTTTAAATTGAAAGTTTAAATATTTTCCATTTTTATCATATTTATACTTGATAATTATTTATATTTACCAGTAAATATCTATATTTATTAATAAATATTTTATTTAATCGAAGATATTTATTATTTCCTAATAAATGTAAATTGACAATTTAAAGATTTACCATTTTTATCAAATTTATACTTGATAATTATTTATTAGTAAATATTTATATTTACTTACTATCGTCAATATTATGATAGTTTCCATTTATAATTTGAGATATTTACAAAAAGTCAGCATTCACATACAATGGTAAATACATGTAAATTTTACAAAACAAATAACAATATAGTATTTTGTTTTATTATTTTACAACAGATCCTTCAAAACAAATTAATTACAAATTAACTAGCCCCAAAAGTACCAAAACTCAAACCTAACCCTAATTGCCCAGTGCCACGGCAGAAGAAGATGACCGCTCCGGTGCCAAAGTTAAGTAGAAGAAGGTCAACATCTGGCTTGCAACAAAAAAAAAAAACAAAAAACAAAACAAAACAAAACCCAGACCTAAAGAGGAGAAAAAAAAAAAAAACTCCTCTTTCTGTTGCGCCTTGCTGTTCGCCTCGTTATCTCGTCCCGGTAGCTCTCCTCTCACCGCCAGCCTATAGAAAACCATAAGAAAAAGGCCAAACCAATAGAGAGAGTGATAGGGAGATATGAGAGAGAGAGAGAGAAAGAAAGAAAAAGAGAGAGAGAATACCATAAGGGTAAAAAAAGAATTTAACATCTTAAAAAATGTAATTATGCTATAATTTAATAAGAAAAATAAATATGCTATATAATTAAAATGGACATAAATAATATACTATTTAGTATGATTTTCGCATATTTAACAGGGTATCATATGATAAAATGATCCCCTCCCCCGGACCAGATATGATAGATTTAATGTACATAAATAGGTAGTAGGATTTTTATTGCCAAGAGTAGTCGATAATATTTATGATAGTTTCTGTAGGACCAAATGGGTGATTACCTACTACGCAATAAAATCTTTATACTTAATAACTTTATTCTGACAAATACCCGTATTTTGTCATCTTTAAATTAATTACTCAAAAAATGACGTTAGTCACTGTATAATCGTATTTGATTTCTTATTCACCTGCTACATATGACACATCTCACTCGACCAAGATAAATAAAATATTTTGAAGCTCTAAGAGTCTCAATCAGACAAGTAATTGAAGGCTAAGTTAATGAGATAGTTTGAGGATAGTCAATAGGGTGCATATATATATATATGTGTATATATACATATAGACAAATATATAAATATTTATGTATCTAGAAAATTCCAGTTTCCTCGTCAGGAAGCATGAATAATAATAGGTAGAAGAGAATCTCACCTAATGTGCTTCAAAAGGGATGGTTTTTCAATCCTCGTCAAATTTATTTAACAAAATAATAGATTACTAATTTCACCTCATCAAATTAAACTATATAGATATGAATAATACAAATTTAGTAACCGACTATTTGATTTATCAACTAATCCTCTAGTATTTTGTCTTTGTATAGTTGTCTTTGGGTATTGTTCCAAGTTATCTCAACCTCCCAGGAATAATCGGCGATATATATATATGCAAGGGAAAAAAAAAAAAAAAGAAAAGATTTTTTTAAAAAGAAAAAAGTACATATTTCAAATCAATAATACAAACATCAATACTAACTTGGATGTGCTATCAAATTCTATATATAGGAAATCGACGATTAAAATTAATAATTGATTCTATCAATAATTAACTCAAATGACGGTCAGAAAGAATAGATATGTATTGAGTTTAAAAAATTGATAGTTAAATAGATACATCGATAATCTAGCACACACGTGGCTCTTTATGAAAACTTCTACAATTGACAAAAAAAATCCAATTCAAAAATCGAGAGACCCATAGCTGTAAGGTCACACAAAACACCATTAAAAACAAAACTAGTGCACCAAAAACACAACCTAATAATAGAAAATAAGATAAATACATCACCAAATCAGAGTAAAAACTATAGCTATTACGAACTGCAAGACATAGAAAAATAAAAGAAAAAGTCCAAACACCGCTAACAAATCCTTCGACAAGGAGATAAGAGACGAAAGAAACATGAGGAAAAAAAAAAAAAAAAAGCCGAAGAACCCAAGAGATGCACAGTGTAGTTGAAACACAACCTAAATGGTGGCACATAAGCCCCAAATGCCACCCTCATAGTCATCGGGAAGAAAAGATTTTGTTCATGTTGAAAGGAGATTACACGTTAGATAAAATTTAATAATATAATTCATAACAAATGTAAGATTCGAATCTGACATGTTTACAGTATGAGGTTGGATATAATAAAAGTACTTTTTAAAATAATTTTATTACATGTATTTCAATTTTCAAAGTATCATTTGATTTAAATTATTTAAAATCAATCGCTTTTACCGAAGGTTGTCCCTGTGTATAATCTCTGTATTTAATGGTAGATTCCATGAGACTTAATGTTCCCTACTTGTTTCTTAAACTTTGGGTCTTAATTAATTACTTGCACAAACTGTGAAAAGGCTTTAGCTTACAGAATTTATTGTTTGGCTATAACTTCTCTATTATCAGGAGCCAATCAATGCAAGAAGATTTGGAAGCTCCATTACTTTTTTTTGTTTTTTTTGTTTTTGGTATGCTATGTTTCTGTTACTTTGTCTCGTTATAAAATAAAGGGGTAGCTTGAAACTGGTAAATACTAATTGTTACGTCAAAGTCAATTCAATGAGGATGATGTAGACTCTTGGGACGTTGGAAAAAAATTATAACCACTGTTTAGAGTTGGTCTTATATCCTGCAATGATTGGTAAATTTGAACCTAACTTATTAAAAATATGAATTCACATTGAAATAATGTAAAATAAGAGAAATTCACATTTATTTTAATTACATTCCCTTTTACATGAATTCACATACCTAATAACTGAAATTCATATTGCTGGATATCATACAATATCAGAAATAAAACTTATATAAAATTTGGTGTACATATATATTAATTGACAAGCACGTGTTTCAGACGGTGGAGTGAATAAAAAAAATATTATGTGACCATAAGTGGTCAGTCATGTGATGATCCAGGAAAAACAACAAATTCATTATTAAAAGTACATTCGTGATTTAATTGTTACGTATTGAACAAGTTGATAAGTGCGCGCTTCACTTGTGGGGAAAAAAATGTCATGCACTGTAAAAAATTTATTTAAGTTGGGAAAGAATGAACTTCTATGCGACCGAATGGATGCCCAATTGTGTTTTAATTTTTAATTTTTTTATTTTAATTAACTTTTTTTTTATAGAGAACTTAATAATGGATTTATATTAAAAAATGGGTAAAAAATCCCAACTAAAATTACCAATTCTCTGTCTCCAATTAAAAAATGGGTAAATGACTTGCTGTGTAATTTCATTGCCACACCAACACTCAACTGCAAAGAAATCCACGGTACTGAGGGGTTTTGTGGCTTTGACTTTGTCAACACCAAATTTTTGTATTTTCTTTTTCTCCACATATACAAATATATATATATAGGATAAGTAATATTATTTTAATTAGTAGATTCATTTTTTTAACAATTTACTTTGGAAGTGTTAACATCAAAAAATTATAACACGACACGTATAATTATATTTTTAATCATATTATTAGACTATTAAAAAGTTTATCAAGTGACGAGAAATGACGATCGTTATCGATGCACCAAATTTACTTCTATGGAGCACATTGGATTGCATTGTGTAACTTTACCATGTGTAAAACAATTAAAGACGGTGAATCTCTACCCGTCGAAGGGTCTATTATGATTTGATTGATTTATGTTGCTTCTACGGCACGCACATAAATAAAATCATTAGGAATTCTATTATATATCTTAAAATTTAAAAAATTACCATAACATCAATTTTAATTCTCATTTTGATTACTAATTTATGTGCTACATAAAGTGTCATTATTTTATTAAAAAATATTTAAAAAACAATCATGTCAAATAATTATATTTATTATAAAAAGATAACAACTAAACTAAGAGTTACGTGTGAGTCGGTTGGATTAAAATTGACTTTTTAACATTATTCTAAAGTTTTTTAAGCATGCATATATGCCACATTGGTCAGTAAATGCAAAAGGAGAGACAGAAAGACAAACAACCATAAATATATGTTTATTATAGCCATTAATGACAAATATAAAAATCAAAACTCCTGTATCTAGCTAAGTAGGATATTATGGAGTCGATTTATGTTGCTTGAAAAAAAGAGAGGCTGTTGTGTCTTTGTTCTACACGAAAAAAGCAGGTAGATAATCACCTTAAAAAGAAATTAGAGCGCCTTCCCTACGCTTTTAACGTTTTGGAACAAGAGTATTTGGACACTCTTATTTGATCACTGATAACAAAATAATAACAATAATAGTAATAATAAATAAATAAATAATAAAACTGTTACGTTAATATAGTATTTTATTTTGTACCCTAATATATAATGTTTCTCAAAATATTATTTTTATTTCTTGTCACAATTATTAAGGCTCTGTTTAGTTCATTAGTTCATTTCAAACTAAAATGTACCTTTTCATCTCAGTTTTTGTCTTTTTTTGAAAAAGTTTTTTATCTTTTCTAAAAAGTTAACAAAAATTACTATTGAAACTTAAAATTTCTAACTCAAACTCATTCACCAGACGGACCCTAGGTTCTGTAGCTATAAAAACAAACTTTTAGTTTCAAAATAGTTTAAAGATGAGATTGTTGTCGTGATTTAAAAAAAAAAAAAAAAAAAGAAAGAAAGAAAGAAAAAAGATCAACGTACGAAACAATAACAACCAATATTAAAAGGTGGCATATGCTCTTTGGAGACACGTACATACGCCAAATTTAACACAGAAATATAACATTGTATTGAAGAATCATTATATCTTACTAAAATCTTAAAAATTGGAATTGACGTTTATGTGTGTACTCGTTTATGTAGATTTACACAAGCATTTTTGAGAATAAATAAAAATAAATAAATACTAACTTATTAAGGTCGATATGAATTACCAAGTTCAGTTATTCATTTGTGCGCTTTTTGTAGATGATTTAAAAACTTGCTTTTCTTTAACAAAAAATAAATATTTTGTCTTTCATTTACAACACCAAAACATTAGAAAGTGAAGTAAAAAGAAGAGATTGTCGTCTTTTTTTTTTTCTTTTTCTTTTGATGAAAAAAAGATTGTCGTCTTTGTGTTCACTTAAATGATATTTCCTAAATCCTATGTAGTATATTTGTATAATAACCCTTGAAACAATTGTATTCTTTGACCAAAATTGTAACATATAGGTCATAAATATTAAATAGTATGTTTTAAAATAAATAATATATTTATTGATAAATATTCATTTGCCAAAAACAATTTATAAGGGAAATCCTTAACATACTAATTTGTAAATAAATCATTTATCATAAATATGATATTTATTTACAATATTTTTCAATTTGTTATTTATTATTATTATTTTTTTAAGTTTTGAAATGCTATTTAGCTCTTTCTCCCTTACTCACTCTATAAAATCTTGCATTTGTCCAATATATATGTCAACTAAAAATAAGTTGTGCTCAATTAATGGGCGTGGATAAATAGCAATAAGGTTAAATACTCGACATGCCACATAATTCACGATGGGTTGAAATTTTAACATGTTTACTCTTTGGATTTTGTTTAGACCGTGTTTTCTCATACCGTTTAAAGCATATCTTTATCAGTTGATTACTCGGTAAAATTGCCATCTCTAAATGGAAGGCAGTCTGACAACAGTTCAACAAGACCCCTAAACCTGATCCGTCCACTAATTCATGACAGTTTGAAGTTTCAACATTATATATTATATATATGAACCATTTTTTTTATTATTATTATTTTTTTTAATATTTGCGGTGCGAGAATTTGAACTTTATATCTTTAGATAAAATCAAATATGATATTACTATTAGACTATCTCGTAATCACATTTACAGTTCGAAATCGTTGAAATTCATTTTCCCCCTCCCGTCTAAAACGGATCCCGTGAGTAAATGGGTTCGTGGGTAAAATTATTGCATCAAAATGGAAGCAAACACGACTTTAATGGGCTTCTTAAAAACTAGCAAGGCTCGAGGCCTAGTTGACGAGGATTTGGGCCAAACTCTAAAATTTTACAGGGGGCCCAAAAAAAGTGGTTGATTGCTTTCCCAGAAAATAGTGGCATGTTCGACATCCTAAACCTATCATGTTAAATTCTAAGACAGCCAGTGATAGAGCGTTGCTTTAAGATGCTTCTTGTCATTGCAGGTAATCCAACAAGATGATCGAAAGAGATGTGAAATTAGGCCAACTGATCATGAGCTAAGTTTGGTCATCAATCGTTTTTATGGCCCGAATTTGGTTCTGTTTTCATTTCTTTCATCCTTATAATCTATCGTAGCTTTTTACCACTTTTCTAATTCTCGATCTGGGAATACAATGTGCAATCAAATTATATTATGATACTAGTATCACAATCTTTTGGTTTAAAATCGTTAATTTATTTATATTATGATATCGATATTACGATTTATCGATTTAAAACTGTATCTAACTAATAATGTATCGTTACTCGAGAATTCTCTTGATGAGAAGTATGATTATTGTGGTTGTGATTTTTTTCCTGGTTTAAGTGACATCTCATTCCCATCTCTTAAGATGTTACCATTTATGAGAGGTGAGCGTAGCTGTTGGATTAGACGGTCCCCTCATATAAAGAATCTATGCTGGCCCAATCTTCCACTTTTATTTAATATTTTTGTTTTATATTTTATATTTTTAGGGAGGTATCCTATCCAATTGAGTTGTTTTGGAACGTCAAATATCTTAATAGTGACGCTTGTGTCACTAGCAAAACTCTCATATATTGCTTTTTACAAATATACAAGATTATTGACATATATATATATATATATATTTATGCCTATATGTAACACTTTTGACTCAATGTTCTGCTAATGCCTTTTGATACCTTGGACAGCTCATTGACACACAGTCAAGTACAGAATAATATATATATACATATATATTTATATAGATGTAAAGGATATGTAAAACTTGTCCAAAGCTTTTAAGGCCACATGTAAATTTGCAAATTGCAAGTACAGCCACTCGAATACAGTCGTTGTAATACCATGTGGTGGAAAGTAGAAAGAAAGAGACCACCAAAAAGTATGGAATCTAATGTATAATATTAGCCAATGGACATACATACATACATATATATATATATATATATATATCTGTGTGTGTGTGTGTGTGTTACAAGATAAAAACATGACAACGCTAAGTCAACAACTCCTAAATTTTGAGATTAGAGAAAGGGAAAAATTATAATAAAAAAAAAGAGAAAAAAAAATTGTGCCGATCTTAGTTGATACGTTTCAATAATAGTTTGGAAGTTGGTCAAATCATTGGGATAAGTTGACTCATCAATTCCTAATATGGCTAATATTAAGGGCTTGGAAATTGGAGGATTGGTTAAGAAAGCTTATTCTAGTGGGGAGGTTTGGTTAGACCACATACATAACACTTCACCTAATTATTATTATCATTATTATTGTTGTTGTTGTTGTTTTTTTCTCACCCCAAGGAAGGCCTAAAAGAGGATGGAAAATTATTCTTGGAGTAGCTTGAAAGGAACTCAATGTATGTAGAAGACTGTTGTGGTGGTATAGAATATATGCTTTGCTTTGCCTCCTTTTGTTTTATCTCCTTCTTTTTTTTCTTTTCTTTTTTTTTTTCTTTTCTTTCTTTTTTTTTTTTTTTTTTTCTTTCTCTTTTTGTTTTGTTTTTGTTTTTTTTTTTTGGGGGCATGGAATGGTAAGTGGGTGGTCTATGATATTTTGCTTTTGAAGCAAGCACGAATGTATTACCTTTTTAATGGAAAGTGTTGGTGAGACACGGGTCCAGATTACCATATTTTATGATCGTGATTGATCTTCATCACTTTTCAATCACCAATGAAAATGGCATGTTTATTTTATCAAACTTCGATAAATTAGTAGAGATATATAGTAGGGCTAACCCACGGGATATTGCAGCAGATAAGAAGAGAAGGATTTTGATAGGAGCTTTCAGATTTGAAATTTAAAAGCGTTTTAACTTATTATTATTATTGTTATTGTTATTATTTTCATAATAGGGCTAATTAGGATTCCACTCATCTTTCAAACTAAAGGTATATAGTAGAGCTAACCCGCTGGGCTACCATTTTTTTTTTTTTAAGGTAGAATATGGCTAATTAATATTCCACTTACCTTTCTAACTTTTTTATACTAACTAGTATACATAATGATTGATAGATGTAATTCCATATATTAATTGAGATAATAATATTTTAAACATCTATTAATAAAAAATGACAACATATGTATCACATCAGTGTGTAACTAAAGTTACAATAACTTTAACTTTTTCTTTATAAAGTAGGACCCTTGTGTGAATTATACTGGTCTAGATGTACAGCTTGTTCTACTCTAATATAAATGCACAGATTCTTAACTCATTTTCATGGACTCCACATTCTTGGTCCACCGAAGTTGGAAATTTTCGACTGAAGTATCATATATATATATATATATGTATATATTGACTAGACAATGGAACGAATCCGCTTTTACGAATTTAATAGTTTATTACTAGGTTTTCAAGTATATATATCTCTTTTTTTTTTCTTTTTTTTTTTTTTAAGTATACAATTTTCCAGCTACCTGTCTCCTAAACCTGCATGTAGAGTAAGAGAAGTCATCCAATTACAATAGAAGGGAAAAAAAAAAAATCAATATACCCGCGACCTTCCACAAACTTAATTGGAGTTTCAAGAGCTAAAAGCAATACCATATTTATGAGTGAATTAATGTGGTCTCTATAAGGGGGATAATATTATAAACATGCAATTTTTTTTTGTCGTTATGAGTAAGTTGCTAATAGATTTTCTCTAATAGTGTCTATATTTAATATAGTCGTTTAACAAACAACGTTATAAAGTAGTCTAGTCTCTTTATAATATAGGACAATTATTTGTTCTATTTGCGGTGTTGGATCTTGTTCTGCTCTAGGAAGACATTCGGAAACCTCAATATACATTTACAATTATATATATATAATATATATTTATATTTATATACTTTTAAAAAGATTTGTCCCAATCAATCAATTATCTGATAAACTAAGGTGTAGAAATTAATAATACCATCACACGCTTTCTTAGCTCTTGACATGATCACAAAGTTCTCAACGGCGAGACCCGACCAGTTCAGCAAAAAAACTTTCCTCTTTATTACGATTTTATTTATTTATTTATTTTTGGGTATAATATTGGTATATCAGGCAAAATTAGTAATATACAAACCTAGCTATGTCATTGTCGCGTCGTTAATTTTTTTTTTTTAAATGCGTCATTAATTTTTTAAATTACCAATGTAGGATTCATTTTTCACGAGTCGAATGAGGGTGATCACTTTTTTTTTTCTTTTTTAAAGAATTTGAAATAGATAATTTAAACTTTACACCTGAAATTAGAACTTCAAATGTAAATTTACCAGTAGACTGTATTTTCAACCTGCATCATTATTAATAGGATAACAAAGTTATTCATTTATCTCGATAAATTCTTTATATATAAGGCTTTATATATAAACCAGTCTTATCATGATGGTATAAAAAATATATGAACCATCCATTTTACGAGAGAGTTATACATCAATCTTTATCCCGTAACGCTCTATCTTAAGGGGTTAAAAAAATATATATAGTGTGCAATTGAAGTATATGGTAAAACTTTATTACCCTAACTTCATACAGTTATTTACAGTTTGTGTTTGACAGTCTGGACTCTACTCTGAAGTCTGAACATATATAACAAGAACAAAAACAAAATTTACAGTTGAGTTGCGGATGTTATTAATTAATATACATGAAGGGAAGGGAGGGGACCAAGTAAGTCAATCCGTTGGATCCACATCTTGTGGTGGGATGGTAATGACAGGTACCTGCATTTGCATGATCTCAATAATTAATATACGCTCACGTGACTACAACATATATATATATATATATATATAAAAGTATGGTTTCAATATTTACTATTTTTTCTAATAATAAATAAGTGCAGATAAAATTATTAAAAAAAGTGTATTATTTAATTATATTTGATGACGTGATATTTTATCTAACTTGTTATTACAGGTTAAATAACCTACTAACTTTTTTAATGATTAAATATATATTTTTATTTTAAATATAAACAAAGAACTATTAACATCTAACCACTGCTCCTGCTACGCATGTGACCTCTGCCCAACAATAAGTTGTTTTGCTCCTTTGTGTATGCTTGCTCCATGTTTTTACCTTTGATGTTGCCGGTAGAAACAAATTTGCCATTTTTTAAAACCGATTTTGAAATCCTTAAATAAATTTTTGGCAACAGTGTCATTGTTGCGATCGGTTTTTTTTTTTTTCTTCTTTTTTTCCCTATGTTATTTTTTACAGTTGACATCATTTTTTAGGGTAAAACTGTGGTAAAGTCCATTTTATATACTTTATCGATAGAGCTCATTTTTAAACTATTCAGATATAATCGAATGGCTGATATGTTGTTTGTGTACGATAATTATCATATACTTTACCTTACAGTACTAATTGACTACTAAATTAAAAAATAAAAAAAATAAATTTTAAAAAAATCCAACAGTGGTGGAAGGTTGGGGGGCAGATATGGTCGAGGGGGAGTGTCATTAGCATCTCACTGGCGGGTTCGTCTGTGTCGGGGTGGGGGGGGGGGGGTTGGGGAGGCGCCTGGGTTGGTCAACGGGGTGTCTGGGTTGGTCCGTAGGGGGGATTGGGCTGGTTGGCATTAGGAGGGAGGGAGGGAGGGAGGGAGGGAGGGAGGGGCTGGGTCAATGCCAACACAAGGGGGTCAGCGGGGTCCATCATCGGCATTGACGGCTAAGTTGCTGGTGTCGGGGAAGGAGGTTGGGTTTTTTTAATTTATTATTTTTTCAAACACCTTCATAGGGAGTGGAATAGAATCTCTCTCTCTTTTTTTTTTTGTTTGGAGGTCTATTTATTATCACCCATCATTCTACTTTCTCCACCTTTTTTTTAAACCACCCACTAATTAAATTTTGAAACTAATTATTACTTGATCATATCCATCTTATAATTCTAAAAAGTCAATACAATTTGATTTTGTCTTTTTTTTTTTCACCCGATTAATAAATAGCCCACTTTTAAAAAACAATCTTTCTTTCCTTCTTTTTTTTTTTTTTCTTCTTTTTGAAGTTGGGTATGGGGGCATTTTGATTTTACACATCACACTATCTTAAAATTTCTACTATTTTTTTAGGAATTTTTTTTCTAATATTACATTAACAAATTTTTTTTATAGGTAGTCCTTTAAAAATTTGACGAAAATTGAACACGTTTTAGTCATATGATCATTGATTAAGTGTCAATTGTAACCAAAACAATAGGGATAACTATACCTCCAAAATATTTACGAAAAAATTATAAATCTTTATTAAGGTATAATTTATTTTAAAAAATATCTCTAATAAAGATATATGTTCCCTCTAGAAAACGTTTATTTACAGTTTTTTTTATTTTTTTATTTCACTAAACCTCATGTTATTATAACATGTTTAATGTCAATCTAATTTTTAAAAAAACTCGAAAAAATGAAGATCTTGTGAGATAATAAAAGAATTCAGAGTCATTTGATGTATAAAATTAAAATCCAGCAATATAATATATATTCGAGAGTCATTTATAAAAATAACCTTTAAAATAGGAAAAACAAAATGACATTACTTGAAAGTTTTGATTGTCACTCTCTAAACAATGCCACATAATGCTTCACTTAAAAAACTTATATATATATATATATATATATATTTATATATATATTGTTTCATACCATTAAGCAACATCAAGATAATTTTATTTAACAATAAAATTTCTTAAAAAAAAAAAAAAGACATGATCTTGATTGTCATTTTCCTAACCATTCACAATTCTTTTGCAAACAAAATGACTTCTTCTTAGCTAAAATGACATCTAGCAATACGTTCTTCTTTGTAAGCATTTTCCTTTTCATATTAGCCGTTAGTATCTCCCATCACTATCTTAATTTTTTTTTAATTACATTCTAGCCCTAACCTAAATGAACTCCACCTATTATAATTAAAAACTAACCCATTAATCCTTATTTTAATAGGTCAAATGCATAAAAACAACCTATCTGTACATCACTAACTCCTTCCATGAAGGTTGTAGACTGATTATATCTGATTATTTTAAAAACTCTACTGTGCCACGTGGTAAGACAACTTTGTGGAACTAGTCCCCCAAATTTAAAGTGAGAGATTAAACAAATAGCTAAATACTTTAAAAAGCCTAGCAGGTTAACAACAAGTTATCATCTAAATATCATTTAATAGATTTTCTAAGTTTCATGTTTATTAATTGTTATTAAACATTAAGGGTCAACTACTCAATTTGTGTCAATAACCGGATTAACATCACGCGACTAAAACAATAATAATCATAGATGATTAAATATTAGAGTAACCATTAAAAATTATTTTATATATGTAATTTTTTTTTGAACATTTATTGACTTTACCCATCCTTCCCTCTTGTCAAATGGGCCTACAGGGCCCAATGGGCTCTAGGACATAGTGCCATTGATTTTCGAGGAAATTAATCACTCTTTTGGGGAAGAAATTAAGGAGAAGTAAATGACATTGTTTGAAAATAAGTAAAGTAAATAATTAAAATTTTAAAATAATTGAAGTAATTAATAATTTTATCAGTTAAATTATTTATTTATATCAAATTTATCTGATAAATATTTATGTCTGGTAAATATATCATTTATCAAGTAAAATTTTCATTTATCTATTTATTTTAAATATTTTAAAACCTTATTATTTATTTTAATTTTAAAAAAAATTATTGACTACAATTTTCAAGAAAGTAATTAGACATTAATATATAAATTCATGTTAAACCTTTGTGTCTTACTACGTGAGTCTCATAATTATCATTAATGTGTACAAAAAAAATTAGGATAAATTACTTTTTTTCTCTCCGAATTTTAGGCCTTGTCACAAAATACCCCTCAAACTTCAATTTGTAACATTCTTTCCGCCTGAACTTTAAAAAGTTTACAAATTTTCCCTCTAAATTAATTTTTGGACAAATAAAATATATATAACACTCATTTAAAATATGAGTTACATATATTAAATGTGAAACACTTATAATTAAGTTTTAAAAAAGTAAATATTTAAGGTTGATTGTCATTTTTTTCCTTATATTTCTCTCCCATAGGTAACTTTATTATTTCACATTTAATAAAGATAGTAAGTACCAAAAGTGCTACCAATGTATGTTATTTTATAATTCTATACTTAATACCCTAAACTAATGCTTCCAATGAGTATTAAATGTATTTTTTAATTAAAAATTTAGTTGAAGAGGAAAATTCATAAACTTTTCCAAAGTTTAGGGAAAGAATTTTACAAATTGAAGTACGGGGGGCATTTTTTTACAATGCCTAAAGTTCAGGGGGAAAGTGTAATTTGTCCAAAAAAATTAAGGTCTAGAAATTATTTTTTGATATGGAAATTGCAAACAAAACATACAAATACCAATGCGAATGATTCTGTAATATACAAGACAAAATTCTAAATTGAGACAGAATTCGTTAGTAAAATCTAATAAAACTCAAAGAGAATAACCTATACCAAGATCCGACAACAAGAAAGTTTCTCATCACATTAATAATCAAGCACACATAGATTTTGTTTTTGACAAAACCTCTACAATCGATATCGATGGAATCGTTGACCGATTGTGAAACTAGCACTAAGGCCAACTACCACTACATTGCACAAAAACAAATCTAGAAGTACACCGGCGCCGATCGACACTATTGATAAACAATTAAAACTGATTGGAAACATAAACAAAATTAGAAGGTAGAGAAACCACTTCCTTTATTACAAAGCAAAATCAAAAACACACCAACAGCAAACAATACGTACATGGTGAAAATAATACCACCTTTATTAAATATAGATAATTATCAAGTGGAGACACAGTCCCAACAATACAGTTAAACCATTGACGCAGATCCGAACAATGAAGGTCTAGGGATATTTAATGTATACATATATAAATTTTAAACCCTATTCATTTGTACAAATATCTAATTTTCTGGGGATTTCATAATTAACTGGAAAAATGAAGTAAAATCAAGATAAAAAGGTGTAGGGATAGTTAACACACATACATACACACACACAACACAAAAATTTCACACTTTAGTCATTTGTGAAAATGTCTTCCTTTTGTTTTTTGTTTTGTTTTGTTTTTTTTTTAAATTCTCTTTTGTGGCCGACTATAGATTTTTTTATCCTTAAAACTTGTCCTTTTCTTTACTATAGATTTTTTATCCTTAAAATTTGTTCTTTTATTTTTTATTTTTTTATCTTGGTCGTAAATATCTCTTTGTTGGTTCGTTCTTCTATTGTCTAATCAAAATTTGTCGTACTTCTTGAGAATATACTCCTAATGTTATTATATAATTTTTCTCTACGAAAGGAGACTCCTTACGTTATTACATTCTTATCTTAAGTAATTAAAAGAAAAAAAGAAAAGAAAAAGAAAAGAAAAAGAATGAGAAGCTTTTGTAGTGTTTAACACTAATTAAAACACAAATAGAAATGAATGAATCAAGCAAGTGCCCGAACAGGGGCCGAGTAACTTTGGGTTTGGGAACAAGAAAGGAACAGACCACGTGCCCATGTGATCAGTCCGTGTGGGGATTCTTGGCTTGCAAAATCCAAAACAGCTAATTTAGATAAAAGGGCACACGCCAATTCTTTTACTAATAATAAAATCCAAAACCTCATCTGTAAAGCTTTGCTTCCTTGTTTTCCGAACACCCCCTTAAATATAAAAAAAATAATTGCCTCCAAAATCAACATAATCTCAGTACACATCGTGAGTGGGTTCTCTTCTAACCGCTAAGAAGCCATTTAGTTGGTCCCTTTCAGTTGGAGTTTTGAATTTATTTGGATCAGAGTTGAGTTGAGTTTTCGAATTATATTTTTGGTTGAAAATGAAATGTTTAAAGTTTAAAAGTATAAAAATTTGAAATGTGTTCGGAAAAAAAAAAATCAATATGGATCTTGTTTCGTTCTCTCTCGAAATTCTATATAATTCATAAAAAATAAATCATCTCATTTGGACTTGAAATAACAGAATTATGAGCTTTTTTAAAGTTTGGAAAGTTATTTAAGTGAAAAGATAAATGGCTATCAATGGAAAATAATTGCTTACATTGAATCAAAAATTACATTGGATTAAGAAAAATTTATGATAATTTAACGGAAATTAATAAAAATTTAGTTTACTAACAATGCCCTAATCTATAGAGGAAAAATGAAAGGAAAAAAAAAAAAAAAAAGAAGGAAAATTAAGTTAGTAAATCATGTGGCATTGATGGGGGATCTATGGTAGACTTTTATTTGTTACGATAACTTATTACCACTATTGCCTCAAAGGCCAAAACTTACACCAAGAGTGGGACTAAAGTAATTTATAAGATAAGAAAAAATTGAAACATTAATCAACCACATTTTCTTAATTTTAACGCCCGGTCAACTCTATATTTGCCTCTTGTTAAGCCTTGTCTTTCTTACACCTATGAATTCCAAAAAAACTTAAATAAGAAGTTACTTATTTCACACGCATTTATGTCATGCTTTTGGTTATTTCTCGTCGCGTTGTATTAGTTACGATAAAAATGCCTCATTTATTAATCCTTAATCAAGAACACACACTTTTTTTTTTTGGGCACATACAAAGAATGGCGTATGTTAGAATCCTCTATGCATAACTTATAGTTCGGACAACATTAATGTAACAATGATTGTTAATATAAATCTTTGCAAAGATTTATTTCCCAAATACCTTTTCATCATGGTCCTCACCCTTATACCCGATTCGGCAAAAAGAAAACCGTTTCTTAAAAAAATCACCAAACAAATTTCCAAAACTAGTTTGTGCCCATTGAATTGTATGGACAACATAGACTTGTGTCGTGTTATAGATAAGGCAACTGCAATTTTTTGTTTTTGTTTTGTTTTTGTTTTTGTTTTTGTTTTTTTCATTTTTTAAATTAAAAAAGATGTATAAATATAAATATATATTGTTTCTGTCCTTGAATACAATTCATTCACCACAAAAGTACGTTGGATAGGTGGATATCTCTTTCTCAAATATAGAGCAAGGGTCCCATGTTCAATGACTAGTTAATTATTAATTTCATGTCTCAAGTGCAAGAAATTAAGATATATCTATATATATCTATATACATTCTTAAATGGCGAATTTTGTATTAGAATATATAAATTACAAAATATTATGATGGTTAAATTTTTATTAAGTTTTGATAAATACATATATATATATATTTAATTTGTTATCATCTTATGATTTATATGCCTTTTTTTTTTTCCTGAATAACAAAAAGAATTATTAACATCATCTGCCTTTTTTTGCCTCATTGTTTATAGAGAAAAAAAAAATCTCGAGATACATCAATGAAACGAGTAATGCCCACTTCATTCTATTTATAGGTTGTGTTCAATTTCACTTCAGCACAACACAATTTATTATTAAACGAGTAGAACTGTTAATTAACCAAATATCAAACTTAGACGTATCTCAAAAGAAAGAAGAAAAAAAAAAAAAAAGACATTATTATCGCCACACTATCCAATCTGTGATCATAATTCATAATTACGTCCTATCATTTATTGATATATATATATATATCGTGTTACAAAATATACCCGAGTTCATCTTTTTTGACACCAAGTGAGTAGCTTCCAAAACATACACGGACTCTTATGGGGTATCTTTTTGTCAATTAGCTTCTCTTTTTTTTTTTTTTTTTTTTTTTTTTTTTGGGTTCTCTGTTTGGTGCCCTCTGTTACACTTCACTGATTTTTCCAGTTCTCAGACAGGCAAAAACAATGAATGATATTAAGGGGTGGGACGAAACAACGCAAACAAAGAATACAAACAAACAAAAAAAAGTAGAGCAAAATGTCTTCATCACCATCATCATCAAACCCCCCCTCCTCTTCTTCTTCATCTTCCAACCTTTGTAATTATCACTCTTTCTCTCTCCTAAGCAACCCCTTTTCCTCTCTCTCTAAATATTAGCCCCTCCAACTCTCTCTCTCTCTCTCTCTCTCTCTCTATATCCCATTCAAACACTCTGTTTTTTAGCTTCTTTTTTTCGGGTGAAAAGGCAAAATTATGACTCGTCTTTTCCGATCCAAATCTTGTGGTCTCTTGGGGGTGGCCGAGTTCAACTCCGCCCCTCCGACACCAGTCTTCAACGACGAAGACGACGACGCCGACACCGACGACGACGACGACGACGAAGAAGAAGAGAACCAACAAGATGAAGAAGAAGCAGAAACAGAAGCAGAAGCAGAAGAAGAAGAAGACGAGGCTGTGTTTATTAATCCCGTATCGACGCCGTTTATATCTTCAACAGCCAAGAACAAGAAAAACGACAATCGACATTGTCATGCAAATAATAATAATAATAATAATCAGTTTGCAATAATGGATATTCTGGTGGCGGCGCTGAGGAAGTCGATAGTGACATGCAGTGTGGAGACGGAGGACGTGTCGTCGTCGTCGTCGTCGTCGTTGGACATTAGCTGGCCGACCGAGGTCCGGCATGTCTCGCACGTGACCTTCGACAGGTTCAATGGCTTCCTCGGCTTGCCCACCGAGCTCGAACCCGACCTCCCCAGAAGAATCCCCAGTGCCAGGTACCACAATTCAATTTTGGTTTTTCCTTTTTCCCTTTTTTTTTTTTTTTTTTTAATTATTTCGATTTTATCTTATAATTTCTATGTTCTCCCTTTTTGTCTCCAATTAAGTAATTGTTTGTGGGTCTTTTTCTTGTTCAATCGACTTTTTTGTTTGTTGAATTGGGCTCCTCAAGATCTGCCTTTTTTCGTCTGTTAATGGGATCTGATCAACTTTTTGCTTCATTCTCTTGGTCAGATTTCATTTCATTTTTTTTTTATTTTGTTTTTAGGGGAGATTATTTTTTTTTTTCCCCTTTTTTCGGTAGAATATGAGTTGCCCAGTTCCTCTGTTACTATGTGAGAGAATTTCAATTTTTATTTATTTTTGACTATGTATCCGAAACCCGAAAAAGGAAAAATGGATGAAGATTGAGAAGGAAAGATTCTTCCAAGGAATGAATTTTGGGATGGTACGATTTCTGAGTTTTGACTCAGACTGTTTCTGGGTCGTACTGTTCCCCATTTTGTGAGAAAAAACACCGAAGAAAAAAGTTTAAATTGTGGTTCAAACTCACAAAACAAACGGCACCGTAACATTGTTTTAATCTTTGCTTATAAAACTTGTATCAGTGTAAGCGTTTTCGGGGTTTCGGCACAGTCAATGCAGTGTACTTATGATGATAGAGGAAACAGTGTTCCGACGATCCTTCTAATGATGCAAAAGCGGTTGTATTCGGGAGGAGGTCTTCTAGTAAGTTTCCAATTTATATCTACAATAGTTGCCTCATTAACTGGTTCTCATTGTTGTTTAAAACAAAGCTGAGGCTCTACTTTGTTGTTAATGCGGTTGAAGGCAGAAGGGATATTTCGGATAAACGCGGAAAACAGCCAAGAGGAGCACGTCCGGGACCAGTTAAACAGGGGTGTGGTGCCACATGGAATTGATGTTCATTGCTTAGCAGGTTTGATAAAGGTATGGAATTTTCTCAAGTGAAGCTCTCTTATGTGTTTCTGCAATTTGGTTACCTACCAGAAATGTAACTTTGGAAACAAGTTAGCGAACCGCAAATTTTCTTCCAAAAGTTGTATGCCAAAAGGTCAATCTTTATTAGAAGCTCTTTTAAAGTGTTATCAATGATTTATAGTTTTTTTGAGGTGTGCACCTGTCAGTTATGATAGATTCCCCGATAAAAGGTTTAATCTTATGATGAATGCCGGTATGGGGAAGAAGAGAGGATTGAAAAAGATTGGAAAGTTGGCTAGATTTGTAAAGATTGATCAAGAAACAACTGCAAATTCACCCAAAAAAAAAAAAAAAACTGCAAATTTGGCATCTCAGGTATATTTTGCGGGATTAGACAAAAGAATTTGCCATAAATCTGCAAATTAAACCTATTTATCATGCTTTTCTGCATAAAAGAGTAACCTTTTTTTTTTGTTATGATATTTGAACTTTTTTCTGCTAGTTCTTTCCATGTTTTTCTTTTGTTCACTTCTACTAATACCTCCAACCTTGCCTTGTAGGCATGGTTTAGGGAACTCCCCACGGGAGTACTTGATTCTCTCACACCAGAGCAGGTTATGCACTGCAACACCGGAAGAGGACTGTACCAAGCTTGTGAAGCTACTTCCTGCCACAGAAACTTCCCTGCTCGATTGGGCCGTCAATTTGATGGCAGATGTGGTACATCATGAACAATACAACAAGATGAACGCTCGCAACATCGCTATGATTTTTGCACCGAACATGACTCAGGTTTATTATTTGTTCTTACCACAATTTAGTTCCTTATTTCTCTACATGCAAGATTGCCACCGATGACTGCCAATAGCTTTAACCGGCTGTGAAATTTCACTTTTGAGTGAAAAAATAAGCCAAGCTTGTTATAGAACTATTTATGATGGTGTATTTTACTTCAAATAAATTTTTCTGATTTTATCTATGGGACTATCTAGTGTCTATCACTACTTCTATCATCCTTCTTCACAGTCGGGAAAATTGGTCTCGTTTCACTGTTTGGATGTTGTAGCTAAAATGGCTGGTTCTGGGTGAAAATGATTGTTCGATTCTGCTAAAGCTTACCAAGACTGTTTTCGTACTTTGCCTTGGGGCGATTCTTTTTCGGAGTTTTTGTGACCATAGGACAAGTCTTATTTGATTGCGACACAGTGTATTCTTTGGAAATGGACTAAACAAGTTGTTGTTTTCAGATGGCAGATCCACTGACTGCATTGATTCATGCTGTGCAAGTTATGAACTTCCTAAAGACACTGATCTTAAAGACACTACGAGAGAGAGAAGAATCGCCTACCAAGCCTCGGTTGCTGTCGTCATTCTCAAAATTTCCCACCAAAACGAAGGACCCCACTTCTTCATATTCAGAAAAAGATAAATCCAATGACACAAATTCAGACACTTGCGAAGTCAAGCCACCTGACCATGGTAACAAACTGAGAACCACCACCTTGGACAGCCTTGAACCGGGCATCGACGAGAAACTCTGGTGTTCTCAGATAAAGAGTGACAGCAGTGATGAAGAAGAAGAAGAAGATACTAAATCGAGATCGGATAGCAGCAAACAACGACCGATCATGGTTGTGGAATGAGGGAAAGTGAATGTGGAGGCGGCGGATATGAAAGTGGAGATTGGCTAAGTTTGAGGAAAGGAGTGAGGAAGCTTTGCAGGCACCCAGTGTTTCAGTTGAATAAGCCTGCAAAGAAGACTGCAACTCTTGGCATTGTAAGTACTAATACTAGGGAACGAGGCGGAGAAGCTTGTGCCTAGCAGCGTACCACCGCTGCCGACAACAATTGCTATCTCGTTGCTCAGATAATGTTGAGTCTGTTTTCCATTCCGATTTGTGATGATAGTACTAGATTTTGGTGTCTGGTTTGTAAGCATAGCCCGGTTAACGTTGTTCAAAAAATGTTTGGAGAAAAGCACTAACTAAGAATAGAGAGCTCTAGTGAAAATGGTGTATACAGAGAGAGAGAGTGTAAAGACTCTTTGGAAGAGACGTCTTTGTATGATTGTGTTGATAATTTTGTGCCTCTTTTAAATAACAACATGGGGAGTCTTGATTCAAGGAAAGGATCAAGGAGTCCAATTTGAGGTGCAAGTACTTTACGGATTTATGGCCAGATTGATACATAGATTTGAATAGTAGAATAGTAAGTTTTAACAGAAAATAACTGTAAGAAAAAAAAATGTTTGAATTATAAGTTTGAACTAACTATCCAAATCAAAGCTTGGTATTCGTATCTATATTTTCAGAGAAAAAGAATAGTATCAAACCGAATTTTGAATGAATCATAGTCATTAGGAAATATGCCCCCTTCTTGGTTTTTGTTTTTGTTTTTTGTTTTTTGTTTTTTAGTTTAGTTTAGTTTTTGTTTTTGTTTTCTGTTTTGTTTTGTTTTTTTTTTTTTGTTTTGGTTTTTGTTTTTGGTTTTTTTGGTTTTTTTTTTTTTTCCTTAGGAATAATAGTTTCATGAACATGAGATTGTTTAATTAAATTAATGGGTTGACACTTTTTTTTTTTTTTTCCCTTCCCCCATCTACTTAAACCACCCACTATAAAAGATTTTAAATTTTAATTATTGCTTATTACACCCCTTTTTTATTCCAAAAAAAAAAAAAACCCCCTAGAATCGAATTTTAAATATTTATCCTTTTTTCACCCACCAAATCACATCCACTAAACCAATGCTTAGTTTTTTTTCTCCTACGTTTTGTCACTCACCAATCAAATCCCACGTTATTTCTTTCTTTCTTTCTCTCTGTTTTTATTTTATTTTATTTTATTTTTTTATTTTTTTCCTTCTTCAAATATCCCACGTTATTGCCCATCATCTTTTGTTTTTGTTTTTGTTTTTTTGTTTTTTGTATTTGTTTGAAGAAATTATCGCAAGGACATATACTAAAAAAAAAAAAAAAACTAAAGCAGCATGAATATTGACAAAGATGCATTGGAACAAAACTAAATACATAAAACAACTATAGCATTTATCAAAAAAAAAAAAAAAGCAGAGAAAAAGAAAAAGAAAAAGAAAAAAAAAAAAACCAACAATGGCAATATGATTAACAACATGAAAAAGCGACACACACCTAACAAAAACAGCAAATATTGTTGCATTCTACTAAAAAAGATCAAAACATATTAAACGAATTCCAAAAATAAGAAAAAGTTAATGAAAAAATAGTAAACAAACTCAAAAAAAAAAAAAAAAGAAAGTAAAAGAAAAATAAAATGTTAATGAAAAAAATAGTAAACGAACTCAAAAAAAAAAAAAAAAAAAAGAGAGAAAGAAAAAAAGAAAGAAAGAATCCACTCCAGAATGAGAACAATAAAACAGAAAACAATTCATATATAGAATACAATTAAAAATTGTCAAGGGGAAAAAAGTCACTATTCATGTTCTTGTGATCTTTTGAACAATTAGGGAGCAAATATTTATTTATTTATTTTAAGTAAAAACTGAAATAAATAACATACTTTTTTATAAATTTTTTTAAATTTTAAGGGTGGGTGCAATAATAGTTTTTGTAATCATTTTTGAACTTATAAGTAATTTTATCAATGGACAATATAGTCGATAGACCCTCCCTTAATAAAATTTTCCTCTAATTATGGTACAAATTAAAGAAATTACACTAAATAGGTCATTTTTTAAAAATGTTTAGCATATTTTAAAAATGTTTAACATAAATAATATATTTATGATGAATTGTTTTGTTGATGCCAAAAAGCTTTGACACAACACCAGATGGAATCACTTGACATGATCAGCCTTATACCGTCATGCTTGGCCTAATCACCTACAAAAGAGAAGCACCTAGGAGTAAGGGGGACACTAGTGGGGTATCTGCTAAGAGTATTCTAATACTTAATTCAGTAAGGGGCACTAATGAGCAAGCGAAGAAGTAAAGCTTTAGCAAGGAAAGTTAATCCATACCTAAGGGAGTGAGGTACTCTTTTATTTATAGGTACTTCCCATAGGTTGGGGTCCTCAGGTGACTCTGATGGGTCATATTTTGAGTGGTTCTGGCAGGTAGACATGTTCCAGGTGTACGGATACTTGACCTCTACTGGACAGATGCCATGTGTCCTACCATTCGAGTGTTGGGGGGACAGTAGTGCAGGTCAGTAGTATTGGTGCAGGCGGCCAATACTATGTCAATTCGGTCAGATGGTGAAGGGGGGCACCGGAGTAAGGACAAGTACAGTGATAGGTATCAGATGTTAGGTGTTAGGTGTTGTAGAGTAATAGATGTGGCGTGCCTCGTCACAGTACAGGACGGCGTGACAGGAATAGCATGGGCCTGCCATCTCGAAAAGGACTTGGCTGTGGTCAGGAAAGTGTTGTTCAGGTCAGTACCTTGAAGCCCAATGGTGGTTTGCTCAAGGTTCTCAAAGGAGAGGTAATTCGGGGATCAACAGCTCAACGAAGATGTTGGTAGGTCAACCCGGTGACCTAAAAAGGGATTTTGTATGCCGTCATGACCTGACTTCTCTAGTCTGGTCGGGTCTTATCGAATGGTCCGATCTTCTCCGTTAGGTGGGCAAAAGAGCCTATTGATTCTCACGTGTCTCATTCCTTGGTGAATATGTGATCTCCAGTAGAGGAACAATTACACCATCAACATGTTTGTTTATGAGATTTTTTAAAGATAATTTTATTGTAAATATGTTTCGTAAATAAATTATTTATCGTAGTTATGATATTTCTCGTAAACATTTTATTTATGATATAATAATATTTTAAGATCATAAATATGTTATTTATCATATTTATGATATTTACCGTTGTCAAAAAAAGTTTCAACATTTATTTTTGTTACTGAAGGGTTTTGGCTTTTTTCCCTCGTTCTTTTCATAAAATTGAAGTAAAAATCAATCCATAACGTGCAGTGTCTTCATCCTAGTAAGTCTCTTATAAATATCCAGCCCAAAATGATTGAAGCCCATCTAACTTGCATGCATGCCAATGGAAACGTGGGACCAAATTATGTTGTTCAAGTCCAAAAGCGGTGAAACTTCAAGTCCACGTGAACCTGGATGTTGAGTAGTATTAGAGAGATCAACTCCAATCTAAATCTTTTAATATTATTCACATAATGGTGGGATGTAATTTTTTGATATTAGTATTTAAAGACATAAATTAAAAAAAAAAAAACACTTTAGTACTCAAAAACTAATATTAAAGTTGGTGTATCTAAAGTTATTATTTAACAGTTAACAAAGTTTTGGCTTCTGTAGAAGCAAGGCTTAACATGGATATAACGTTTGGATATAACTTTATTATTTAACAGTTTTCTCGACTGTCGTTTTTTCTATTTAGCGTCACTTCTTCGTTGTATTTGTTTTTCATATTCATGTAGTTATGTTGTTGTTTCTTGTAGTAAAACTGTTTCTGCTTTCTAGCTGTAGCCGGTAACGGATCTAGAAATTTTTCTCAGTGGGACAAATAAGAGGGTATAATTTTTATATTTAGAAAAGCAACGACTTATATGTTTTCCTCGGTACACATAAAGAAAACAATTTTTTATGTTTAAAAACAATGACTTTATATGGATAAAGAGTTTAATAATTTTTATTTAATTTGGATCAACACATTATAATCTTTAGGTACAACTCTTGTATTTTGAAAGTACTCCAAAATTTGTTCTTGAACTTTATTTCAAATGTCAAAATTATGATGTAAAATGAGAATTTTAAACCTAGAATATATTATAAATTATTTTTTTAACGAAAATTAAGTTTCACTTTTATTTTTTTCACACCAATATTTTTTTCCCATTTAAGATGAATGCTCTTTCCAATAAATAAAAAATTATATGTATCAATATTCTGGATGTTGATAATTATGAAGTCAATGTCTTCAAAAACAAATAAATAATAATAATAAAAAAGAATGTAGACAAAGAAATTGGGAGAATTAATAAAAATCCAATGTGGTTATTGTACTAGAACGTAAAAGATAATATAAGTTTAGTTATGGTATTGAAACATAAAATATAATTCAAATATAAGTTTGGGTATTTTTTTTTAAAAACTTTCAAGTAAGGGCACATTAAAACTATTAAGAGAATATGGAGGTTTTTTAAAAATTTAAAAAACTTAAGGGGCGCACGTACCTGCTTAGCGATCCTTAAGTTATGCCGATTTCCTAATTTTTAGATGTCGTTGTCATTCTTTTGGGGTTTTTTTTTTCTCTTTAAGGATGTCGTTTTATATTCATGTAGTTTTATTTATTTATTTATTTTTATGTCTTTTTCAACTTAGAGTCGTTTCTTTGTTGTTGTTATGTTTCATTTCATATTTATGCTGTTATATATACACACTCACGAAGCTAATTATGGCCTAGGAGCTCAAGCCCCCTCAACTTTCTCTGTCTCTGTCTCTCTCTTTTTAGCCTATACGTTTTTGTATAAATTTACATACAGTTCCTTCAAGCCCCCTTCAATAATAATTTCTGATTCCAGCACTATTAATATATGTATTGTAAATATTTATTTCAAGTTATTATCGTTTCTTCGTTTGATATTTTCCTTATTTATGTCGCTTATATGTTTGTTTTTTAGTTTTAGAAGCCGTATTTCTTTCTTGTCATTTTACTATTTCCCTACAGGCATGTTTTTTAAAGTCGAGTCTCCAACCTTCAAAAGTTCTTACTTAGTGTCGTTTCTTCGCTGTAGTCTTTCATTTTAGCGCCTTTTAGGTAATATCATTTTTTATGTCTGTCTTCAGTCGTTGTTCGTTCCTTAAATTTGTGGTTTTCCTCATTTTTTTGCCGTTTATATGATTTTGTAGTTTTAGATGTCGTTTTGATGTTGACATTGGTTTCTCTCCGGATGTCGTTTCCCCAAACATCAGTATTCCAACTTTATGTTGTGTGTCATGCTTTCATATCGTTTTTGTTCTTACTGTCGTTTTTAACTGATTGTATATCGCTTAAAGTAATTTTTTTTGGTATTTCATTTTTAAGATTGGTTTCTCAAATTTGTCGTTTACATGCTTTTTTTTTTTTTTTGGATAATAATAATAATCGTTTTCGTGCTTTGGTTGTGTAGAAATAGGGGTGTATTTTTTTCTTCGTTTTGTTGGTTTTTGTTTGACGTTGTATTCACAATAGATGTCGTTGTTATTCTTTCGTCGTTTTTCTAATATGATGTGGCCCTTGAACTGTTACTGTATGAGAGGGTTTTGTTTTCTTCACCCGTTTCCCAAACCTCTGGATGGTAAAACACCATTTAGAATTCAAAATCCCAACTTTATATCAATTATTCTTTCTCTTTTAGTTCAAAAAATTCAAAATTTAGAATTCCATATATAGCTTTTTTATTTTAAATCGAAATGAGATGATTTTTTTTTATTAAAATAATAGTAACGGCGAGATGGATAAGACAATATCTATTTTGCATATTTTTTTTTGAACACATCTTAAATTTTTGTACTTTTTTTTTTCTATATCACATAACTTTTTCTTAAGTTTTCCCTCCAAAAACGCATTACCAACGTAACCTTCAAAACATCATATCTAAAGATCCCCTAAATGGACCCGAATTATCTTCTTAGGCTCCAAAGTCAAAACAAATAGACCTACCATGAAAAAAGATAGAATTAGGCCTTATGCCAATGATTATCAATGTGCATCGACAATTGCTTGAAAGAAAAAACTTATGCTTTATCTGCAATGCGTTGAAAAAAAAAAAAAAAGAAGATTTGTTATAGAGTACTAGTGGTGTGAAAGTACCATCTATTAATAAAAGGTGGATCTCAAAATATGAGTCTCCTGTGTAAAGTTCATGACCTTCTATTTATAATGGTGTTTAGCATCGGTCGAAATATATTTTTTAAAAGAACATAATAGCATAAGGATTAAAATACCCCAAATAATTTGTGAGGCTGACATATGAAGTTCATCTTCTATTTATGATGGTGTTTAACATCAATGGTGTTCAAATAGTGAGATCCATAAGACGGCGATAAAGGAGAAAATATGTCATTTCTCTTCAGTTATGTGGAGGCTGAAACTGGTCCAAGATCAGCTTTCCAACCACGGCGTATACGTCGTATCGAGGACTTCGCCAATGAGATCTTGTGGTGTTGAGATCTGTTTTTTTTTTTTTTTTCCATGGAGTTTCTCACTTGAGTGATTTCTCTTGAATGCAAAGAGAGAAAAGAAAGAGATGATCATTAGATTGAAACTATATCTACAAGCCCCCAAGCGACTAGATCCAGCAAGCGATATATTTGTAAACTATTTTTTTTTTTTTTTTTAAATATAAATTTTGTAGATTTATTCGTGTCAATTTTGTAAATTATTTGAGATTTTGTGGCTATCAGATGACATTATGAAATTACCAATAGGTGACTGATTACTGATCGGTAACACGATTTTTTCTAGTCAATATCGAAGTGGCTATTGGATGACATTCTGGTCGTTATCAATAGGTGGCTGCTAACTAATTAGTAACACGATGATTATTACCAATCAATATCATGGTGGTCACAAGATGCCAGGTAGATATTAGTGATTATCGGTCGATATCACAGTTATGACCATTGGATAAACGTTGACAGCAAATAATGGGAGTTATTAATTGGTATCTTAAAAATATATTAGTAGTTTAATTATAACAATATATCATGTTGTGGTGCTTTATGGAAAATATATATACATATATTTTTTTTGTGGCATGCATAACTTGAAATAATCCAAATTGTTTGATTTTATTGAAATCCCGGACATATTGTTGAAAAATAAGGTGGGTCCTATGGCTTATAAATATCCCTCCTATTTTCCTTCATTGTTTTCTTTCCACTCTACCAAATAAATACAAAAAGAGCTTTCCTTTCTTTCCACCCCCCGCCCCTCTATCTCTCCACCCTTTTTCTATCTAACAATCCAAGTTACCAAACAGAGCATTAATGATCTAGGGTTATTATTTTTTCTTTTAAAAAAAAGGTGTTAAAGTAGTTTTTGTTTAGTACTGCATGAGGATATTATTTCTTTTTGTCCAAAAAATATGAGAGAGAGAAAATTGAAATGTATTTTTCAAATTCAAAGGGTTTCTTTGCAATTTTTAAAAAATAAAGGGATTAAAATGAAAGAGAAGAAGAAGTTAAACTAAGAGATAAGTTCAACTAAGAGATATACTTTTCTAATTAACGGTATGTATGTATAGAATTTTAAGTTCTCCTATCATATCCATTTTGATTGTTTTAAATAAACCATAGCATTTCAGTCCTCCTTTTATGAAACACTAAAGATACTAGTTGACAACAATGATTTGCATGTGTAGAATAGACAAGAAAAATAAAACAAAAAAAAAATTAAAATTAAAAATTTTTTTACCACGTGATAGGTGTTGGATCCTCGTGAGGGAGGACATAAGGCATTGTAGAAAGTGTTTTTTATGATTTAATAATATAGTAAGAGAACCAATATTATAAACATTGTAATTGATCAAAAATACTACGTAACACTGATTTTTCCTTACATGAAACTAATAACAATTCTTTCAAAGTCTAACTCTGTGTGTGTGTATATATATATATAGATACATCATTAAACTAACCCCAAATTAGGATTGCCATTTGGCAATCTCTATGGCCACATTACTTTCTCTGTCCAGTTGTCAATATGACAGGCCACTTGTTTTAAAAATAATATCCCAAAATCGACATTGAGTTAAACATGCAACATTACCGGTCTTAGCACAAAAAACATGCATCATAATTTGTCCATTTCTCTTATATTATTTTCATATATGTATCCCTATCTTCTTTAATAAACCACCAAATATTTTGTTTCCACTTGATTTTTTTTATTTATTAAAAGCTAAAAGTAAAATCTAACTGTATTATATATTAAAATAAATAAGCCACTACATGTATATATGATGCCCCCCAATAGATATGGTGAGGGAGACATGATTCTTTTGATTAATTAGCACTATACTATATAAATGGTGAGAAAATAATTGGTCAGTTCTATTATTATAATTATCCTGATTTCTTATATTTAATTTGTTGTATGACGTGGGTGATCTTTTCCCAAAGCAAGAAAAAAGATATGGCCTCCATATAAGCAGTAGTCTCCTTAATATGTATGTGTGTGTGTGTTTGTATATATATATATATATATAAATGTATGCTTTCTCCTCCCACTTGAAACATATTAAATGATCTATATATGTTTATATTAGTGACTAAAAATCTTACCTTATTTTACTTTTGGTCCAAGCTTTTTAATTTTTAACGTTTTAGCACCGGCGCTGCTATTCTTTTAAAGGAGCAAGGGCCAGAATAAAGCAAACGAAAGATGGATATCGCTTCGCGATTAAAAAATATATATATTTTTTCCTTCTTTTAAAAATGACAACAGTACTCTCTCTCTCTCTCTCTCTCTCTCTCTCTCTCTCAACCTAACTTAACAGTTTGTTTTATTATAATTGTGTCAACCTCTCGGTAATGAATCATGATAACTTATTTTATACAAATATAAATGTATGTATGGATACTTATGTTCATATATATATATATATATATGTATAAGTATATTTGTGTGTGTATATATCGGTTACTCTCTCTCTCTCTCAACCTAACCTAACATTTTGGTTCAAGGTACCTGTGTCAACCTCTGGGTAATGAATCATGATCACTTACTTTATACACAAATACATACATATAAATATATGTATATATATTTATGTCATGTGTATGTTTATGTGTGTGTGTAAATAGTCTACATGACTGTCATTGTGGCTATATATCCACAACATAGATATTGAAATTGAATCGACCCATGTTAGGGTATCCCTTTAAGAATGGGCCCGTATATTGCCTTGATGGTAGCACATATATACATACACACACATATGCGATTTGGCTTAATGACATGGATCACTAATGCAACCACGTTGCAAGAAAAACTCAATTAGCAGAAAACAATAGAAAAAGACAAAAAAAAAAAAAAAAACCCCATAAAATTTTTTTTTAATGGGAACCTGAAAAGGAACATGAACAAGTCGTATAAGACAAATTGCTCAATCAGACATGTAGACATTGAGCAAGGGAAAATCAATGGTGTCCTTTTCGGGGACCAATTAATTTCATCTGTCCCTCCCACTAGTTGAGGCATTCATATGCGTCATGCTTGCATTTTATGTGTGTGTGTATATATATATATATTGTATACTGATCATGTGATGTGATATGGTATATTATATTGCTAACGCATGCCATGCAAAAATGGGGTGAACTATAAATATGTATAACATGACTAATATGTAGTATTGCTTTTAAAAATGATTAGTTTTGTCGTAGCTAGCGCACAATTAAATGTTGTCAATGGGATTGATACGTACAAGATACAAGTGGCAAAAAATTAGGGCCGGCTCAATAAATTTCAGAGCCTTAAACAAAATTTTAGAAAGAGGCCTCTTCAGATAAAAATATTATGACGAAAAAAATCTCTTATATCATTCAAATTAATAAAACAATCAATATATAAAGATGATAACCAAAATAAAATTACAACAAAATCAATGTAATCATATTATAATACAAGGTAAAAATGAAAGTGAAGTTTTACCTATTATTACTATTATATAATAATAATTATTATAATAATTATTATTATTATTTTGTAGCAAGGGAACGTTGTGGCTTTTGTAGTTCCCAAAAAACTCTCAACTGCAAATCTGCAATTTAAAGCATTGAGAGAAAAACGGTGTTTAAGGGGAAAAATGAAAAATATCAAGGGATATTATATGGGGCCTTCAGAAAAGAAAAATTAACTCTTATAAAACGGCATTTAGGAAACAAGAAAAAAGAAAAAAGAAATCTCAGGAGAATATATTATTTCGGAGCTTCCTATATATAAGGCCCTTCCAAAAAGAAAAAAATAAAACTGTAGTTAGGAAGGAAAGCAAATCTTATAAAATGTTTATAATTATGAATTATTTAATTTTTAAAATACCAAAAAATTAGTATAATCTATTGTTTAGGAAAAAATTGGACACCTTCCTAAAAGAGGAGCCTTAAACAGTTGCTTAACCTCCGGCACTGCAAATTATGGATCGATGGAGGTTGCTATTTCCATGAGATTTCATGGGAGAGAGAGAGAGAGAGATCAAAACATGATAAAAGTACGTACGTACATACTTGAATCTTTCTGTCAGCTTGGGGTGAGTTAAAGTGATGTTGATTCTCCTCATGCAGTCCAAGTTCTGAGATGTAAACTTTGAGCCTTAATAATCATGAGAGTGGGGGCTACGATTTTTTCGAATTGTTTAATTTTCATTAAGTTTATTAAATTGTCAATTTTTTTTTTAATTTAACATTATGATTCTCATATGATCTGACAGTACAAACTTATATGCTATAATTTATCATAGAATTATTCTAATAAACAAAAACATAATTACAAGTTAAAAACTCTTGTCCTATGAAGTTAAAAAAGGAATTCGAAAAACTCTTGTCCTACGTAGGAAAGAAATGAAAGTTCCAATAGGTTTATAAGGACTTGCATATTTGCTTATCGGTAACCAACTAAGCATGGAGGCTATCTCACGTGTGCAGGCGCGGGGGGTGCAAATCCACGGTGAAACCAAAGGATTTTATACTATATGGTAAAATGTTCGTTTTGTGCGGGCACGGTTTTACTTTGCGTTTTAAATTTTTTCCAACATATATTATTCCACAGTTAAATGTATATTAACTGCAAGAAGGTTACAAACGAACCATTAAGCTTCAAAATGTGGGAATTAAATATGTTTAATTCCGGATTTCAATAGCCAAACGTTTTGGACTTGAATATGTCTTTATTCAGCAGTAAAGGCAAACGTTTTAGGCTATGCTTATGCCAATGTTTCCTATAGCTATAAAAGAAACAGTCCCTCTTCGTTTGGTTCTTTCCTTAGGCTAAGTCTAGATGTGTTTCGGTGATAGAGTTCGGGCATTTTCCAATTTTGCCGGAGGCTGTAACGTGGTGCGCCGTTACCACTTGTTAACCATTGTATCCTGGGAAGCATATGCCAATTGATCCTCGAGTACGAACGGAGGGGGCAAATCTGTTTTAAGGAAACCGTGGGGCACATGAACCTCGGTGTTCATTGATAATTTTTTAATTTCGCTTTCTTGTTTATTTATGTAATAATGTTGCTAACGAATTTCGTGTTTGTTAATTCTGATATTTGTTTGTTGTCCTATTTTTCATATTTTACTAACATTCTTAAAACAGATTATTCTTTGTCAACGAACAGGTCCGGGAAGAAAATTTAACAACATTTTCTGTTTCTGATTATAGCTTTGGACGTGTTTATATACGTGATATATTTGACAACGTTTCTCTCTAATGTTTATATAAGGCACATATTCAATTTATATATATATAAATAGATATATATATTTGTATTTGTACATATAACGGCGTAATTTCTTTTGGTTTTTATCTTTAGTTCGTACTGTTATATATTTGTGTTGATTGAACTTTTATTCTGGGACGACTACTCAATTTCTTGTTTCATTTGGATTAATATTTGCATATATACACATATTTCCATCAATTTTGTTGCAGGTTTTATTTGTTTCTTCCTTAGCATGTTTCTGGTTTTTGGAGTTTATATACTTTGTTTGTAAAAGCCGCAAGTGGTGTGCAGTGTTTTATTTTTGTTTCCCTATCTTTTTCCTCGATTACTGGTTTTGGCTTTTGATATTCATAAATCATAACATTATCGATTCTATTTTTGCCTTTTGGTTTTATTACTATTCATACATAATTTTTTAACTTCAGTTATATATACGTTTTTCTTTTACCGGTATGCTTCATTATATATTACGATAATGCCATTTGTGATTTATATAGTATTTTGAGTTATACTTTTCAAAATCAGTAGTGTGCGTATATATATATATCTGTTTCGGTTTCGGTTCGTGTGAACCATGGTGAGAAACCGGAGAAATTAACTGAATTTCAAGAGGTGGCAGCAAAAGATGCTATTTTATCTGACAACCATGAATTTTGCTAGATTCTTGACTGAAGAGGCTCCTGAACCAAAGAAGAAGAAGAAAAACCACGAGGCTAATGCGTTGGATAACATCACTCAAGATGTGTGTGGCATAAGCTTCTCTGATGTGGTATCTGAAGTGAATTTAGTTAGGTCCAACCAGACAGAAGGAATGGTGGATTGACACCGGTGCTACACGGTTTGTTTGCTCTGACAAAGCATTGTTCACGTCCTTCGAACCAATTGAGAATAGAAAGAAGTTATTCACAGGAAACTCTGCTACATCAAAGATTGAAGGTCAAGGCAAGGTAGTCTTCAAGATGACTTTTGGGAAAGAACTAACTCTGAATAATGTGTTGTATATACCAGAAATCCGTAAGAACCATATCTGGGTCTCTGCTAGACAAGTACAGTTTCTGCATAGTATTTAAGTCAGTTAAAGTTGTCTTGTCTAAGAATGGAATGTATGTGGGAAGGGTTATGTAACTGACAGGCTTTTTAAGCTCAATGTAATGACTGCAAAGCCAAAGAATATTAATAAAGTTAATAATTCATTTGCTTATTTGCTTGAGTCTTTCAATTTGTGACATGGTCGACTAGGACATTTTAATTACGATACTTTATGTAGATTAATTAACTAGAATCACGTACCTGCTAGGGGTGGCAATACAGGTCGCGATACAACGACATGATTCGAAAATGACACGAATTTCGCGGGTTCGGGTTAGAAAAAATAGGGGTCGGGTCAATTTCGGGTCACCCGAAATTGACATGGAAAAGAACGGGTCGTGTTCGGGTTCTGCGGGTCCAACCCAAACACGATCCCTTTTTTTTTTTTTTTTTTTTTTTTTTTTTTTTTTCCGTGTCAATGTTCGTGTCAGTTTTGTGTCAATTTCAGGTCGATTTTGAGTCAATTTTAAATTTCGGGTCAATTTCGTGTCAATTTCGGGTTGATTTCGTGTCGCGGGTTGAATTTCGTGTCACTTGTCAATTTCAGGTTGTTTGTGTTGCGTGTCAATTTTGGGTCGCGGGTCAAGTTCAGTTCGTGTCGTGTCAACCTGTTACGGGTTCGTGTCGTGTTCATGTCACGGTTTCGAGTCGTTTTCGGGTCGCGGGTCGTTTTCGGGTCCAGAGAAAAAAATTTCGACACGGCTCTAACACGACATGCGACACGAATTGCCACCCCTAGTACCTGCATTCCAAATTGATTCCAAACATAAGTGCAAAACTTGTGTTGAAGTGAAAATGACAAGGTCCAAGGAATTAAAAGGAATAAAGAACCTCTTGATTTGGTTCATAGTGATGTGTGTGATTTAAAATTCGTACAAACAAAGGGTGGCAATAATTATTTTATTACTTTTGTCAATGATAGCACGAAATACTACCATGTGTACTTGCTAAAAAGCAAGTACGAAGCTATAGAGGAATTTGCTCTCTATAAAAAGAAAGTTGAGAATCAACTCAATAGAAAGATTAAGGTGTTAAAAGTGACCATGGTGGTGAAAATAAGGCACAGTTAGGTGAATGCATGCATTATGGAATCATTCATGAGGTTATGCCACCTTATACACCTCAGTCAAATGGTGTGGCTGAATAGAAAAATCTTATCTTGAAATATATGTTAAATGCAATGTTAATAAGTTCCGGCTTACCTCAGAACATGTGGGGGAAGGCATTTTGTCTAGTAATTATCTTTAAATAAGGTGCCTTGGAAGATAGAAGACAAGACCCTGTACAAGTTATGGAAAGGAAGAAAGCCTTCCTACAAATATTTACTAGTGTGAGGGTATCTTGCTAAAGTGGCCGTAGGTTTGAAAACAATAGATTGTACTTTCATTAGTTATGCACATAATAGTAGTGCTTATCGATTTCTTGTGTATGATTCTAAAATCCCTGATACACACAAAAACACGATTATGGAATCGAAGAATGCATCGTTTTTTAACATGTATTTCCAGGCAAGTCTAAAGATGGGCCGAGTTTGTCCAAACAAACATATGAGACTATTGTTGAGAATACTGGGGACCAAGAACAAAATATTGAGATTGAGGATGAGCCTGGACGAAGCAAAAGAGTAAGGGTAAAAAAATCTTTTGGTCCAAATTTTCTAACCTATTTGTTAGAAGGTGAACATTAAAGCTTTAAAGAAGCTGTGAACTTTTCAAGTGGTCTTTTATAGAAAGAGGCCATAAAGAGTAAAATTGATTTCATTTTACATAATCATACTTGGGATTTGGTAGATCTTTCTCTAGGATGAAAAGCATTAAGTTGCAAATGGATATTCAAGATGAAAATGAAAGTAGATGGGACAATTGACAAGTACAAGGCTAGACTTGTGATCAAATGATATAGACAATATGAGAAGGTCTTGATTACTTTGACACAAATTCACCTATGACGAGAATAAATTCCATAAGGATGATACTTGCAATTTCTATTTTGTAGAATCTTGAAGTACATCAAAAGGATGTGAAAACAACTTTTTTAAATAGAGATTTAGATGAGGAAATCTATATGGAACAACTTAAGGGTTTCTCTGCACTTGGGTAGGAAGGGAAAGTCTGTAAATTGGTGAAGTCTCTATATGGCTTGAAATAAGTACCAAAACAATGGCATGAAAAATTTGACAGTGCTATGTTAGCTAACAGATTCAAGATCAATGAGTGTGACAAATGTATATATGTCAAAAACACAGAAAATGGTCATGTCATTTAATGTCTTTATGTTGATGACATGTTCATTGCTGGTAGTGATGTTAAGATGATCAAATCTATCAAGGATATGTTAAAATCAAGATTTGACATGAAAGATATGGGTCTAGTTGATGTAATATTGGGAATTAAAATCTCAAGAACACTATTAGATACAAGTCTTCACCTATCCAAGAATAAGGGTGAGAGTATCCCTCAAGTAGAGTACTCAAGGGTGATTGGGAGTCCAATGTACTTGATGAGTTATACAAGACTAGACATTGCTTACATAGTTAGTAAACTGAGTCGATACACGAGTAATTCAGGAGATGACCATTGGAAAGCAATTGTAGGACTAAGATACTTGTGGTATATTCGTAGTTATGGGTTGCATTATACCAGATAATCAGCTATACATGAAGGGTACAGTGATGTAAATTGGATATATGATATAAAAGATTCTAAATCTACTAATGGATATATGTTCACGCTAGCAGGAGCAGTTGTATCTTGGAAATCCTCTAAACAAACTGTTATAGTCAGATCCACAATGGAGTCTGAGTTTATTGCATTGGACAAATGTGGAAAAAAGGCTAAATGGCTACGCCATTTCTTAGAGGATATTCCAAGGTGGCCAAAGCCTGTGCCAGCAATAAGCACACATTGTGATAGTCAATCCGCAATTGGAAGGGCACAGAACAATATGTATAATGGTAAGTCTAGACATATACGTTGTAGACACAATACCACTAGACAACTACTTTCAACTGGTGTTATCTCTATTGACTTTGTGAAGTCAAAGGATAACATTACAGATCCGCTAACCAAAGGTTAAATAGAGAGTTAGTTAATAACTCATCGAGGGGAATGAGACTAAAACCCAAGAAAGATTAGGTCGATACAATTGAAACCCAACCTAGTTGACTAGAGATCCCAAGATCTAGGTTCAAAGTGACATCCTAACTATAAACACCAAGCTGGATCACTGTGGGGGTTACCCTTCAGTCCATTCCTATAATGAAAAGAGTGATACCCATATAAGGTAGGTTAAGTTATGATTTTAATGATTCTTAAGTGTCGAGAATTTGAGCAAAGTACTGCAGGTTACTCTTAATTAAGAAATCACCTATGTGAGAGAGGAGTGGGGCCGCTTCAAAGAAGGATTTTGTATGGCTAAAATTTTTTAAAAACTCTCGCAGAACCAGGCAAGATGTCCATGGTCAAAATGGACATAACAGTGAGAACTGAATTATGTCAGGAAGATTTCCGTGTGAGGTATATCATCGTTTACGCAAACAATATAATAATTCAAGGACATCGTGTCTACTGGTCAGTCAGTAAAGTAAATATACTTTCAGAAGATTAGGTACAAAAGGTAGCACATACCTATCCTTTGCAGGTTTCAACCATTTAACTCTATCACCCAGTCAAATCTTAGTGTCTATCGATTTGTCTAGTGTCTTCTGTCAATTTCATTCATGTGGGGATTGTTAGAAAATGACTTATTAAAAACCATTTTAAATGGTCATTTTAAGGCTTGAATTTGAGTAGGAACCACTTCATGTTAATGTTGGTTTAATATGGATTCGTGTTCTACTCCGCCAGGAAATGGAAATTGAATTATTATATACTCAAAATGATAAATAGGTGAATGAAAAATTGACTCTCAGTAATGCACCCATGAAGTTGGAAAATTAATTGGAAAAACTCTTGTTCTACATGGGAAAGAAATCAAAGTTCCAATGGGTTTATAAGGAATTGCACATTTGCTTATCGCTAACCAACAAAGCATGGAGGCTATCTCAGGCACAGAGGGGGTAAATTCACAGTGAAACCAAAGGATTTTGTATTACACGGTAAAACGTTGGTTCCGCATGGGCATAGTTTTGCTTTGCGTTTTAAATTTTTTTCCAACATAATTCCATAACTGCAAAAAAGTTACAAATGAACCATTAAGCTTCAAAATCTGGGAATTATATATGTTTAATTCCGGATTCCAATAGCCGAACGTTTTGGACTTGAATATGTCTTAATTCAGCAGTAAAGGCAAACGTTTTTGGCTATGCTTATGCCAATGTTTCCTATAGCTATAAAAGAACAGTCCCTCTTCATTTTGAAAAGAAGAGAAACTTAGAGTTTTATTTTCTTTAGTTCTTTCCTTATGCTAAGTCTAGGTGCGTTTTAGTGATAGAGTTCGGGCATTTTCGAAGTTTGTCGGAGGTTATAACATGGTGCGCCGTTATTACTTGTTAATCGTTGTATCTTGGGAAGCAGACGCTGGTTGATCCTTGAGCATGAACCGTGAGCAGGCAAATTTGATTTAAGGAAATTGTGGGGCACACAAGCCTCGATGTTCATTGATAATTTCTTAATTTGGCTTTCTTGTTTATTAATAATGTAATAGTGTTGCTAACAAATTTCATGTCTGTTAATTCTAATATTTGTTCGTTGTCCTATTTTTCGTATTTTTACTAGCAGGACCTTCATACCCCACATACATGTATCACCGTATATGTTATTTATCCAAAAGTCTCATTAGTCTGGTAGAATAATCCTTAGTTGAAAACGGTCCCTTGGTCTCATATATATATATATATATATATCATATATATATATATATATTTTAATTATGAAGAGGAATTACGTGATGATAGACTTGACTTCTAACAAGCTTAGAGGTCTTTTTTCAACAAATATTTAAATCGGGTTTAGTTTAACATAAATGCCAAAGAATATAGTATATGTGTTCCAAAGAATATAGTAGGGCTTTGCAATTGGCAGCAACTTCAAATTAGAAGACATGAAAGCCCTAGCCAATGAAGATAATTAGCTGTTTAGTTTTTTATATTTTATTTGAAAGTAAAGAAGTAAATTTCCCAAGACAATAGAATTCGACAATCAACACATCACTAACTTAGAAATGAGCACACAAACTAGACGGCTATGATAGCTTTCATCTTGTCTATACATATGATGATCAACATGTCAGAAAAAATCCCTCTACAAAATCTTATCAAAAAATATATATATATATGTAGATACAGTTTTAGGCTGTGTTTGAAAAACCATTTCAAATCAAAATTTTCATATCAGTTTTTATCTTTTTCTGAAAAAGTTTTTGTTTTTTTTTTTGTTTTTGTTTTTTTTTTTTTTCAAAAGTCAACACAAATTTACTATTAGAACTTAAAATTTTCAACTCAAACTCATTCACCAAATGGACCCTTAGTATTTATTCTGATATTTATTTATCGGTAGGATTGTTGTTTTAGTATTGTGTATACGGATCAAACGGTTGTAACAGATTAGGTAGTTAACCACAAATAATTATAATAAATAACAAGATATTATTTATCTCTGTTATTTGAATAGTAATCAGTGAAAATTATTAACTTTTTTAGGGAAAAAAAATCATAATCATTGAAAACTAGTCGCATGGTAGCTTTATTTAATGGTGAGTCAATTACTGTGGTTTGGCTGCATATTGCACATACTAATCTATCGACGTACGATATTCTTCGAATTGCTTTCACAAAATGTAGCATATGAGAGTTTTGTATAGGGATGTATAGTTATGGTATGATACCGAAATGAAACGAACAAATGCGGACCGAGCAATTAATCTACTTTTCATGTTAATGAAAATAAATACTATATGTTAATATATAATATATACGCATATATAGATAAGTGATTGAAAAAAGAAAGGAAAAAAAAAAAAAAGAGTTCCTATCTTTTTTTATTTTTTTTAAATTTTAAATTCAAACATATCTATCTCAACCTTGCGAAAAAATAGCATGGTATATATATAGATACATATACATACATACGAATAATATCACGGATTGAGCTGCTTTTATGAGAGAGAGAGAGAATCTCGTGGAAAACAATCATGGTATATATTTAGACATACATAAATAGAGAGAGAGAGAATCTGTGGTGACTTTTTTAGTGCATTCAGATGGCCATACGTTGAACTTAGCGACAAAAAGTACATGATTAGTGAATTAGACTTTCTAGTTTTTTTTTTAAACAAACTTTTTTGTAATTAGTGATTATTACAAAATGAATGGAATCTTTAACAGAGCAATATCCATCAAAAATGTTTTTCACGTGGTTTTTACTCATCCTATGATTGAACAAAAAAATTATATCGGGTTTTAGGTACTATAGTTAATCATGCTTTCTGGCTTAAGCGACCTAAGTTAAAGAATATCTATCTCTAGTTGTGAGAGCTACCTTAGCGGTGATTATGTAAGGAAATAGTTGTCAACATCAAATCCCCAATTGGTTAATCATTAGTAATTTTCTTTCGCACTTTCCGCCCTCGCTTTCCTTGTGATATGTATGAATTGAAATTACTTGTTTTAGACGTGTGAAGCGTCTACATTTTTAAATTATTAAATATTTAATTTATAAATATAAATGTTAAAGTTTTTAATCATATAATATTTTTTGACATATATGTTAGATGATGATGATGATAATAATAATAATAATAATAATAATAATAATAATAATAATAATAATAATAATTGAAAGTAAATACATAATTAAAAAAAAATTTATACAGACAAATTTGATTAAGAAAAAAAAAAGTAAACCTATTAAGAAAGTTTTTTATGATAATAAGAAACAAGAGAATAGAAAAGACAAATTTAGAAAAAGCTTAAGGGAAAAAAGAAAAAAAACAAAAGCAAGAAGAAGAAGAAGAAGAAGAAGAAGAAGAAGAAAAAAGAATAGAAGAAAGTAACAAATCAAGAAAAAGTTAAAAGGAAAAAAAAAAAAAAAAGACATCATCATAGAAAGGTAAAATAACTTAATTAAATTTTTGAATAGTATTTTTAGGATATTTCACTTTTTTAATATAGTTATAGATATACAAACACAAGCAGGCATGCAAAATTGGTTTTTCTTGTTTGGACTCACGCACTATTGGTGAAAAATATGATGGTCTAATTATAAATGATTATTGTGATTGGTCAGTAATCAAATATTTGAGTTAAGTGGTTCTTTTGGGGTCTTATTAAATTTGAGGGCTTATTTTTTGTCAGCTTAGTTAGAAATACTCGATGTAAAGTATTTGGAACCATACCTGTATATATCGTTACAGTTAACATATTCGGTGGGATTAGGATGACATGTTCTTCATCAAATAATAAGACCCACCTGTAGCACCGTCGGTGAATATTCTTGTTAACCTCTTGAGAAGTCCTTTTGATAATGTGATGGAGAAATGGGTAACCTGTAGCCTTAAGAAAAGGGTAATTCTGTCGTATGTATACACCCACAAACAATTTTAGCCATCAGATCAATGACGTCATTGAGTCATTGTTTATCATAAGAGAATTATATGGTTCTTATATATATCTTACGAGTAAAGCATAATTTTTAACCGCTGATCTTTTTTAAGATCCAACACATTGTTAGATAATTATTTTTTTTTAACGCCCTCATATATGCCTTCAAATTTTTGATATTTCACACTTCAATTTCTATACTTTAAAAGCTTCCATTTACCTTTTAAATTTTAAGTCAGTTTCTTTTAACACGTTCAAGTAGGATTTCCTTTTAACAGCATACTCTGAAAAAAAAAAAAAAAGTGTGCAAATTTAATCTTATCTAATCCTTTTTGTTAGAATTTCTTTTAAAAACAAATGAAAATGATCATATGATGACATTTTTGCTCTTAGTAAAAACTACCAATAAGTGGACTCATTACGCAAAACTCAAGGGGTAAAGTAAGAATTTTTAAAATACAAATTACAAAATGATTTTTTTAAATGAATAATGGAAATCTGAATCAGTAAATGCATCCATACATCCTGACTAGATCGGCACCCCCTTAGCACCCTTTTCATTTTTGTAATCCATTGATTTATTGAAATATAAAAAATAATAAAAATAAATAATGTACTAAGAGAGTAACGAATATAAAACAATCTGAAACAGAAAACCTAACAGATAGAGGACCTCATAGAAATACAATAGCCACAAATCAGGTTCATAAGATTAAGTCTAGACTAGCACCTTGAATCAGGTCTCAAATAGGTCTCATTAAAAACCCTCTAACCAAAACCATTGGGAAAAAAATTAGAGGGAAAAAAAATTACATATTTACTTATAAAGTCGGCTAATTGCAAAATTTGTAACAAGGAAGACCAGCTAGATCCTTATTAATAGCTGTTGCACAGAAATCCGGGGCATTAAACCACCAATTGATATTATTCAAATGAACCACATGAGAAGCAAGTTTGTCCACTACGTGATTGCCTTGTTTGTAAATATGAGAAACCCTATATGACATTTTGCAAATGTAATTCAAAGCGGCATCCCAACGAGCCAAGAATCTCCACTAAACAGCCCGTTTACGTGAATTGAAAAGTATTCCACCATATGTAGAATCACATTTGTACCAAAGGAAGTCCCAATTATGTCTACGAGCATAATCAATGGCCGTAATCACTCCCATCAACTCAGCTTCAAAAGCATACAAGTTATCCACTGGATTAGCGAAACAACCTTTTCAGAAGCCCCAAAAATACCTCCGCATCCTGCCCGATCGGGGGCACCAATAGCCGCACCATCAGTATTAATTTTAATCCAACCTCGAGAAGGTGGTTGCCATTGAATTTCAATAATTTTAGGTGCCTTCTTCACCATATTCTTAAGATTGAAAATCTTTAGAATAGTTACGTCAGAGATGGAGTTGTTCATGGGTCCAGAGTCAAGTTGATCAGCTTCATGAATGCATGCCCAAAGTAAATCCAGTACCTGATGCATGGAGAGAAAGGTTTATCCCAAAAAACAACCGCATTTCTATATCTTCCAGATAATCAAATTAAACAACAGAAACAATTCTAGAAATCCAAAGGGTTCTAAATTTGTTTGCTCATTTTTATTCTTCAAAGCCGATTCAACAAGAAGGCGTAGGTCCCGAGATCTGTTGATTTTCGTGTCAAAAGGTGGTCTACAAGCGTGTCCAGATAGAATTCGAAAAATCGCATCGAAGAAAGAATATGTGATTAATATCTTCCTCAGATGCACTGCAAAGGCGACAACAAGAAGCCATAGAAAACCCTTTTACGCTGCCAAAACTTTTCAGCAGTAAGAAGATTGTGAATTGCCTTCCACATAGTAAGAGAACGTCTCGGTTGATTAGAGCGTCTCCAAAGAGCTTTGCTCCATGTATTATATTCATCCAACGTAATTCGTCCATTGGGTCTGGGGAGATGGCCACAGATATTTATGTTTAATATATCATTATCTTATCGTATATTATCGTCATGTCTGATTATTATTATTATTATTATTATTATTATTATTTTCGCCAGATCTACTCCATATGATATGATATATTAATGTGCTACACAAATTCACATGCCAATTCCCAATGATATTGAGTGTATTGAAGAGCTAGTAATGTAGTTAATTATTATTAAGTGATGTCCATTCGTCCAGTTGCCATATATAAAACCTAAATGTTGTATTAATTAAAAGAAATTGTTACAATCTTTGTGATGAAGCCTATAAATGACAAGCACAGAAGTACTTTGAGGCCTTTTACTTGAAGATATTATATATATATATATATATGTATTCTATGTATTATACGTGAGAATACGAGTCCAAATTTGTTGTCCTATTTTCTTGTCTTAAAAGTTATCATCTTAATAAGCTTTTAATAACTTATCAATTTGTTTAAAAATTTTTAATATTTAACAATTTTTATGTCGCTAAATTCGTAAATTCGGATAACATGACATGACATGACATTATTAGGGGACAGTTAATAATACAGAATATCCAGAAACACAGATCTCAATTCTACAGAATAATAGTTTTTTATATTCGTTTCTTATATTTTTCTTTTTCATATGGTTACCGTTAGAGAAGATATAAATGCCGTTTATAACACGTAGAATGCTTGAGCACTATATTTTGCTTTTAGTGAACTTTAATTAACTCAGATTTTCACTATTTGTTTTCTCTTTTATTTTTTGGATTTTTTTTTGTTTGTTTTTGTAAAATACTGGACAAAATAGTGTTGCACGATATTAGACACAATGTCCAATCATATGAGAATGCATGTGATAAGGTGTCCAAGAAAATTGTGTCCTTCTCTATGTGATCCCATAAATAATAATAATAATAATAATAATTTGGAAATAAATGTTGAAATGATGATGTGATCGTGTCAAGTTTTAATTGCGTAAAATGGATCGGTAGCTCCCCTCCTCTTGTTTGGTAGGTGAGTTGGCAAGATCGGGGGGCCCTGTTTGATGTGGAAGAAGTTGCCCACATGTTCATTCAAACTGACGATGATCTATGATGCTCACGCACACATATAGAAATTGTCTCCCGACCGAACGGCTATTTGACGTTATAATCTACACAAGAGACTGATACAATTTGAAAAAGATAGTGATATAACTTATTAAATAGAGAGAGATAAATAAGGGGAGAAAGATATTTTTTTGTCTGACAGTCTGATAATATCGTATAGAAAAATTCTCATATGTATGTGTATGTATATATATATATGTGTGTGCATGCACGTGTCATAATGTACGTGGGACATACTAGTATTACTAGCCAAAAATTTTCCGGCCTTTGAAAAAAGAACTATTTTTTTTTTTGGGCTAATGATAACTTTGCCGATATATTTTCCGTGGAATGTAACGGATGATTTTGAATGACAGTTACTTCAAAATATATATATATATATATATATATGATAATAGTTTCTGAAACAGAAATTACGACTGCATAAATCTAATATCAATTATTAGATTTTTTTAGCTATAACAGGCACAATTTAGTATTTTCCGAAATTATTTATCTTATATTTAGATATTTTTATGATAGGGTCTTGCACTGATATTATACATTTATAATTTTCAATTACTTGTCAAAATCATATAAAAAAAAAATATTGAACAAATTACGGTTTATAATACAGATTTGAGGACCAAAAAATGAAACACTATCTATAGCATAATTTTTTAGATCCTACTATTTCTTTTAGTAAATGGTGAAAACAAGAATCTTTTTTTTTTTTTTTTTAGAAAATAGAACATGAATCACGTAGATCCTTCTATATATTGAAATCTCCTTTTAATAATTAGAATAACGACAGTTTTTTTTCTTTTTCTTTTTCTTTTTTCCTTTTCTTTTCTTTAACTTTTTGTTGAACATTTTATTCCGCCAAAACTACAGTAACATCAACACAACTAGCAGCATCTTTTTTTTTTTTTTTTTTTGTTTAATATAATTAAAACACAACAAGTACATTGCTTTCAAAGAAAGGAAATCTATAACAAACAGCGTTGTCATATTTAAGAGGATCAAACAAAAATCAGTCCCTAAGCACAAAAATAAAGAGAGAGAGAGAGAGAGAGAGAGGATGCTAAATGCAAGATTACCTAACAGACTGTTTTCTTCTTAAATATTACTTTTTTGTTTTTTTTGCAAGAAAAAAAAAAAAACTTAAAACCTAATTTATATACATGATAGATATTAAATCTGCAGGCCTACGATATATTACTATAAGGCATATATGATAATTGCAATTGTCAATTAAACACTAAATTTAGTAGTACATGACCTTTTTAAAAAAGGATATAAGGTTATAACACTAATTTATTATTTATTTTAAAAAATAAAATATTATCGGATTTCGAATTATTTATTTTAGAGCTCTTAAAAAAATTCCTACCTTCTCCTCCTGAGTTAGCCCCACAAGGGTCTAATAGTACATGATTGGTAGGTCAATTGAATTACAAATTTACTGGCCCTCTCATACTACTTTCAATAATATTCAACAATTTGCTCGTAGTAATTTATCTGTAATTAATCTATGTTTCTTGATTGCATGCATAGTTTAACCTAATAAAATATTGGCTTCCATTTAGTTTTCAGGTTCAAACCTAAAATTTTTTAATATCAATTTCTATCTTTTTCTAAAAAAACAACAAAAATTATCACTAATTCCATTCCAAACCTGTACACCAAACGTAATCTGAGTGTAAATCCCAACCCCCAACTAAAAAAACAAAACACACACTCACACACAAATATGACGTTTAAATAGCAAAATGATGCCGTATTTATAAGTTGAAGTGATTAACATGGTATTCTATAACTTCCAATTTCTTACCTTAATGAATTTACAACGTCGATCGATACATAGAGAGGGAAAATTTTATTTCTATCTATACATACGTACATATATATATGTATATGTGTGTGTGTGTGTGTGTTATATGTGTGCACGTACAATATGAAAGAGTATGGACACATGTAAATTTGTAAAAACTAGATTATAGTTGTTATATTTTATGGACACAATGGTTAATTAAGAATAACAATACAGATTATAGAAAGCGCCATTATTCTAAAGAATTAACGCTTATGCCTTAATCACGAATCATGATAGAATTAGTTCTGAGTTTTTTTTTAATAATTAAAAAAAAAAAAAAAAAAAAACGCTGCGAATGATAGTAGTAAGCTGAAAGTACAGAAACATAGTCTTAATTTATTATGGTTGCACACTCCATTCAAGACTGAATTAAGTCAATTTCCTTTTTCTTTAAGCAGAAGTTAACATGTAGAATTTGTATTATTCTGTCAAGTTTCTTCTTTTATTCAATGTTTTTCATTTTTTAAATTTAAGAATAAATGCATATATATGTGTGTGTGTGTGTGTGTATATATACTCGGAGACATGGCATTTAAGAAGCTGGACGCTTGCGAAACTCGTCAGGACCACATCATAAACATATGGCTAATTAAATCCCCCTGTCCTTGCATTTGACAATTCAGCAGAAGACGTAGAAGACAATTAATCATCCATTTATACACATATATAACCACCCTCGTATACGTAAATATACATATATGTATATATATATATTTATACATGTATGATAGTGGTTATTGGAATTAGAAGAACGAACACAGGCCACAGGAAGTTCCGAATAATTGTACGGAAAGGCGATTTTATAAGAGAGCGTTGATGCCACAAAATAATAGTAAATAATTATTTTCAACAATAATAAAATAATATTAATAATAGTAACAAATAATAAAAAGGAGAGAAAAAGACAGAAAGATGGCATGATTGGCAGCTGATGTGTGTGGGGTGTTACTAAAAGTTTATACACATTGTACGTAAAGAGAGGGGGAAAAAAGAAAGAAAAAGAAATCTAGAAATAAAAGATATCTATTAGATTACTTCCCATGTCTCTGAATTATACTCTCAATTTAAAATTGATATTTAATGTTTAATTTTATATGTCACATTATTTTAAATTTTTATATTGTTATGGAAATGGATCATGTATTTTATCAAAGCTTAAATAGAAATTAAAAATTAATTTAAGATCACATGAGCTTCAATTATTATTAAGATTGTAATTAGTTACTTTTAATGTAGAGAAATCACACCATCAAAATAACTCTATGAGATAAAATTTGAGTTATAAATACTTAATTAAGTGTAATTTATTTTGAAAATATCTTTGTTATCATGAATAATATTTTGAATTATATATACTTGATTATGACATAATTATAAATAAATTTTTACAGAGCGTGTTCTATTAAATATTATCGTACAATTAACATAGGACTCGCATGACATACAATAATACTACTAATATTTTATAATTTTCTTGTTTTCAAACGTTGTATCATTAAGTTGTATAATACATGCGCAAATTCACTTTCTAGTCATTTACTGGGCTTTGGTTCTCGTGTAAAAGAGGTGGACCCCACAGCGAGTCACTAGGCCTCTCGCTTTCATTTCACGTGCTGGTGCAGCCCTGACCTGTTTAGCTTAATTTGGGCCCCACATGTGGTGTCGGCCCCACATGTGGTGTGAACCCCACCAACACCCACCAACACTCAACCCCTTCTCTCTTCCTCTCCATCCCCCCCACAAACACACAAAGATAATCCCCACCGTGTACACCCCAACTTTTCCATAATTCATTGACAACAATCACCTCTCTCTCTCTCTCTCTCTCTCTCTCTCCTCTCAATTGGTAGTATATATTTAGTGTTTTCGGCATGATTCTCTCCATACACCTAAACTTTTATTAAGTGAAAGAAAGAAGGGAAAAAAAAAAAAAAGAGAGACAAATCTTCTCTTATCTTCTCTCCCAAACATTCAAATTAAGCAAATATATATATCTTTATAAGCAAACACACAAGAAATTTGGGAGATATGGAAGACCTAATCATATCGCCATCTTCATCTTCTTCTCTGGTCTCTTTATCAACAACAAGTCAGGAACCAGCTGCTCTACCGACTCTTCAACAGAGGCTTCAGTACATCGTCCAAAGCCAGCCGGACTGGTGGGCTTACGCCATTTTCTGGCAGACGGCGAACGACGAGAATGGCAGGCTCGTCTTGGCTTGGGGAGACGGCCATTTCCAAGGCCTCAAAGACACGATATCTCCGAGAAGCAGCAACAGCAATAGCAACAACAATTGCAGTCCTACTACTAATCAGTACTCGGCCATGTCGGCCGGGATACACGCCGAGCGGAGGAAGATCCTCAAGGGAATCCAGTCCTTCATCAACGACAACAACCTTCCCGACATCGACAACGTCATGGCCATACACGATGACGTCACCGACGCCGAGTGGTTCTACGTCATGTCCCTCACTCGCTCATTCCTCGCCGGCGATGGCGTGCCCGGCAAGACCTTAAGCACCGGCTCACTCGTGTGGTTGAGTGGGGTTCATGAGCTTCAGTTCTACAACTGCGAAAGAGCAAAAGAAGCCCATTTGCATGGGATTGAGACCTTGGTCTGTATCCCGACTTCTACCGGAGTCCTCGAATTGGGCTCCACCGACATCATAAGGGAGAACTGGGGTTTAGTCCAGCAAGTGAAGTCCTTATTCGGATCGGATTTCTTGTTGACAAGTCAACAGACGAATCAAAGCGACACAGCGCCGATACAGTTTCTCAACAAAAGTATATCCTTTGCGGACATTGGCATATTAGCCGCTGTCGAAGAGGACGACAAGTATTCCCCAGACCAGATCAACAAAAAGGAAACCCTCGATTTGATGACGATGAAGAAGAGGAAGAAGGAAGTCGGCAATAACCCTTATGTCGACTCCGAAAATTCCGACTCCGATTGTCCTTTAATGGCCGCTAACAACAACAGCAACAACAACAACAACAACAACAACAACAACAACAATATAAGTGAAGACAAACGAACCCCAAAAAAAAGAGGCCGGAAGCCTGGGCTCGGCCGCGACACGCCGCTGAACCACGTGGAGGCGGAGCGGCAGCGGCGGGAGAAGCTGAACCACCGATTCTACGCGCTCCGTGCGGTGGTCCCGAACGTGTCGAGGATGGATAAGGCGTCGCTTTTGTCCGACGCGGTCTCCTACATCAACGAGCTGAAAGCGAAGATCGAGGATCTAGAATCACAACTGCATCGGGATCAGGGCAGTAAGAAAGTGAAACTAGAGATGGCTGACACCAGCATGGACAACCAGAGTACGACCACGATCATCACCATGACCACTGTAGACCAAACTAGACCCAACAACAACAACAACAACAACAACAACAACAACAATAACAACCCTGTTCCCGGCGATGCTGGCCTCGAGATCGAGGTCAAAATCGTCGGAACAGACGCAATGATTCGGGTACAATCGGAGAACGTGAACTACCCGGCGGCGAGGCTAATGGGGGCCTTAAGAGACCTGGAGTTTCAAGTCCACCACGCCAGTGTGTCCAGCATCAACGACGTCATGCTTCAGGACCTTGTCGTTAAGATTCCAGAAGGGATCGTCAGGACCGAGGACGGTCTCAAATCTGCTCTTCTCAGAAGATTAGAGCTATAATTAAGTGACTTAATCTTGAATTATTATAAGTCACGGCTTGATTTTCTTTAATATCTTGTTTTATTTGTTTAAACTTTTTTTTATTATCAATCTTTTTTTTTTTTTTTTTTTTTTTTTTTTGTGAAATATGTCACCATGGAGATGATGGTATATAGTATAGGAAGCTCTTTCTTGTTCTTAAACTTTGTTAAACTTTGTTTTTTTTTGGGTCTAATAAAAAAGCACCTTGGCTTAATAATTAGTAATTATGGGATAATTGAAATAAATTTCATTAGAATCTCCAAAAGTATTTAACCTAACTTAGTAGTTTTTGTTTTAATTCTTTAGCTATGTTCCCCGTGTTTGGGGCAAAGAGAAGGCCTTAACAGAAAAGAACACCAAAAAAAAAAAATAATAATAATAATAATAAAAAGTGCACCAAACAAATAATGGTCTATTTGAAAGATATATCAATTTTATATTGTATTTTAATGTAATATATAAAATACAATATGTGTTTTGATGTCCACTTTTTACATTGTATTCAAATGCAACATATGTTTAGGTATACATTTAATAATCATTCTAACGTAAGAGAGAAATAAAGAATACGTGACGTGAATGATGAAAGTAGATAGAAAAAGTAAATGGATAAACAGTAAAATGAATGGATGTATGTTCAAATATATTTATATTAAATTAAAATATATTAGATACCCAAACATATATTTTTTTTGTATCAAGATATAATATGTAATGAATGTGTTTTCTGAACGAATCATAAATTCATGTACTTTTTTTTAAGGTAAATTGTTATGTTAATCCTTAAATTTTTAACTTTCTGTAACTTTGATTTCTGGACTTTTATTTTTAGTTAGAATACCCCTAAACTATTAAAATATTACTAATAGTCTTTTACGTTAATTTTTGAATCGAATCCATGAGTTAACATCATTTTTTAACTAAATTACTAATGGATTTTATTTTAAAATTAATAGAAATGACTACTGAAATACCATTTTAATAATTTACAGGCATTTTATGTTCTTTTCTTTCGCATCTAGAGTAATCATAAACTATTAAAAACTTTGTTATAGTAATTTCTTCCATTTATTTTGGACATAATTCATAATTAACACTATTTTTTGATCAAATTATAATAATTTGGTCTAAAAATTGACGGAAATAACTATTACAGTAAAATTTTAAAAGTTTAGCGAGACAATCCAAGTTAGAAAAACAATTCAAGTACTAAAATTATATAAAATTAAAAATTTAAGAATTAAATAAATAATTTATCTTTTTTTTTAGTAATAAATTCATGGACGGTTGTACACGCAGGTTTGGGAGTGATGCAGCAATAATTAAAAAAGAAAAATAAAAAATAATTATTGTATTTGTACGAAAATTAATTGAATGGTAAGCTCTTCTTTTTCTTTTTTTTTTTCGGCCTTAAATTATCCAACTGATGTTCCTCTGTATGTGGACGAAATGAAAATGGAATAATGGTTTGCTGGGGACACTGGAATCTTGGACCCCCCACCACTCCGACTCCCACCTAATAATTTAGCACTGGAAAAATGTGCTTTAATTATGTGGATTTATCTTATAGATGGAAACTTGTGATTATTCTACTTTAAATGAAAAAAGAAAAAAAAGATAAAAAGATAAAAGAGAGGAAAAGAAAAAAGAAAAAGACTATGACGTACATGATAAAAGTGAAAATCACTTGGACCCAGATGACTCATGAAGAGCAATGTTGAGTTTTGTATCCTAGGCTTCTACCCTGGTCCCTTGCAGACAATTTAGGACTATAAAGTCATATAGATTTGCTAAAAGCAAATAATGAAAAAGGACAGGACAATTATTTTGAGTGCTTGCGTTACTCATATATATGAATTCATGTGGTATCAGAGAGAGAGAGAGAGAGAAGAAGAAAATAGTAATTTAATTAATGCACTTCTTGTATAATTATTTATGTAAAATTTTTATTTATCGCGTGACTATACATAATTAAAGAATTTTTTGGATGAGATTTCGTTTTTGTACTATCAATAGTAACTGTTATGTTTGATCATTAATTTTTCACAGTTCTATGTTGTACGACTTACATCCTTGTGAATTCTTAACATCCTCGTAAAAACAAAAATTGTTAAATAACAAGAACAAATTCAACGACTACTCTTTTTTTTTTTTTTTTTTATTTAAATAATGACTAAAATAAGTTAAAAACTAAAAATGTAATACATTATTTTTTTGGTAAATAAATATGTAACATAATATATATATACATATATATAATTACGGGCAGGTTGAAGTTGGCTAATAAAGCAGAGTAGCCATTCCGTCATGCAAGTAGAATTTAATAGTAATTAGTAGTCTGGCCTAATTTGTATGTATCTGACTTTTTACGTTTGGTCCCCTTGAATAATTAATTAGTACCGTGTTGATGTAACTTGATGCGATGACGGAATCCTTTTTCTGGGGATAAGCTGGTCGACCGTGGATGTTAAGACCAAACCTCCGTCATGTTGGACGACCACTCTCGACCAGATCAGATTCAACGATGCCAGACTATTCCTCGGGAACGTCACTCACCAGTCACGTTACCTCCGCACTGACACTACCCGCCAAGTAACCCCGGACATCGAGGTACCCGTGTACTCGCCATTGATCCGGACCAAACATCCCAGGCAATTGGTGGGCGCCACCTGCTCTGTGGGCCCCTTACCGTCCGCATCATACCACCACGTACAGGTTGATAGCAGTGTCCTGGCTTGACTCTGACAATCCGCCGCTTGACACCTAACAAGCTACTTGCCGATATTCGCCGCCCACTCAGATTAGTATGGTACTCCCTTGTGCCAGAATTAGCCCACTCTAGTGTTCCCCGACACTAGACCATGGACACGCGGCATCGACTTATTGGGCATACGGTACCTATGCAACTGAAATTTGTCTACCCATCGGAAGCACTTGGAGTTCAACCCGATCAGGTCATTCGAATACCCGAGCCAGCGGAAAACGTCTATAAATAGAGGGTCAGCCCACCGATTCAGGTATAGACAATTATTCCTTGTCAAAAATTTGTCTCTCCACTTGCTCATCAGTACCACCACTGACTTAAGCATCAGAGTGCTCTTGGCAGACACCCCATCAGTATCCCCATCACTTCGAGGTGCTTCTCTTTTACAGGTGACTCGCCGCAGAGCAACTGTGCAAGACCGATCAGACCAAGCAATGGACTTTATGTTTATAATGATGTCATGCTTGCTTTTGGTACTCCGGAAAAACAAATCTTAATCGAACCTATATTTGCCCAATAGATACAGTCTGCCCATGGAAACATCGAGTGTTGTGCCGGAGAGTTTTAACATCAACTTGTGGCACTAGAAGGAGGGCCCTCGCCTTTCCAACAACCATATCCTTACGTACCACATCCGTACACTCGAGTACGGCTAAACCATGGATGAGCAAGCCAGCCAGGATATCCAGGGCCTTGAAAACCCTACTCTGACTGGCTCACAAAGCATCCAGTAACCCCAACGCCGGCAAGGGGCTTGAGCACAATCTAAACCTATGCAGACGGAAATCCTCACTGGGAACTTTCAGAGCCTAACCGAGACTATCCGAGTGCTTGTGGATACGTTTAGAGAATCCCAAATGTCCTGCTCCATCAAACACAGGCGGAAGAAGCAGACCAATCCACATCGACTAGACAACCCTGGTTTACCAACGGACCACGGAGCCTGTTACCCGCGACTAACCAAAGGAGTAACCGGACCAACGAGGGAAACACGAGGAACCATTGGTGAGACTTCGACATCCTGATTAGGAAGTACTCAAGGAGCCGTGATAACCAGACCACTCGATCAAGAATAGTCACACCGCCGGATACCCGAAGAAGAATTGACACGGGCCAAAATTGGAGAGACACCGTTAACGTGCGCAGGACCACAACCTCGGTGTTCGACAGCTTGGGACGGGCCGGGACCAGTAGACATCAAGTTTGAGATCACTCACTCAATAAACCTACGAAGGAGGAAAAGAACGACCATAACAAGTTGGATCATCTCCAGCGGCAACTCGACCTGCTAATGAGCCAACGGTATGGGTTAGAGCAAATCAGAGCGGTTGATCCTCCCTTCACCCCGGTATCATGGCCACATCATACCCAATCAGGTTCAAGATGCCGTCCATAACACCTTATGAAGGTTCCATGGATGCGAATAAGTACCTTGAGAACTACCAGGCTCATATGCTCATCTAGAATGCCAATTAGGCCGCCCTCTGCAAGGCTTTCTATCTGACCCTGATCGGCACTGCCTGGCAATGGTAGCGAAGGTTGATACCTGGGTCAATCAGTTTATTCAAACAACTGGCAGATGTCTTCGTAGCAGTTTTCCTGGGCATGAAGACCCGGAAGATGGAGACCTCGTACCTGCTTAGAATCAAATAAAGCGAGGGTGAACCACTAAAAGAATATCTCAATCGCTTTGATAAGGTCGTCATGCAAATAAAAAGATGTTCTGGCAACACTTTGATAAAGGCTTTCCGGGAAGGCATTAAAGATAGGAGGCTGGTGTGGACATTCGCCTACGAAGTCTCGCTGACCTTCGCACACCTGAGGGGGATTGTCAGGAAGCATGCCTAAGTGGACGAATATATAAGAGGACGGGGTTTTGTACCCGGGGAACAATCTCGACTTCCCGAAAGAAAGCTGAATAAAAATGTAGTAGACTAAAACCGACCAAAGAAAGGGAAGGCAGTCAGCATGAATGTCAGAGGAACTGAACCTGCCCCGGGGCCAAAAACGCCGGTGAGGAGATTCTGCTAATATACCTCGCTTGTCGCAATTATTGAGCACGTCTTGAATCAGATTTCTGGCCAGGGACTACTTCAAGATCCACCGCTACTTCGAACGAATCATGCTCGGAGGAACCAGAACAAGTATTACAACTTTCACAAAGACATCGGCCATGAGACAAGGGATTGCATACAACTGTGGGACCAAATTGAATTATTGGTCCGAGATGGCCACCTACGAAAGTTTGTGGAAAGGATCATCACCCCGGCAAGTACAACCAATAGGGCAATTTCAGCTCAACCATTCCCCAGCCCAGGATCAAGTAACCGGGTGAATATCGCAGAGTCTGAACACATTGTCCACACCATATTTGGAAGAACTGTCATTGGCAACATTGCAAGTAGTCGGAGAAATTATGTTTATGAGGCCAAGCAAGCTGTTCGAGGAGAATATATAAACATAGCAGATCACATCGCGAAAGTCTGCCGTCAGGACAGTACCTCGATCACCTTTACTGACGACGAGGTCGACAAGCTTTTCCACCCACACAATGACGCACAGGTCGGGGAAGTTCAAATAGTAGAAAACGTCATCTGCCGTATCCTAATCGACAACGGAAGCTCAGTCGACATTTTATTCATGGATGCGTTTACCAGGCTGAAGATCGATGGGGTTTGGCTGACGCCTGCCCATATCCCGGTATATGGTTTCGCCGGCGAGTACGTCCGAGCCGCCGTACTGTTTGCCTCCCAATCACTATCGAGGACGGCTTTGCAAGAGTGACACTGATGGTGGAATTTATCGTTGTGAATTGACCGTCGGTTTACAATGTTATTTTAGGAAGGCCGAACCTCAATACGCTCAAGGCATAGTCTCAACTTATCACCTAGCTATGAAGTTTCCCACCCCGAGTGGTGTTGGATTCTTTAGAGGAAACTATAAGGGGGCCAGAAAATGCGACATGAAGGCTGTGAACAAAGTATGCCGCAAGACGTCCCAGTCGGCCATCGTGGGTCAACACCTCCGATGGTGAGATCAAGCACTAAAGTGACCTTGACCCCCGAATACTTGAGGAAGAGGTTTAAACACATCCTGTCGAAGATTTAGTCTCTTACCAATTAAACCCTAGGCACCCGGAGAGAACAATGATGCTCGGGTCAAAGCTCCGCTCGGATATGCGAGTGGAGCTAGAAAAGTTCCTTCAGGAGCACAAGGATGTCTTTGCCTGGTCCTACGAATATGCTCAGAATCGACCCGACTGTGATATGCCTCCAATCATGCGTGAACCTAAAGTACAAACTGATGGTTCAGAAGAGAAGGGACTTCAACCCGAAAAGATACAAAGCCATTAATGAGGAGGTAAAGAAGTTGCTCACCGCAGGCCTTATCTAGGAAGCGAGCTACTCAGAGTGGCTGGCCAACGTCGTCCTGGTCAAGAAAGCCACCGGAAAGTGACGGGTTTGTATAGATTATACGGACCTGAATAAAACCTGCGTAAAAGACTGCTTTCCTCTTCCTTGAATAGACTAGCTCGTTGACGCGACCGCGGGACATGAATTACTTAACTTCATGGACGCGTAATCGGGGTACAACCAGATTCCCTTAAGCAAAGCTGACTAGGCTAAGACCGCGTTCACTATGGACCAAGGATTGTACTATTACCAGGTCATGCTTTTTGGTCTAAAGAATGTCGAGGCTACATACTAACGGCTTGTGAACAAGATGTTTGCCCCATTCATATGAAGGTTTATGGAAGTCTATATGGATGATATGTTAGTGAAAAGCAAATGCGCGAATGACCCTGTCAAGGATCTCAAAGATTGCTTCGATACCCTGCGATAATACTAGATGAAGCTGAACCCTGCTAAGTGTGCCTTCAGCGTAAAGTCCAGGAAATTCCTTGGATTTATGGTGAATCACCAGGGAATTGAAGTTAACCCGATCAAGGCACAAGCTGTAGTAGACTTACAACCTCCGCGTACAGTCAAGGAAGTCCAGAGACTGACCGGGGTGTTGGTAGCCTTCTTTTGGTTTGTGGCCAAGTCTACCGATAAGTGCTTCTCGTTCTTCGAAGCGCTCAAGGCTAAGGGCAGGTTCAACTGGGACAGTGAGTGCGAAGAGGCCTTGCAAGATCTAAAAGTGTTTCTGGCGAGTCCACCGCTATTGTCGAAACCACTTGTCGGGGAAAAATTATATGCCTATCTGGTAGTGTCTGAGAAGGCAATCAACTCTGTCTTGGTCAGAGAAGAGAACAAGGTATAGACTCTGATCTGTTACAGCAGCACCGCTTTCTGAGGGGGAGAAGGGAGATATCTCCATTGGAAAAGCTTGTCTTGGCGTTGATCTCGTTGGCCCGCAAGCTGCAGCCCTACTTTCAAGGCCTACCCACATTGTCAAGTCCTACAGAACCCCTAATTGTTAGGATGGATCGGGAAGTGGACAATAGAACTGGGGGAATTTGACATCGAGTACGTTCCCTGGACGGCGATCAAAGTAGAGGCGCTGGCTGACTTCGTGGCCGGATTCATAGGACCTCCCGTGCCAGCATCCGGGAACATGAAGAAGGCAGTGGACATGCAAGCTACAGAAGGCAGTAGTGTACCCGACCAGCTCACCGAGCGGTTGAAGCTGTTCATAGATGGGTCTTTAACTTAGGGGGCTCCGAGGCAAGGTTGGTACTCGTGAGCCCTGACTAGTATAAAACCAGCCAGGTGTTCCGCTTTAGCTTCAAGGCGTCGAACAATGAAGTGGAGTATGAAGCAGTAATAGTTGGTTTAGACCTAGCACGGGAACTCAGAGTGGAAGCCATTGAAGTTTTTAGCGATTCGATATTGATCATCAATCAAGTAACTAGAGAGTTCCAAACAACAAATGAGCGAATGGCCAAGTAATTGGAAAAAGTTAAGACCCTACTCAACCAATTCAAGAGTCACCTAGTAACCCGGATCTCTTGATCCAAGAACAACGAAGCAGACGCCTTAGCACGACTAGCCTCGAGGAATGACACGGATGGTTTCGTTTCCTTCCCGATAGAGCGGCTCGACTAGCCCAGCATTGAACAGGAAGAACATGTTTTCTGCTCTAAGAATGCTATTTCTTGGGTGCATCCGATCGTCGATTACATCTTCACAACCCAACTACCAAAGGACCGAGAAGAAGCTCATAGGATCAGGAACACCTCAGCAAGGTACACCCGGATTAATGGGAAGTTGTATCGCAGTGGGCATACTGCCCCATATCAGCGATGTATTGGGCCAGTCGATGCCAAGTATCTAATGAAATAGATACATAGTAGGGTGTGCGAAAATCATTCTGAGGAGAAGGTGCTTTCCTTTAAATGTTTTGGTCAAGGGTATTACTGGCCGACTATGGACAAGGATGCTACGGAATTCACTAAAAAATGCATTAAATGCCAGCAGTTTGCCAAAGTGATCAAGTTCCACCCGCATAAGCTCACCTCGATGGTAAGTGCATGGCCATTCACCAAATGAGTCCTTGACCTGATCGGATCACTGTTGATGTCCAGGTCGCAACTCCGGTACTGTGTTATGGCCAATAATTACCTCACCAAATGGATAGAAGTTTAACCACTGGCCCAACAAACGAAGACAAAGTGTACCAACTTCCAATGAAAAAACATCATATGCAGATTCATGGACTCCCACATACTATAGTCACAGATAACAGAAAGCAGTTCAACAACTCGAAACAGTTCAGGATAAAGAAAGTATTCTTCTCTTTTGGCACCCCCAAAGCAATGGGCAAATAGAGGCGACCAATAAGACCATTAAAAAGAACTTGAAGAAAAATTGGAAAACATAAGATACTTGGGTCGATAAAATACCCAAAGTTGTATGAGCATACCGGACCACTAAACGCACTGCAACTGAGGAAACCTCCTTCGCAATGGCTTTCGGTATTTCGGCTGAAATGGGTTTACTAAATCTCTGTGTTAAGAACTATGAAGAAAGGCAATGCCGAGTAGCTGATGAACAAACTAGACCTGATAGAAAAGAAGAGAGAACAAGCCCTTATGCACACAGCCGCGTGCAACCAGGTCATGACAAGGTACTACGACAAGAAATTCCGATCAAGGGTTTTTCGGACAAGCAACCTGGTTCTTAAGAAAGTATTGATCCAAAAATCCGAGTTAGGCTTATTTGGTCCTAAATGGGAGGGGCCATACTGGGTTACTGAAGTTGTTCGATCGGGCACTTATCGGCTCGTCGACCAGGAAGACACAATTCTCGGGCACCCATGGAACGCCGACCACCTCAAACAATTCTACAATAGTCTTCTTTTTTTTTGATAAATGATATACAGAATGATTCAACGAAATGAAGATTTTGTTCAAACTAATCTTGCGTACTATTACAATAGCACAATAACAGTCTACTTAAACAAACCCCAAAACTTTGGAGGTCCCTGGACCACGAAAGAAAATGGTCCTAGCACTCAACACTAACCAGTGTTGGACTTGGGATTCATTCTACGGAATAAACCCAAGCCAACTATAGGAGGCGATTGTGCAGCACCCCCTCAAAAGTCTGCTCAGGTAGACACAAAAACTCTGGAGGTCCCTGGACCATGGAAGAAAATGGTCCCAACACTCGGCGTCGACCAGTGTTAGACTTGGGATTCATTCTATGGAGTAAACACAAACCGATCATGGGAGACACCCAAGTAGGACCCCCCAAAAGTCTGCTCAGGGAGACCTGAAAACTCTGGAGGTCCCTGGACCATGGAAGAAAATAGTCCCAACACTTGACGCTGACCAGTGTTAGACTCAGGATTTATTCAAAGAATAAACCCAAGCCAACCATAGGATGTGACGAGTAGGATCGCCTAACAATCTGCCTAGGCAGACCCTAACTCAGATAAAATAAAATAACAATAACTATACCAACAATACAAAGTAAAAATAGAACAGAAACTATTGAAAAGAAGTTCAAAAAACTTTCATTAATTTGATAAGAAGAGAGGTACAATTAGGGCACCCTCGAGCCCAAAAAAAAAAGTACTAATAATTACGGTTGATGGCCAACGGGTGGAGTTTGCTCGGTCCCAGCCTGGTCAACACAACCTCCAACTCGTCAATAACCACCACATCCTCGGTCGCTTGGACGCACCCAGCCACCGCCCCTTCTTTGGCTCTAGCCATCAGCCATTCCTCATCGGCAATGGTTTCCCTGGAGATCTCGATCATGGAAGACCAGTCCACTCCCATCACCGTGGGGTTCAACGGGGCAAAACCAGTCTTCATATCCCTCATTCCCACCTTATACTCAGCAAGAAAATGGGCCTCAAATTCAGCCGACCTTTGGGAGTTGACAATCGCCTGTTGTCAGGCCTAATCAAGGACAATGGGAAAGGCCTCCTGGAATTAGTACGAGTGATCTGACCGGTAACAGTCCAATCATCTTCCTCCTTCCAACGAGCCTCTTTTGCCTTGGCTACTTGCTCTTCTGCCTTCTTCACTCTCTCGGAAGCTACTTTTTAACATCCATGACCAACGAAACGATTTTCTCTTTCATGCGGTTGGAATAGCCCCGGGCCGTGATGTTACCAAAGAATGCAAAACAAATAACCTAAAGTGTGGACTGACATAAAAAAATAAAAATAAAAAATAAAAAACTTGACCAGGACAGCGTATCTCAACCAACTTATTGATCAGATTCTCGTTGGCCTGGACGTGGTCCGAACGATGGGAAGATTTTGCTACCTCAGAGGTTAGGCAGTCATCAAACTTTATTACGATCGCTCATTGCACAGAGGACTTCCTCTACACCAGCTCGGCACCAGTGACCACAGTTAGAGGGTTTCAAGCTTTGGTGTCTTCTCATCTTCCTCGGGCAGAGGGCTCGACTGACGATGGCTGCTCTTCTCGGAGGTGGGATACTTGGGCTACAGTGGCAGAAGAGGTCTGGCTTACAGTCACCAAGCCTCCAGGATGACTTTTGCTGCCATCGTCCGTTTTGGCAAACTTCTGTTGTAATCAAGCTACATTGTCTTGGTCGCTTGCTCCTGCGTGGTCCCCGCTCAACCATGCCCGATTTTGCAAACAAAAAGATATTGATATTAGTACTTGACCCGATCAAATACCTCAACGAAATAAATAAGCTGGAAAGTTGCTCGATCACCTCATCCAAATCCTTGTCGGTAATCCTCGGACCCCAAGCCCCGGGAAATGATCTGTCGGACTGCAGATCATGGGTTGAGGCCACCAGTATTCCTCACGGAACTTCAAACCGATCAGAAGTGGTCACGACTTCAGCAGTGACAACTGTCCGGGCACGATAATGCACAACTGGGTTGGGCATATGTGCCGCAACCTTAAACTCCCCCGGGCCTCATTGTTCTTGGGCGATTGTGTGGGTAGTCGGATATTGAGGACAAATTGAACCAATTGTACTTAACCAAACTATCAGTCGACAATAGACGGTTTTGGATCCTCTCCGGATTTGCCTTCTAACGGAGTCTCTCAATCTTCTCTAAATTGCCCGTCTCCACGTGTGGCCCTTGTGTCCACAAATATCCCCTCTTAAACGTGATGGGGACTCGCTTCGAGGAAGGGACCTGGTCATAGTTAAGCTGACCATATAACCACTAACCCATTGCGAAGAACCACAGGTGCTTGTAGTTCTTGTCAGAATCAGGACAGCCAGCGATAAAGGTTCCCTGGTAACTTTGAAAATAATATGTTCCGAAATATGAAGGGGCCATCTTCATCCGGTATAAGTTCTGAAAGGCCCTGAACAGCAACTCCGAAGCATAGTTCTTTGTCCAGAAGACAAAGCAGCTTATCAAATTTGATAAGCATTGGCATTGAGTTGTATCGGAGCAACATTGAGTCTCTAGAGCACCCACAAGAGGAACAGATGAAACAACAGGCAGAGCCCTACTCGGAAAAACTCGACAGATAAGGTTATGTAGTCGGGTGGTAGTAAGGAAGGAAGGTCGTTTGGTCCCAGGACTATCATGTCCACGTCATTAGGGATCCCAAACTCTTCTCGAAATGATTCCAAATATTATGGGGTGACCGCTAAGGTGAAGTAATCCACTGTATATACTGGGTGGTCACCTACCTAGTCCGCCATCTCCATGTCCGTCATCCGAAAGACAAGTATGCTATTGATGCGTAGTGGTCGACTACGACCACTCTGGCGGGATTGGATGGGCTCCCCCATTGGTGTTGTGCTCTCGGAGCTCTCAGATCTTTCACGACCGACGTGCTAGCCAGGCTAGCCGTTCTCTCGGACGAGGCGTCCCCACCGGCGTAAGGTTAACCACCGAAGCTGATTGCACCTGAGAAACCCTGTTTAGCTCTTCGATGAATGCAGGGTCCGGTTAAGTGGCCGACCCAATTTGTAGAATTTGTTTGAGCCGACCTGCACCTTCTCTAGCCATGCTGGTCGGCACGGCGGGCCTATCTGGAGAAGGAATATCGGAGATATCCGATATGTAGTCCGATGTCCTCGTGTCCTGTTCAACGTCTTCTTTAGACATGTCTGAACTTGAGCTTATGTCCGTACTCGAACTACCGATGATGTCCACATCCCCGGAAAGGTCATCGTTCTCTGAGTCCGAAAGATGGTTGCTCATATTGAATGAGGAAAGGAAAAAGAATTTAACTTCTCGGATCTTCTCAAAAGTGACGAATGCGAAAACTTAACCAGAAATTCTCGGTAGCTCTTGGTAGATCTCAACAGCTTTTCGCAGTGGATATATAAAATGGAAGCACCCATCTCCTATTTATAGGGGTGGGAAATAATTTCATGAATTACGAAGTGTCGATCTAACTTCTTGTTGATACTGGCACGACCCGTGGCGATGCTGACATATGTTAAAGATTTTTATGTACTAAGCTGACAACCAGACCAGATCTGGCGCCAACCAGGGCGGGCTGAACACACCACGAGAAGATCTGACCAAGCCTCGAGGTGTGATCACTTGAATTAACCGGTTCATGAAGCACCCCTAGCCCGACCAGACTAGGAATGCTCGAGGGGTTTATGTTGATGATGTAACTTGATGCGATGACGGAATCCCTTTTCCGGGGATGAACTGGTAGCCCGTGGACGTTAAGACCAGACTCTGTCACATTGGATGATCACTTTCGACTAGATTAGATCCGACAATGCCAGACTATTCCCCGAGAATGTCACTGACCAGTCACGTTACCTCCACACTGGCGCTACCTGCCAAGTACCCCAGACACCGAGGTACCAAGGTCCTCGCCATTGATCTGGATAGGATATCCTAGGCAACTGGTGGGCGCCACCTACTCTGTGGGCCCATTACCGTCTGCGTCACACCGCCACGTACAAGCTGATAGCAGTGTCCTGGTGTGACTCCCACAATTCACCCCCTGACACTTAACACATCACCTGTTAATGCATCTGTCCCGTCATTGATATTCACCGCCCGCTCAGATTGGTACGGTGCTCCTTTATGCTAGAACTAGCCCACTATAGTGTTCCACGATGCTAGACCACGGACACGCGGCATTGGCTTATTGAGCATATGGTACCTATGCAACTGAAGCTTATCTACCCGTTGGGAGCACTCGAAGTTCGACCCGATCGGGTCATTCGAATACCCTAACCCACGGAGAACATCTATAAATAAAGGGTTAGGCCACCTATTTAGGTATGGACAATTATTCCTTAGCAAAACTCTACCTCTCCACTTGCTCATCAGTACCACCACTGACTTAAGTATCGGAGTGCCCTTGGCAGACACTCCACCAGTGTCCCCATCACTTCGAGGTGCTTCCCTTTCGCAGGTGACCCGCCGCAAAGCGATTGTGCAAGACCGATCAGGCCAAGCAATCACATTGGGTGTTGTGCCGGAGAGTTTCGGCATCAACACACTGGTACTATTTTTTTTTTATTATATATCAAATTTTGTCTCTCTCCAGATATATGGATCACATTGATTATAATTAAGAAGCTTTACCCATAGGAACTTCAATTTTCACGTTACCAGTAAGAATTATTTTTTTTTAACTGTTCATAATTTAGTTAAAAGGTTTATAAATTTTTATATTAAAATCAAGTCATAAATCAATTTATTAAAGATTAAAACAATTATTAAAATAATAATTTTTATCTGTTGCACAAAATTAGAGGAGGTGTTAGTGTTAAAAATCAGGCTTTATAATTATTATGATTATTGTTATTGATAAAATTTATAATTCTAAAGCGTACCGATATATATAATCATACAATCTTGTTAATGTTATAGAAACCAAACTTTTTTTTTTCTTTTTTTCAAACAGATGAAAGCTGCACCGGACTCGGGAAGGAAGATTAAGACAAGAGAAAATAGACTTTTTTGATAAAAAAGAGAAATAGTACTTGCCTAATCTAATCGGCTCTCAAAAATAATTAAAAAACTAAAAAAATTGAAAAAATAATACAAATTATCACGTGATGGATATTGGACTCGTCATGTGATGGCCCATAAAGAAGAACGAAAGACACTGTAAAAAGTATCATTCAAGTTTTTATAATATAGTAACATATAAGATATGTACATACTAGCGTGTGTGCGTGTATATATATAGATATATTATTTTTGTTATATAACAACCCAAAGACATATGGATACACAATCTCTGTTTCTTGATAAAATACTGTCTCTGTTTCTTGAAACCAGATTTTACTGATAGGTAATAGTGTTATGGCATATTCTAAATGAAAATTAAATCTAGAAAATATCTTAATTTTTTCAATCCTTAATATTTTTATAAGGTCTTTTTATATTTGAATAATTTTTTAATCATAACCCTTTTTCGGTGATTAATGTAAGTTTGGTCACAAATTAATGAAAGTTAAAAGGAAGAAGGTTGAGGGATTTCAGAGTAGTAATTAAAAATTTGTGTGTTTGGTTTGTGTATTTTGAGTCAAGATCTACTATCTCGGATTTTTATTTCATTGGCTATCGTCCAATATTATTATACCATATCATCTTAACTTAAAATTTTAGCCATATAAAAAAATGTTAAATACTAAAAATTCTTGAACAAATTGATGAGTTATCAAAATATTATTGAGATGACAGCCATTGAGATAGAAAAATAGGACAACAGATTTTGACTTGTGTATTTTTTGGAAGAAAAGGAAAATAAAAGAGAAAAAGAGAAGTCTTTTATGCAATCTACTCGTAGAGTAAAACAAATTTTTTAGGGGACAGAATTTAATGATGAAGCCAGAAAAAAAAATTTTTTCAGGGAGCCTAAAACAAATGAAAAGTTTGAAACAAAACTACAACATTAATATATTTTTATACCAGGATTCATCTACTTGTGTATCTTTGGGGTTTTCTTTTCTTAAATGAACTAAGTTTTAAATTAGTTTAATTTTAAAGTTTAAGTGTTCAAAAAAACTTGTGAATCTATAAAGTTATATAATTGATTTTGATTTAAGTTGAGATATCAAATTACTTAAAAAAATTTAGTGCGAAATTGAAATTTTTTAAACAAAAATTTTGTAAATGTATTAACTAAAAAATTTTCAAGTGGGCAACCAAAGGACAAAATTATAAAATATTTTATTGCATGGAAGGAATTATAGGAAGTTATTAAAATTATCAAAACTTAAGAGGGCAAGAAAAAAAATTTTCAAAAATTTTGTAGGGCCATATATCCCCCGAGCCTCACATATCCCTCTGCCACAGGCGACTCACCTTTTTAAGGTGGTGTTTGGTAAATGAGTTTAGTTTAAGATTTTTAAGTTTAAATAGTAATTTTGTTGACTTTTCAGAAAAGACAAAATACTTTTTTAAAAAAGATAAAAAACTTTTAAAAAAAAAGACAAAAAAAAATACAGTTTAAAACTTGAGTGTCAAACAAGCACTAAATTTCTCTAGAAACGAAGAGGAAAATGAAGGGAAATTTTGATATAACCGTAAAATAATAAAATTGTTAAATGACCCTCATATAGTGGTAAATCTTTGAAAAACAAGAAAAAAATAATATGGATAACGATACCTTATCATTAATGACACATCTTCCTCCAATTTACTGGTAATATCAACAACAAGAAGGAATTTTACTTTCTTTTATCCTTACTCCTTATAATACCAAATAACACCCATCTCAATTTAATAAAATATTTTATTCCTTAATTATCCACAATTTAATTATTTTTAAGGACAAAAAGTGATCAAAGATATAATTTTTCACATACTTCATTTAAAAACTAAAAAAAAAAAATGCTAATAACATTTTTTAAATACAATGCAAAATTTTCAAACCTATTCAATTATGAATGAAGAAGAACGGAAATTAAAGGAAATAATAACTTTTTTTTTCCTCAACTTTCGTCTAACTTTTTCTGTTTATTATCTTGTTGATGATAAATTTGCATTTTTGTTGAGAAACAAGAATCGTATATATTATTGTATTGACAGTTTTTTTTTTTTTTGGTTACTTTTTTTTTCCTTTTTGTTTATCACTCTCTATTGCACTTTTTTTTTTTTTTTTTGGGTTGAAAAAACAAAAAAGACAAAACGGTATGGACTAAAGGCTCTTGTTCCGCAAACAAAGGGGGGAAAGTACAATCATACAACGCATGGGTTGTTGTTTTTTTTTTTTTTTTTGGCGTTTGCATATCATTCCATGGGTCTTTTTTTTTTTTTTTTAAGATTACAGTAATGATCAATAGTTAATAGTATATATTCTCCCTTTTATAATTATTCTAGATTAGTTTTTTTTTTTTTATATATTCTCCTTTTATAATTCTTTATTTTTTTTTTTTTTTTTACATTTTTTTTTTTTTTTTTTTTGGATCTTTTTTGTTTACCATTTCGTAAAATGCAATAGCTGATGACAATCGTGATCAATACACACATGATTATAGAAGTAAAATTTTCACTTACGAGTAAGATAATTATTAGATTTTGGAGGTGTTTTTTGTATTTTTTTTTTTTTCTTTGAACACATATTCAGAATTGTTACCTAGCACTTTGAAAACTATAAATGTACACGATTCCAAAAAGGGTGGGGGGGAATAAAGGAACATGGAATTGAAATAAAAGGAGTTAAAAAGAGAGAACGAGTGAGTGTTTTTGCGGGTGGGTGAAGTAAGCAAGAAAATGTACAATTTAATGAAGGACTTTATTGAAATATTAAAAAGTGTGTAAAAAGTAATGGGTAAATTTTTTAAATTTAATTGGTGGATGATTTAAGTAGGTATTTGGGAAAAGTCAACAGATCCATCATTATAAAATATATTATCTTCTTATTTTTTATCTCGTGTTTTTCTATCTTGTTTTCTTTTCTTTCTCATCAAACAAAGCTTCGTCGAGAGATTTAGATTTTTTTTTTTTTGGGTGATTTTTAAGGATAATTATTCTCAGCCACACCATCCCCCCTGCCCTGTTGATTTTAAACCTGGTAATTAAAAATTTTAATAATTGAAAAATGAAAAATCAACTTGTGACCGATATTATGTTGACGCTAACTTTGTGACTAAAAATCAGTTTTTTTTTTTTTTAATTTATTTTTAATGGTCGTTGCGTCCATTCACGTACAAAACTTTATTGGCAAAAGAATTAACGCCTAGTATGGTGGCTTAGCTGTAAGGAATTATTGTAGCTGGGTCCATGAATGCGAGGGTTGAATGACTTTTTGTTTTATGTTTTTTCTTGTCAATTCACTATAAGTGCTGCTTCTGAGATCATATCCTCATGTTTCCTAACCATTTTCAGATTCAATAAGAATAAGATGATGAGTTACTTGTTCCAGGAATAGGGTTCATATTAGAATCTTGAGGAATATTGTGTTAGTATTGGGATTACTCTCTTGATTACTTCTAAAGATATGACATGTTAACACCAATCTTCCCCCAAATTTTTATTCGAGAAAAAAATTAAAAGAGAGAGAGATGGGGCTTCGCCAGCGTTCTCTAACAGCATCTTCATCTTCTAGGGCGACTAGATTTTGTTTACGCAGGATTTAGGTTTAATTTTGAATTTAAGGTCTTTAATGTGGTTTATTTAACTTTTTGTTTTGTTTTGTTTTTTCTAATTTAGGGTAAATCTCATTTTAAATTTGTGTAAATCCTTAAATTGTAAATCCAAGTTTAATAATTGAAATCCCACGTAAATCCTCATAAATTCTAGAAAATCCTTGTAAAACAAATCTCAGAAATAGGCTTATGACTTGCCGTCGCCAAAGACAAAGCCTTGCAATGCCTAAGAAGTGCTCCGTCTGCTAGGAATCGTGACGGAGTTTTGAATTCCCGCCAAAGGAGCATGGAGTTACACCGGCGAGACATCTCCTCCACATCCCATCAGAATCACAAGCTCGCTGTATTCTTGGCCTTGCGATTCCGTCAATCTTCGTCAATGATGCTTGAGGAGAGTGAGAGGGAGAAGTAGTTGATAGAGAGAAGAGGGAGAGGAAAAAAAAATATTATGGATAAAAATGAAAACTGAATACATTTTAAAATAGAATATGTTGTTTATTAACAATGATAAATAAATTATGTTTGTTTTTAATATTAGGGTCAAAATTATGATAGTTGGTATAATTTTGTATTTATAAATTATCATGATTGATGGTGTGAAGAATGGCAGAAAAATTGCCAATACGAGAGTGAACGTCTAAAAAAAGCTCATCAAAATTGAGGAGATGAATGTGCGTTTTTTTTGGCAATGGATTTGTTTGGTTTTCGTTAAATTTGATTCTATGCGTAGTAGGTGATAGTCAAGGGAATATTTGTCAAAATGACAACGTCAAAAATTGAAATTGGCAAAATAACGTACTTTCATTTTAACATAAGAACAACACGGTCGTTCCTGATTGTTCGCAATCATATTGTTAATAAAAATTTTTGGAAGACTATTTAACAAAATAAAGAAAGTTTTTGAGTCATTTTGCTAATTCGCCTTTGGCCCTAGTGCTGCATGGTTCTAGCCCTTGATCAATCGAAGATTTCTATTGATTTTAGGGATTTTGTCAAAAAGTCAAGGTATTTTCCTATCATCAGGCCTTAAATATGCATTTTTCTACTTGAGTTTTATCATATTTTACCTATGGAATCGACCTCAACGGAGAGTTATGTCTTATGTATTATGAGGTTATAATTTATTATACATATTATGTTTATTTCTCCTTTGAGTTGAATGTAATTTCCTCTTAAAAAAAAAAAAAAAAAAAAACTGAGATTCCATGGCAATATCTTATACTTGATGTATGCAATAAATCCGGCCGGACTAAATTTCACACGTGTGTGTATGCTCTGTGTGTGTGTGTATTTTATATATATATATATATATGTATTCGTGCAGGTACGATGTAACGGACGAGCTATATAAGCAAAACGACAAAATTTTGGACTAGTAAAGCTTATCTACCTCTAGATTTGACAGATAGTTAGGCACGTCGTCCTCTAATTTTTGATATATCCGCCACAGGATATATTGTTGAATTCTTCAGCTATTTTATTACTTTTTTTTTTTTTTTTTTTGGTAGAATTTGACTTTATTTGTGTATTTCTCTTTACATATAAAAAGTGTTAACTCGATTTTTCACGTTTAACATTCAAGTAGAACTGCCGAGAGAACAAAATGATCTAGTGTGCACTACAATATCCAATTTTTTTTTTTTTCAAGAAAACAATAGTGCTCTACAATAAAATAATAAGAGACCGTACTGATTATTAAACTTTATTTATTAATTAAAAATAGATCTCATGATATAAGACACAGTTTTTATTAAAATTAGGATTTAACATCATGACGTCTCTGAATATTTTTATATATAATATAAGTGGTCACATTCACTATTTATTTTATTTATTTTCAATGAAATACGTCATCACTTAGGTCATACTTTTATTGTTTCTACTACATTCATCGTACGTGTGAAGACAATTACATTGTTTGTTCTTTTAAAAAAAAAATTAAAATTCAAAGAAAAAAATACTGTTTGTTTGATGCTATTTAAACAGTGTGATGATAACTTGGACGGTTACCTTCTAGATGGGATATAAAAGCTTTTTGTGGCAATTGATTGCACTAACTATACACATCTACTTATCACTGCTTCTATTTTATTTTATTTATCATTATTGTTTTTGCATAATGCATATCTAGATCTAGTAGCAATATTTAATAATTGTCACATGTGTGGAACGTATTTTTTATTATTGATTGAGGATTAGTAAAATTCTCCTCTCTTTTTTTTTTTATTTATTTTTTTTATGGGTAAATCAATTAGTTAGAAATTGGACGGTTGGCCACTTATATTCTATATTAATTATTAATAAGTGCATGTTTATTGCATTGGGGAATGTGGTTAAAAAATTATGCTCTTTTTCTTTCATTCTATTTTCAGTTTTGAATTTCCTGCAAATATAGGACCTATTTGGAGCTTCAATTCTAGTTGAAGTTTTTAAAAAATATATATATTTTTTGTTTTCCTCTAAAAAAGAATCAATTTAATTATTCATATTTTCAAATCTCTCTAAAAAAAACTATAATTTTTAAAAATTCATAACTTCCGTCTTTTAAATTAAATGAGATAATTTTTTTCTTACAAATTACATATAATTTTGAAATAAATGAAACAAAATTATTTTTTTTCCGAATACATTTCAAGTTTTTACATCTTTTTAACTTTATACATTTTATTTTTAATCAAACATATAATCTTTTACTTATTCTTTGTTTGGTAACAAAGTTTAACTCCAACTAAATTATATTTTTTCATCTCAATTTTTTGTCTTTTTCTGAAAAGTCAACAAAATTTATAACTATTTTTTAAAAATTCAGTTCAATTCAAATTTAAAAATTTTATCTCAATTTAAACTCAACTCATTCACCAAATAGACCTTTATTTGTAATCAAAACACTTAAAAAGACAATTGGGGCGCGTGGTCCAAATCCTCCTTAATTTACTTTTGTTTTACAGACTTTTAAGATTGAAGTTGCGTGTATGTATTGACTTCCTAGATTGCTGCACACGTGCTACATGCACGCCTCCATCTCACTCTGTAAGTACTTTGGATAATTTGTCACGTGGGATATGGATCAGAAGATAACAATTTGGACCACTAGAATGTAATCTTCTAGGATATATAGCCCTAGGAAACAAATAATCATTTAATTTGAATATATTAACTCTCAACCAAAGAAAATTAATAATATATTAACTAAACTAATCCTTTAAAAACATTGCACAAGCAAAAAAAAAAAAAAAACACCATTAAAATAATCCCTTGGGGACCAGAATACTTAATTAATTAACTTACCAAACATAAACAAATACATATAGCCCTTTGTGTTCTCCCATACGACGCGTGTAACAAAGTTTGTGTTTCTAAGGGAGTAAAAAAAATCCAAAGTTGGTGCCTTTGCGACAAAAGTTCCAATTAAAAAAATATCCAAGGAAAATTTGTTGGTTTCTTGGCTCCTTGCCCACAACAGAAAAGACAAAATATTTATTTGTGTCCCCACGTTCATAAAGAATCCTGATTATTAGGATTTTCCCTGGAAATTTTTAATCCATTCTGGGTATAAGGGATACTTTTTTTTTTTTTTTTTTTAAGATATAGGATATTTTAACATCTATTGCAAGCGTACATCACATATATAGGGAAGCCTTTTATGAAAATTGCTAGTAATTATTTGTGGTGATAATCATTATAGTGATTTATTTACCACCCAATTTTTCATGTACTAGTGTATCCGTAATAGACTAATTAAGTTATTGTTAACGATAATTCCACTCTTTATTTTATCAAAAATATAGAATTGAAATTCCTCATCCCCAATTTTAAAATAATAATAATAAATTAATATATGTAACTATCTTAAAAATGAGTGTTCCTCTAAAAACACTACTAAAAAAATTTGGTTCTTATTTTGTCTTTTTGTGATGATATATATATATTTTAAAACTTTTCTTGATTTGTTAATGAAACTTAGTGAGGAGGATATAAAATGAGACTCGGTGATGAGAAAATTTCTCGAATTATTTGGCAATCCTATAATCGAGCATGTGCAAAGCTTTTTCTTTTTTTTTTTTTTTTAAATAATCTATAGAATATTCCGATCGATCTATAGATAGTTATTCGCAATACAGAGACTGCGACAACCTCAGCATAGCCATATTACTAACGAAAGCCATAGACATATACTGCCAGAAAACAACTCAAGCGGAACACACACACAAAAATAAACCAAAAGTGGGGGAATTACCTCTTTTATTATAAAATTAAAACTAAAACACAAAAACAATGCATGAATATAAAATAACATCGATTGTAAAATTCTTGCCCCACGTAAAACAATCATTCAACCGTACGCCACAACTCAAAGGAAATCAATCGACTCAATTAGAGGTAAGAGATCACCACATCAACTATCAGATCACCAAGGCCTTATAGGATCCCAAAACGCTGCCAGCTACCGAGCTAGATCTAGTTAAGAAACTCCCAATTAGAACCCTCCGACTCCATCCTTGTCGAAATCATCGAACCATCGATCATATTCGCCAGCCATGGCGGCAGCAACTATGGAAATCTCACACAAAGGGAAACCTTAGTATATGAGAAAGTTAGGAGAAAAAGGGGGAGAGAGAAAAGACACCACTCTAAAAAATTTAAAATAAAAATCAACTTTTAGTCATAATATTTTCTTTTATCACTTTTAATCACAATATTTTTGTGTGACTAAATGTCACTTTTAGTTATAACCTTGTGACTAATATGTAATTAGTCACAAATTTTTGTTGTGAAAAACTTTTAACTACAGGGTTTTCAGTCATGAAAAAGTTTTAGTCATGCCGTGACTAAATATCTTGTGACTAAAAATTTTAGTCATAACAAAAATTTGTAACTAAATGCATATTATTCACAACCTTGAAAGTGTCATAAAAAAATGACTAAAAGCATCATAAAAAAATGTTGTGACTAAAGAGTTTTATATATGTATATATATATATATATAGGAAATGTGTTGTGTATGGCGGCCGGACCGTACAGTGGCACAACTTATAAACGAGCACGGCACAACTCGAAACGAGAAGTGGTATAACTCGGGTATAGAATCTTTCTCTTCATCGTTGACAATGACATAGATAAGCCATAAGTGAGGGACGAGCGCAGGGCAGTAGCAAAGGGAAGGTTTCTCTCATTGTCAATGATGGCAGAGATGATGGGAAGCTCTTTTTTGGCAAAAATTAAGAGAAAAGGACGTACAGAGATACCCGTAGTGGGGGAGGGGGGAGGGTTGTTCTTTCCTTAATGGCAAGTTCCGGCTTCGCTGCAAGGGAAGCTCTTTCTCCGGCGGTTCTCATCATAATTTCTGGCAAAAATTGAGAGAGAAAGAGGTACAGAGACCGGTATTGGGGGAAGGGGGAGGGCCGTTAGTTCGTCAAGGGTGAGTTCTAGCTTCGCCGCAGGGTAAGCTCCCTCTCCGGTGACTCTCACTATGATTTCTGGCTAAAATCAAGAGAGTGATAGAGATTGGAGACCTCCCCGGGGGGTGTCATTTGTATTTGGTAAAAATCGAGTGTCAGACACAAGATCCCGTATATATATATATATATAGCGATAATTATCAGAAGATTTATGTCTTTAAGTAGTTAAATGCATGTGAAATCAATTTTTACCTTTATTCTAGTATGTGCTTCTGGAGGAGAAGTTCATCTAGCATACGAAATGGTAGGCATTTCTAACAAAGTTTGAGTTTACTTTTCTAAATACCCAAGTCAAGGCAGAGCATATGGTCATGGTACTTTTAACATGTGATATGCTTCTGGTGCTTACATAAAAGACAAGGTTAAATGCATATCACACACTTTTGACTTGTGAGTATTTTACAGTGCATTCACAAATTGAATATTTAAATTGAAAGATACGTCTTTGTAAGTATGCATATATATTAACAATAAATAATATACAAACATCAAGATAAATCGGGATGTGATAGCTGTATATCAAGGGTTTATTTGATGGAGTTTTTGTTTTTGTTTTTATTTTTGCTTTTGCTTTTAGTCAGTAGAAGAAGAAAAGCAAAAGTTGTGCTTTTTGAGTAAATGTTTGGAACCAATAAGCTTTTGAGGTCAAAATGATTTCTAAAGTTTTTTAATAAGTAACAAAAAAGTTAAAATAAAGTTTATGATATCTAATATAAATTTTATTACAAGTTTTAAAGTCTACTCATTAAATTTTTTTTTTTTTTTTTTTTTTTGCCATAAGCCACATTTTTGTGCTTTGACATAAAGTATTTCTAGATATTGAAAGCTCTTCTGACAGATTATCCAAATACTTTTAGAAACTACTTTTGGATCTAGGAAACCAAAAGTGACTTATTGGAAATTCTATTAAACTGACCCTAATTAGTTTTTTAATTAATTATAGATAAAGTTGAATATGTTAATCAAGAGAATGTTAATTCAAAATTTTTGTATGCTCAACACACTAAAGAAGAGTTTAGCGCCCAATACTTTATTTTCGTCCTAGTTGATCTTGGTTTGACATTAGAAGCAACAATAATCGAATACTTTTGTTTGCTTAATTTGGAGATTATTGGTGCTAGCAAACAAACAAATTCACAAGAATAAAATAATTCAAAAGCATATATCAAGGACATCATAAATAATTGCTTCGCACGTGCCTATGTTGCAACGGTTAATAATGGTAAGGGCATATTCAGTTAGAAATTCATTTGTTCGACTCTCAAACTATCCAACTCTTTCTGATGAGATAAATGCCGTGTCTCGTGTTTTGTAGACGAATATGGCTAAATAAGAACAAGAATTTATGATATTGAAAAACAAGAAAAAAAAAAATCATAGTCGTTCAGTCAGAGAATGCGAAAGTATGAGCCTTTGCGCAAGTGAAGTTGAAGGAACAAGGTGCAAGGTGTTGGCCCCAATGTTTCATCGCCATTTATGTTCATGATAACATACGTTCTCATCTTAGGAAGCTATTCTTAAGATAACATTGAAAACGCTATCAGGATTTATTAAAGTAATCTCATTTTTCAGAGTGAGAAGAACATTCTTAATATGCGTTTGGAATACGGGTTTGAGGGGTAATTTTTAAGTTGAAATTGGTTGACTTTTTAAAAACTAGTTATAAGTTTTGTCGATTTTTCAGAAAAAAGATAAAATCTAAGATGAAAACCTTAGATTCACATCTGAAAACCAAACAAATCATTACTTTCGCTTATAAAGAAGTTGAAATTTTTCTTTCAACTTCCTACACTGATCTCACTGATGCTGAAGAGATCCCCAATCTCAATAATATCAATCCCAAAAACATGAGGTCAAGAGAAAAACTTGATAATCATACACTTGCTCATAAAGAATGGAAATAGTGGATTTAAGGGGTACTGTTGATGAGATAAATTGACGGAACTCAATAATTTATTAAAAGAGGTGACCACTGAGGAAAATTGCCTATACACTTTGAGCCTGTTTGGTGCATGGTATTAGGGAGGATTAAGGACTGGATTGGAATAAGAGATTGGTCCAACTTTTTCCAAGACTGGATTGGATCATTTTTATCCGGTCCACTTCTCAATCCCCTCATGAGGGATTCGGCTATCCTGAGACAAAGCACTGGATTGCAGAGGACACTGGTTGGCTTGCTCCCGTGGCCATGGATGGGCAGCTATAGAGGACACTGGTTGACATTGCTGAGAAGCTTTCTAATCGTTTGGAGGCTTCGAAGTCGGGCGTTCAACAACAATACATACATATATACACACACACACACATATTCAGTCGGATCAAAGACAAGGCCGAGAAAATTGTCAAGGAAAGTGCCGTTGATGTTGGAGAATGCGATCAGGATTATGGAGGACATGAGTGGGATCTCTTTGGTGGCATGGCTCTAGATTTGGGCTAGAATTCATCAGAATCATTGGTTCACAGACTTGGACAACCATTGCAAGCTTTTAGACAATAAAAAATAAAATAAATAAATAAATAAATAAAAATAAAATAAAATAAAATAAGATAAAATTTTTGATCTTTGGATTTACGTCTTTAATTTTTCTTCTTCCACAATCGTTTTTTTTTTGTCTTCAAGTTTCTTGACGTACACGACTTGTGATTGTTGACATAGCGAAGTTGTCTTTGACTCTTGCCTATGAAGCGTTTCTCAAATTTTCTCGGTCAATATATTAAAAACTGATTTAAAAAAAAAAAAAACATATTTGTCACTTTAATAGTTTAAGTTTTTTTTTTTTCAGTTTAATAAATATTAGATAAAATCTAAATAATTAACATTAATTAAACATAGTTTGTTATTATATATTTAATTATAATGCTAATCCTATCCTATCCTTGTATCTCAACACCAAACATGGGATAGTTATTAACCAAAATCTAATCCTATCTTCTACTATCCACTCTAATCCAATAGTCTAATTTAATCCAATCCAATTCTATCCTATCTTGCACATCAAACAAGCCCTTTGTGTTCAAAGGGGGATGCATTTCAAGCTACATAAATAAAACTGGATTTTATCATCTTGGTCGTTTTCATTTGTCTATTTTTGAACAGTTGTTCTTGATGTCTTTCTTTCTCATCTTTTTTAGCCCTTATGACTTTATTCCAATGACAAACACACGTTTTGTTGAGTGGAGGCCCATGCCCCTACTTAACTTTTAAATTATAATTTTAACCCTAATAATTTTCAAATATTTTGATTGTGCCCTATAATAATAGAAAAATTACAAACATGTCCCTACCAAATAATTGAAATATATTAGTGTGTCTCTTATTTTATAAGGAAAATTATAGCAGTGTCCACACTCAGTAATAGGGTGGATAAAAAATCATAGTGAAACCCACTCATTTTAATCCTTCCAAAAGTGGGAGTAAAATCAAAATCCACCCTGTAAGTAGTAATATTACTTTTTATCCCAACTTTTAAAGAGAAACAATATATGTATATGGATAAAATAGAAATTGTACAAATATTTTATTTTCTTTCCTTCCTATCTACCAAATGACATAAATGAAAATTAATTTCTTTTCTATCATCATAATTTTACATCTTTTAAAAGTTCTCTTCCTCATGTTTTCTTTCTTTCCTACCAAACTGAGTGTTAATTCTTAATTCTCAGAAAATCAGATAGATTCTGAATATCAGATTCTACATGAGTAGAATAAAATTTATTAGATATAAAATGCTTATGGGAACGAGACTGAAGAAATTGGGAACTTAGAAACTTGGAGCAGCTTCTCGACCTAATGAGCATAAATGGACTACACATGTTGTGTTTCCCCAAAGAAATACATGCAGAGAAAATGGACGACATGTCGTTTTTCAGAAAATGACAAGTTGATGACTTTTTTTTTTTTTTTTTTTTTTTTTTTTTTTAGATCTATTGCTATTTACTCTCCTCTTACTCTCTTCTAAAACACTTACCAATTAAAATTTTTATTCACACTTGTTACAACTCTCTTATTTAAACAGTCCATATGAATTTTCTTTGATATTCACATAAAACACTATACACACATTTCACACGGGAAAATTTTACTGCAAGATCTTCTGGAGTAGGTTATCTAGTGGACCTCATTAAACTACGATATCCAAATAATTACTGACTATAAGAGAACTCATTACACTGAAAAAAGGCACTTGATTTTTTCACTCCCTATCGACATGGGACTCGCTTTTAAGGGTCTAGTTTATCCTTTTTCACGCACCAATCAAATATGAATATTTTTTTATTCATTTTTCTTCTTTCTCACGCTTTCCTATTCTCTCTTTTATTTTTTTTTTTCATTTATTTATTTTTCAGAAATCTTCCGTGTTTTAAACATGTATCCCATATTTCTTCCTGTTTGTCTGTGTGCTTTGCTCTTCCTCTGGTTCTGTGCGAGGCCTTGTGTGTTTCCTGTGCTCTTGGCTGCTCCTAGTAATGTTTGTTTTTTGTGTTGTGTTGTCGTTTGTTTAATGAGGTAATCATTTAGCAAAAACAAAATAATTATCGTAAAATAAATTAAATGGCACTACAGTAGATCCATCTTTGGCTTTTTGCTCTTTCTGTCATTTCACTATACTCTCAAGAAAACAAAAACAAAAAACAAAATCTAATTCGAAAATTTTAAGAAAAATAATTCTAAACAACTTTTTATATCTGTTACGAGCTATCGTTATTTTACCAGTAAAAATTGTTACATCAATTAATGACGAGAGATATTTCTGTCAATAAAAAATATACTAACTCAAGTACTACAAATATCAACATTAAAATTGGTGTCCCAATATTCTCAATCTAATAATGTGATATTCGGGGAAAAAAAATTGTCTCGATTTCGTAAAAGTCACAGTTTGTTATTTCTCTAGTCATTACTATCTTTTTTAGCAAATATATATATATATATATATATACTTAAAAGAGTATTGTTATTATTTTTTAATTATTAGGGTGTAGAAAATGCTTTTTAAAACATATCTATCCTTCAATATAATTTTCTTTATGAACAATTTTCTGATAAATACACTCTTTTTCTCCACCATAAACACTGCAGTTGCTTGGATTTTTTTTTTTTTTTTTTTGGCTACAGCCTATATGTCCTAAATTCTTTAAAATGATATAATTTGATCTTTTTGTTAATAGACCTTAAAATTTTATTTTTAAAATTATGTTAATCATACATAATTTATTATTTAAGGATAATTAAAAAAAATTATATGATTCAACTTGTATGTGTCATATATGTGATTTATTCCATCTAATTTTTAATTTTTGTAATCAAAAAGGACTAAATTATACCCTTTTAAAGGGTTTGAAACCTTTTAACCTGAGAAGAAGAAGAAGAAGAAGAATGGAAACCAAATTGCAACTTCAGACACCAAACAAGCAATTACTTGGGAAATTTCACTGTTAAAACCAAACGACAAATCATTTATTTATTCAAACGACAAGAAAACCGTTAGCTACTTGATGGCAGATGACGTAGAAAATCAAACCACGAAGACCATATTCTTGTAAACTAAGATATATAAGATCAAACTACAGGTACCAAGTTTATACTTTTAAAAGAGTAAAAAGAAAAATGTACCATGTTTACAGAAACAAGAGCGATCTTTTCATGTTAATATCCTGGTAAAAAAAATGTGGGTGAAAGTAAAGTTTTAGCTTTTTAATTTTTTTCTGTTAAAATCGCAGTCAAACATCGATAAATTTGATGAATATTAGTTATGTTCTGAATCATTTTTTAAATATTTTAGAAATAAAACAGTACGTATTTTTAGGTGTGAAAATCAAAATATTTTCAAAATCACGTTTGTTTTAAAACATATTGTTAAAAATATATTCCAACACTATTTCATTTTTTTCTTGTACTCAAACCAATTTTTTTGAAAAATATAACTAACCACAATTTGAATAACGATTTCAGTTCATTCCTAAAAAAAATTCATATATGTTAGTGGACCTAATAACTTAACATAAAATTTAAATCTGAACTATAATTTTAATAACCTAATATTTTAAAGGATCTAAACCTAAAAGCCTAAAAAAAAACCTTCAGCTACAATAAAGTAATAAACCAAAATAAAAGACATGGCTTTAAAAACTTAAACAGAAATACGGAGAATAACAATAAACGACAAAGCTGAAGAAGAATTCCAAGTGAATGGGACACTTGTCAGGTGCACGATGGTGGACAAAAGATGAATAGCCAACACCAATGGCCCACACAGAGACATGTCGCGCGTGGAATAGGGGATATTGAATAGCAGAGGGAACACGTGGGTCCACTTGGACAGTTGGCCTGCATTGAGTGGAGAGCTACTGCACAGTGAGGTCCACGCAGAGAATGGAAGTGGCTGCTAATGGCGCGCGTAGAAAGAACTCGCCCAGGGAAAAGGCTGTGCACGCCAAGCGCACGTGCCCGTGGGAGGAGGTGGGGGACAACTGGGGCCGGCGTGTCTGAGGCACGCAGACGGTGACATGTGGCAATGGAGGAGCTAAGTAGCTTGGCTCTGCTCAACGGCTAGTTGACGGCTTGGCTGAGTGGTTGGGATTTTTGGGCTTCTTTTCTTGGACTTATTTATTTGTTTGTTTGCTTTGTGTAAAATGTGGCCCAAATATGTTATTTTCTACAAAACAAATTAAATTAAAATAAAACTAAAAATATCCACTCTAAAATATTTTGTATTAATTTCATGAAAATATTTACTGAAAACCTAATTTATTTAACAATTATATATGTCAAAAGTGCATTTTTTTTTTTGTGCACTTATCAACCAGTATTTTAAAAGATCTAACTTTAAAAAAAAAAATTATATAGTGGGGTTGTTTAAAAAAAAAAAAAGTTAGTATGTATATAAACAAGTCTTGGCCCCCTTAAATTAAGAGTTCTCAATATTATATGAGACAAATAATTTGGATTTTAAAAAATAAAACAGTTTTATTAAATCCACATATATTAGTGAACCTAATGACTTAACCTAAAATATAAATCTGAATTACAATTTTAATAGTCCATAATTTTAAAAGACTAGCCCATCATATTAAATAATATTTTGTTTGCACATAAACTAAAAGCTTAAAAAAAAAAAGTCAACTCTTCACTTTTCCATTCCACCATTCCCAAACAATTTTGGAAATTTGCTACTTTGTTCAAAGGTATAATTTTTATTTTTCTTCGATTCACAGTACTTGATTTCTTTTCAACTTAAGATAACTTTATCTTGATCTGTCAATTTATTCTTCTTCAACTTCTCGTCTCCACTTTAGGTTTGTATTTATTTTTCTCGCTTCTTGTTTTGATTCTTTTCTTTTATTTTTTATTATTTTTTATTTTTTATTTCTAATGTAATTGTGATTTTTCTACTTGTCTTAATGTGGAATTGGCGGGTCATGATGCTACTGCTTTTTCTGAATTATTTTTTGTTTGTTCTTATATATTGATGATAATATGCTAATTCCGATTAAAAAATTGGAAATATCTCGCTAGAAATTAATGATTTTTAGTTTTTATTGTGGATTTTAGCTGAGAAAATTGGAAATAACATTGCTTAATATTCTGGATTTAAATCTTTTATTTGTTTCAATTTAGTTTGTGATAAACTTAGACATGTTCTTTTTTTTTTTTTTTTTTGAAGAAATTTGGCTCATGAACTTCAATGGTGTTGTCGTATGTAGAAAGAAATTGAGCTCAATGCTTCCTTTTCTTTCTTTCATTTATAATCTTTTTTTTTTTTTTTGAAATACTATTTTTCATGTGGAAGTTAACAATTGATGCATTTTTTTAAAAGAAAAAATGTTCAAGGTCAACAATATGGAGAAGATGGTCAGTCATCTATTCCAAATTCTGAAAATTTAGTTCTCGTGCATCCCAAAAAGGTTCAAAGCTTGGTGAAAACAAAGAAATCAACTATTTATCCTCTTATTGATAGATTGATTAGGCTTGTTCTTACTCTTCCAGTATCAATAACAACTACAAAACGAGCATTTTCAGTCATGAAAATAATTAAGATAAAACTCCAAAAAAATATGGAAGATAATTTTTTGAATGACTGCTTGATTGTCTGCATTGAGAAGGAAATTGTTTCGAAATTTAGTAATGAATCAATTATAGATGAATTTGCCTCTATGACAGATCGTCGAGTACAATTTATATTTAAGAAATAAAAATAATATTTTGAAGTATATGAATTAAATATAGCCTCTCTTTTATTAAGAAAATAATATTATTTGCAAGTGTAAATATATATATTTTTATTTTTACACATGATCTATTAGACTTGGAGTCTCAAGATGTGAAATTTAAATGATTATGATATTAAGAAAATATTAAGATCAACATTTCAATTTCATGTTTTTTCTTACATTATTTTTATTTCTAATTGTATATAACTGACAATGAAATATTATCCTATTTAGATATAATATTGATGTTTTCATATGTCAATATATATAAATTTATAAACAAAAACTGTTACATATATATTTTAGTATAATCTTGATTTAAAAAATTGTTGACCCTCCTATTAATAAGTCTTGATTCCGTTATCACTCCGAGCCAAATCGTCCTCATGAATTCGAGGACGATGGGTGGTAGTGAAGTTGAGGAGCAAGAGTTGTGAGATTTTAGGATGTGATTTTGGGAATTCATGAGGGGCATTCAGGGTATTATAAAAGTTAAAATAATTGTATGGATGAAATTCCCGGTTAATCTAAAAGCTAAAGTTGTCTTTTAGCTGCTCCTGATTTTGGCTGTGGATTCAATGAATATTCTTTAAGAATTGCTTTTTCTTGTTTTCACGGAACTCATGTTTCAGATTTGATGGCTAGAGAATTAAGCTTATGATTTCACAATATTAATTTATATTTATTTAAATGATGCTATAAATCTCTATTAAAGTGACTATTTATTTATAATTATAAAATAAAAATAAAAAATAAAAAATAAAAAGCGAGGAGCAAAGCGATCTAGTTTACTTGAGTAGAAGTAGGTGGAATTCTTAAGCTAATTAGATACGGCGGGGACAAAAATAAAAATCGGGCAGCATTTGCTCAATCAAAGACAATTCAATTTAATCTTAGCCGATCTAAGGTTTACTGTCTCTCCGGTCGTCTTCTAGTTTAAAAAAATAAAATAAAATAAAATAAAATAAAATAAAATAGGCGTCGCATGTACAACTACGTGTAAACATTTAAACCACAAAATATATGTCGTTTTCAATTGAAAGTACGAAACTACGGCACAAAAACACAGCCACAAGGCATGTCGTTTTATGAAGAATGAAGGCAAACTTCTTCAGATAGACAGCAAACGGTATTTGTTCCTTTCATATTAGGAAACAAGCCAATCAATGGACCAATTGCTAGATGATTACTTGAATTAATCAAAAAAACTATAGAAAATCACAATTAATTATAGATAATACTGTGTAGATTTATTTCTTGAGAATCAGGAATATTATTTTTGCCTACACCAGATCATAGACTAAAACACAAGTACAGTTGACCTGAAGCCTGAATTGCCCCATTCACCCAACAAAAACGTCCAAGTATAAAACTCTTAACAAGCGATTATTATTGCATACACCATCAAGCAATTAGCAAAACACAAATTACATAAACAACAAACAAAACTGGTTCTCTTCTCTGAAATTTTCCAAGACATCAAATTCCTGACGTGACTAAAACAAAGACCCATCAACTACTAACTGCATAAAAGTCCAGCCCTATTCTTAATTTCTTACGCTCTGATGGCCTCCGTAACATCACTTATAATTTCTTTTTGATATATTATAACAATCAGATAATTTTAATATAATAATTTTGAATTATACTTATTATTTACACGAATATCTAAATAATACTATAATTATTAATGTTGGATGTCTACGAGACTTGATGTAAGACCTTTTCATATATATATATATATATTTCATCTATAAAAATAGAACAAGACTTTACATTAAAAAAATCAACAAAGAAGAAAAAGGCTCAAAACTCCAAACACATTCCAGTAAAAGTGGAACTCTGAATGTCTAAATTTACAACTCGCTGAATTATATTCACGTGGATTGTGAAAAAATATATATATATATGTATGTATGTATGTATCTTGTGACCGACATTAGGAGGAGTCAATTACCCAATGTTGGCCATCAACAGTAATTTTAAGACCGTGTAAACGGGCAAACAAATTAATCGCCCGATAGACGCCTCTATCCGCGGCGGCGGTGAAGTAATCGTGGCCGAAGAGGACGCCGCCGGGTCTCAAGATCCGGTAGGCCCGATTTATGTCCGCCCAAGCGGAGAAAAAGTCATGACCCGCATCTATTTCAATCAAATCACCCAAAATCCCCCACTCACAAAACTTCTCCAAAACCGACCCGCTCGAAAACGGTACGGGCAAAACCGAGTCCGTAAAATTCACCGCCACCACGTTCTGCATGAACTGCTGGAGCAGCAAAACGTCGCCGTTTACCATCTTTATGTCCCTGAACTTGTCTCGGAACCCCGGCCAGCCCCGGAAGTCGTCGACGCAGAGGATCTGAGTCCGGAGCCCGAGTTGGCGGGTCAAGTTCGCCATGTGGATCGCCGACGCGCCAAGGAACGTCCCGACCTCGATGATCGTGCGGGGCCTGACGCGCCGTACGAGGTGGTCGAATACGGCACCGTACGAGCCCCACCCCTTGATGCGCTTCGCACGTAGCAGGCCCCGCACGTGCGGGGGCGGGAAGTCGTCGTACGGGGACGTGGAGTTGTAGACCCGGTCCAGGATGGTCTGGCGAACCAGCTCCGGCTCGACCGGCCGGTCCGCGCACCGGGTCATGACCCGGAATTGGTTCAGCTGGTTCGGCAAGCTCGTTATCTGCGTTATAGAAGGCGAAATTGAAGGAGATGAAGAAGAACAAGAACAAGGCGAAGTCGTCGTTGAAGAAGAAGCGAAGAGATAGCCCAAAGTGTAAGTGACCAAGAGTAAGATGAGATAAGAAATAGGTCTCGCGAGTTTCATGGCCATGGCAGATTTGGGTTTTTTTTTTTTTTTTTTTTTTTTTTTCCTTCCTTTACTTATTCATGTCTCGACAAAAATTGGGTTTTTTCTTTGTAAGGAAAAAACATATTTTTGGTGAGAAAATGAGACGGGTCGTAGAATAGGAAAAAGGAAACAGTGGTTTTCTTCAGTCGGTGGTTGCATTTACTATTTGATAGTTGTCGAGAAAACGACACCGAAACGTCACGTGATGAACAATTTTTTACTTTATGGATTATTTTCACAAAGGCCTATAAAGTTTTCACCCATTATCAATTTTGCCTTTGCTGTTTCAAAATTGTTCAAAATGCTACTTGATGTACACAAAACTGTTCAAATTATCCTTTCCGTCGACATACTATTAAAGGTTAATGGAAGCGTTAAATTCTAATTAATTTATTAAATTTTAAACTATTGGAGCATTTTTTTTTAAGATTAAACATTAAAAAATCACAATAAATAAATAAATGGTGCCATTGGATCTTGGTTCTTGTTGATGATATTAGTTAGGGCTTAGCAATTGTAAATGAAGGGTTAAGATCAAGCACAAGCATATCAATGGTTGGGGTTTTTTTTTTTTTTGGGTATTTTAATTGTATTTTAATCTAATTTGATTTAATACTGAGATTAATTACTTTTCATTACTACTTTTTAGTGATATAGGTCTATAGGTTTAGAATGTCTTTAATTACCTCTTTAATAGAAATATGCCACACCAACAAGTTTATTTAATTTTTAATAAAGATAAGTTTATTTCATTTACTAATTAATTATTTGAATCAATATTTTAGTAAACCTATAATTAGGATGCTAGGGCAACAACTCTGTCAAAATAATAGACGGAAGCTAACATAGGAGGTAATTTGAATTGCTTTGTGTATATTAGGGGCAATTTGAACAATTTTAAAAGATCTGGGGCAAAATAAAAATGGGTGCAAACTAAAGAGACATTTATGAAAATAATTCTTTTTTTGGGTAGGTCTGAGTAGGTCCATTGGTGACTTGGTCCATGCAAATTGCAATGCTTGTGTTGTATATGAAATTAGTGTCTTTTATTGTTTAGCGTTTTATTTCTTTTTTCCATTTATTGTCGCTGTTGTTGTTTTTAATACTATTATTTTAGAGCCGGTCCTAATAAGAGTTTGTTTATCAATCATAACTAATCCTTTTCTATTTCTTTCTTCTCCGAGTTGGGAAGTGTAAAATATGATTATGATTCGATTCTCATATCTTTTTTATTCATGTCTCTTTTTATATCTCTATATTATATCACATCAAATTAAAATACATGTACAGTTATAATATTTTAATCGACATCATACGATATATTTAAGAAATATAAAGTGAGACGGAAATTAGTAGACATGTGATTCAAAACTGCATAAATGACTTGTTAGGAAACATCAACATTTATTCACTTATTTTATTTGCATGGAACACGAGGCATAAATGACCCTTATTTTCTTCATTACACCCAACTCATCAATGATTTTCAATTGAAAAAACAAAATAGAGTGAGAAAAAAAAAAAAAACAAAAATTAAGCATTTCAGGATGTGGGAAAGATAGTAACATGAGCATAATAAAAGTCATTATTGAAAGAGAAACTTCAATCATGACTCAATATTACATAAAATAAATCTCGTAGCGCAGCTTATCGCAATTACGGGTTTTGTCACCATAACGCAAAATCAACGTCTCTTTAACACTCAAAATTTATTAGGTCCCCATTTTATTTCATTCATTTATTTACTTTTCGGTTGGAAAGCATACATTTCCTCATTTTATTTTGATCAAAGGTCTGTATCCCTTTAATTTTCCAGGCTTCTCAAATAAAATAAAAAACGGTTTAAAAAAAAAAAAAAAAAAGAAGAAGAAAGTATTACAAGATTTTCTAGGAATCCTATATATCGAAAATTTTGGCCAACGTCTTCCAATGTCTTTAGGACCACTTTTGTTTTTAAGGAAACCGACTTATCAATTTCCTGCTTTATCTTTCTTCGTCTGGTTAATTGTAACGAAGCTCAAAAGATGGCAAAAGTTAAAAGATAAGAAAATGCTCTACTTCGTTGTCTGAGGCTGAAAGACATTAAAAAAAAAAAGTACAAGATAACAACATTCTCCCACGTCTGTGATTCTCGCTCAACTTGTTTATTTTCTCGACCTTTTTCATTGTCTTTTATTCCTTTTTCTTTTCTAAAAAAATTTATGCTAAAAGTAACTTCTCTGGTTTGTAATCTAACTAAGATTAGAGATCATCCAACAGAGATACAAATTACACCATCTGTTTCGCCGTCTTCAATCTCCGATCCTGATTCATGGCAAGCGTTTTGCAGAGAAGGGACATCAACAAAAAAATTTATTGCTGAGATGAGCAACTTCTGGAATGCTTACATGCATTTTTATAACCTACCATTTGACATACATGGAATTACAGACCACAAGCTGCCACCTCCGGCAGCTGGCTCTTCCCACGAGAACCAAAAAACAGTCTCCTCTCACCCACTAGTTCCGTTTTCGACGACAGAATTCACTGCATGCCCAGCGACTTACAACACAACTTACCTACCTAAATCTGTGAACACTAGAGAAAAAGAAGAAAGATTGCCGTAGCATTAAAGTGCAAAACACCTACTATCAACAGCCACAGACATCTCTATATGGAATCACTTAAGAAGGGCCATGTCACTTTCCCTCCTCTCCATCACCGGAGCCATGCCCTCCAGCCGAGCTCCCCTGGCCATCACCGCCTCCTGCTCCGGCCTCTGCATCTTGCTTGCTACCGCCGCGTGTGTCGTTTGGACCAGCGGATGAAGTAGGACCAGCACCAACTGCAGTCTCAGCATGATGCAAGGGATGCATACCGTTGTTCGTCCCAACAGGTCTCATAGCCAATTGTGCTTGGATGGCGGCTTGATGCTGCTGATGTAGTTGCTGCTGTGGATCCTGCATCTGGTGCGGGTTGTTGAACTGCAACGGCATCTTTGGTGGGAAAAGGCCTGGTTGCTGCATCATCGCTGCCGCCTGAGGATGTTGCGCGAAATACCCTGCCTGTTGCATCGCAGGATGCGGGGCCATCTGCAAGTATAAATGTGCAAGGTAATCTGATGTACAGCAAGATAAATTATAAAATTTACCATTCTTTATTACTACCAACCTGAGGAGGCATTGTTGGTGCCTGTGGTTGGGCATCAGCAATTGCAGCTAGATACATCAGATTCTTTTGAAGTTGAGCCTGGTACCTAAATCATAACAGTTTCATCTCCGTAAATAAAATTGTATTATCTCAACAGCACGACTTATGATGATTATAACATCACATATGCGAAGGAATGAACAGGGTGACATGTGAGACCAACATATCGAACTTTACAACCACAATTGACATGAAGGTTGGCATTATTTAGAGAAGACTACAGTACTTCTGGCTGGACCAAATGTAGAGACACCAACATGGTATCAATGAAGAAAAATATCTTTACACTTCATACGACAAGTCTTCAATGTAAATGGATTGCATCAATACATCATGTCACCGTACCATAAGCTGATAAACTAGTAAAACTTTGTATTGGAAACAGTTAGATCGTATTACAGATTAAGATATTAAATTTTGATCCATTAAAAGAAAAAGGCATACCGGCACATGGCAATGATTGGGATAGAAGGAAGGCAACAGAAGTCACTTACTGGGCACACTCGGCAAGTTTTCCGAGATTTTGATTGTCCAATATTGCCAGAATTAACTTTTTGTTCTCGTCAAGGTACTGCATAATCCCCAAAAAGAAATATAAAGAATTTCAAATAGATATTCAAAAATTGCAAATATACACAGTTAACCAATCACATGAGTTGTGAAATAACCAATTGTCAACCAACGTGGATGCACAAATACAAAAGAACACTCAAAGTCTAAGCTGGATATTAATATAAATTCCAGTTTTATAAGAGGATAAAACTCGTTCCCAAATGAATGACACTTCTTCAATTCATTGATCCATTTCACATTTTCAGCTTAAACTCTTTAAAATTTCACTTTCCACATAACCCAAACTAGATGATCTTTATTCCCTGCCTTTATTACAGACAGGATACAAAAAACTTCAAGGAACTCTTTTTGAAACTCTGTAAAAGTTCCTCCAAGGAAAAGAAAATGTAAAGAACATCTAAACAGAGAAGCCAAAACAGGGGAAAGGAAAAAAAGATTTAGGCTATGTTTAGAGTATACACTCCAATCAAAATTATCCAAAATATTTTTTGTCCTTTTTCACTGTTCACGTCTCCAAATCTCTCATAGAAACTCAAAGTCAATACATTTCTTATTTCAAGTCAAAATGAGGTGAATTTTTTTTAATTGCATAGAATGATGAAATGAACGAAACAAGATCCATATTGCTTCCCCCCCCCGGCCCCCCAAAACATTTCAAGTTTTTACATTTTTTTAACTCCAAACAGTTCATTTAACCAGATGCACAGCTCCAAAAGTTCACTTTTTTCCAATCAAAAAAATTTCCACAACTCCAATTATAGCGTATGCTCCAAACACCATCTTAAAGGCGAAAAAATTGAACAAAAAATGAGTACATACCAAAGGAAAAGTTTAATAAATGCTTGATAGTTTGTGGGAAAAAAATTCTTTTTTCTCTTTAAAAGTGGGGGATCACCCTAAGAGTATAAACCCCAAAATAAAAACATGTTCAAATGCAAAGACAGACCCCAAAAACCACTCAAATGACTTATTTGAAGCAAAGAGCAATTAGGAATCGAAAGACGGATCTTCGGAGTGATGTTTCAAGTTAATCCTCGCAACATCTCAAGCATCGAAACACCGATACACGGAAAGCTTATTCATAATCCAAAATGTTACATTTCTTTAAATTAACAGGTAATATCATGTATCATAAGTTTCTGACAGAAATGATTTAATATTCAATCCAAACCTACCAGATGACACAACCTTGCACGAAATTAATTAAATAAAGGAAATGCCATGAAATCGATCTGGCATATTTCCTTTAACCAGTGCTAATCCATTTTTTTTTTCTTTCTCAATTAATTCATCCTTACACAACCTCATCCAAACAATACTCTCTCAGTGGGAAGTGCAGACCCTATCCTTTTTTCACTTCCAAAAACCCAAAAAAATATTTAAAAATAAAATAAAATAAAATATTTGATTCTCCGCTAAACTGTCTAAAAGGAAGACTTCAAAGTTTTCCAACATAAACCCATTAGGCAAAAACGAAAACCCAAATGAACCAAAAAAAAAAAAAAACTTAGTACAATCAAAAGAGCTCCAAATCAATATAGTTTGAAAACAGAAAAATAGAGAAACCCAAATACCCAGTAAAGAGATTACCTTCTGAATCTGCTCGGTAGTGATGTTAGTGGGCGGAAATGAAGGCATCACGGGGATCATCGGCGCCGGCTGCTGCATCTTTTTCTTTCTGGGTTTTTTTTTTTTTTTTTTCTTTTTTTCCCCCCTCTTTTCCTCTTTCTTTTGTCTTTTCTGGGGTTTTCAAAACCCTAACCCTAATTTATCCACTAGAGAAAAACAAAACAAAAAAAAAAAAAAAAGACATTAAAATTACCCAAAATCTAAGAAAAAAATTAAAATTAAAATAAGAATAAGGGAGGAAGCCAAAAACAGATGGAGATAGGGAGAGAGAGAGAAGAGAGAGAGAGAGAGAACCTGAGCTGAGATAGGAGAGAGAGAAATGCGAATCGGAAAAGACGATTGTTCGAAAGGGGTTTTTTAAGGAAACAGGGTAAATGATTTTTAGATGTCGACGAGGTTTCTGGACTTTTTCTAGAATAAGACCCAAAAAAAAAAACCCCAAAAATAAGGTCTATTAATAGAAGCTTTGTTTTTTACCCGCCTATTTTTTGTTTTTAATGTTCTAATATAATATTAAAGAAAATGAAAATGAAGAAATTTGGATAAGAATTTTATTTTATTGTTGAGTTAGGGGCTAAAATGTTACAAGAGTCATTATTGGGGAGGAATTTTAGTTATTAATCAATAATTGTATTTCTTTTGAAAATTTTCCTTAAATACTTATTTTACTTTTTTGAGTAAAAGAGAGAAAAAAAGAAAAGAAAAGAAAAGAAAATACATCTTTTACTTTTAACGATATTTAAAGTAATGTTTTTTTTTTTTTCAACTTTTAAAAGAAATGAAAAAGAAAATTTTTACCTCAAAAAACAAAAAAAAAAAAAAAGAAAAAGAAAAAGAAGATTCCTAGTAAGCAAAAAAAAAAAAAAAAAATTCTATGGTTTTTTGAACATTGTGTTGTTTTACGAAAACCAACGACAAAGGACGTAGAAGGTTAATAAAAAAAGAACATGTCCTCTTTTTCAATCTAAAGTTAAGGAAGAAAAAGTCGATGTTAATAAAATTATTAAGATTTTAATTCATGAATAATGTCGATAAAGATATTAATGTTAATGTATATCTCGAGGAAAAATTGATACCTAAAAAAATTTATAATTTTTGTCAAAATTTTATAAAATGTAAAAACAATTAATATTACTTGACCTAAACTAATTTAAAACAAAAATAATACATTTTTTTTAAATACAAAAGGTATATCCCACAATATAATAGGAAATCACAATAGTTAATTTAAGTAATTAATCACTACAAACAAATTAAAATAACATAAGATAGTACATAAGAATTATACGTCAGACATAAGAAAATGTATAGAAATTTCGAGTGTCTTTAATAACAAAAAGAGTTTTTGGCATGATGAAAAAGTGTAGGTGTTGGCTTTAATCTAAACAATATAGTTACTAAGATAGTACTCTTAAATAGTATTGAAAGTAATTGATAATGTATTACACGTATGTTTTTTAGTCTTAACTTCCAAAAGTTAACCCATAAGTTGGATATTGTTGATTTATCCAACTTGATGAATAGTCTTGATGGATTACAAAACATCTCAATATCAATTTGTGATAGAGATATACTAATATATCAAAGAAACCGTATCGATTTTGTACTTCTAAACAACACCATTTTTGATAACTATAAGAAATATTATAATCGTATGAACTTTATTCGATTCCTAAGCCATGTAATCAAAACTAAATATGATAGAATTCTCATAAGTTTGGCTCATTTCAATTATATCTCGTTTTCTTAAATGTTATTTTGGTATAACTGTTATGGGTTGAAAAATACTATCACATTTTAAAAAATGGAATGGATGACTAAAAATTAAAAAAAAAAAAAATTTCCTTGAGTTTTTAGATTTTTTATGAAAATATCTAAAAATATCCTATACATTCATGGATATTTATGGATATTACGAATATTTTTGGATATTGTAAACAGTTAATGGATGTTCCAGAAAGAAATATATTTATTCCAATTATCTATATCGAGACTTTAAAATATAGATAATGTCGTGAAAATATCGACCAACTAATCAAAATTTTCACCCAATCTAAAGCAACGTGAGAGCTTTTAATAGTGGCATGTTGTTTATTTGATACGACATCGAATTTAAAATTGCAAAACAAAATCAGACCTAGTTTAAGATAAGCCAAAACAACTTTTTTTTTTTTTTTTTTTTTGGTTTAAAAAATAGCATTTTTAAACTTTTAGAAATGACATCATTCGCACAATTTTATATGCCAAGGATGGCACGGTAATTAATAAACGACACTTAATTACCAAACGAAAACGACATTGAACTTTAAAATACTTCATTAAAAAAAATATAAAAAATGAATAAGAATTTCTACCTTCAAGATGGGAACCAAACAAAGGTACAGAGATAACACATCATGTTTAGTCTAAACTATAATATCATGTAAGACTCTGTTTGACAAATCATTTTAAACTCAAATTTTTTATCTCAATTTTTATCTTTTTCTGAAAAATTAATAAAAATTATAATTAATTTTTAAAAAGTCAACCAACTCTAACTTAAAAATTTCAACTCAAACCGTTTTATCAAATCGACCCTAAAAGTCTTTCTCCGTAGTGAGAGAGATTTTATGAAAGGTAAATGACGTCTACTTCATTTTATACCACATGAAAATTTGACAACGAAGGACATATCCATTTGAGCTTTCTTTTTTGGAATCATAGATTAAAAAAAAAAAAAGGTAATGAGAAAGAAAATTTGCTTCAAAAATTGTGAAGGAATTGAAAGACGTCCATTTTCTCTCTATCTAATTTTTTACTGTTAAAATGATACATATTCTTTTCATATTTTTGAAATTCCATCTGAGCACGATTTCAGAAATGATATCATTACTATTTTTCAGAAAATAATCTCACTTATATTCTATGTACAAAATAGAATCATTTTTAAAATGATACTTTTTGTGTCTATTTCTCCATTTATCCCAGTAAATGAAGAAAGAAACGGGGGCAGAGACAGTTCCGCGGCGAGTCGAGCACAAAATCGTCGGTCGTTGCTAGTATGGAACCAAAACTAAAGTAAAGACGAAGCAACGCCAAGAACGACAACCGCTTTCGAGATCTAAAGCCGACAAACAACTCTCAGAAAAGCTGGCTTCCGATATCTGGAAACGCCTATTCCCGCGACGACCACGACCCAGAAGGCCAATCATCCCCCAAATCCAAATTCACCGCTTCCCATTTCAGATGGAGATCAACCTCTTCAGGCTCTGCTCCGGCCTCAAAGTCCTTGGCTACTTCATGATCCTCCTCGTCGCCGCCATCATCGCCGTCTCCTACTACTCTGTCGTCGTCCTCGTCTGCGGTCCCCAGCTCCTCCGCGGTGGCCTCCACTCCTTTTTCGCCTTTGCTCTTGTCATCGTCTTCCATGCTCTGGTAACTTGTGGTATTTCTTGGTTGCTGGGAAATTGGGAGGGTGGATTTGTTTTTGCAATTTTGCATTTTAAGTGTTTGATGAAATGTCTCAATGAGTTTTGGGCATTCTATGTTAGCAGGCGAGTGCTGTGTTGAGTTGTTAATTACGTCATTGGGATCCAGGGCAACTAAAATGGGGTTCTCTTCATAATCCGAACGCTTAAGGAAATATGGTCGCTTCCATTAATTTTGATTAGAGTATTTTAAATTAGCTCTCAAAGTGCTATGTTGTGATGATGAGATTTACTTGGAAGACGTTGATGTTTTTAGAGGTTTTAAACTTGTCTAAAAAACTAAGTTACTTAGCTGTTATGGTGTTAATACGTGGAATGACTTAATGAGCACACTATTTACTTGAGCGTGCTTTTGGGGATGAATCTTATACTTACCCATTCAACATGATATTAGAGCCAGACATTGTAAGCGATGATGGGTTTGGACTCTGGCCCATTTCCATGACAAGCTACACATAAGGGAGGGTCTTAAAAGTAAATTTTGTCTTCGTGAAGTTATTGGGCTGTTATGGTATTTATATATGAAAATGGAACCTCTCTCCTTGAGCTAGCTTTGGAGATGAGGTCTACCGAAGCTCATTTAACAAATATGACTTGAGCCATTCTTATTGCATGCTAACTTAGGGTTTTTGTTTTCAGCTTATATTGTTGTTGTGGAGTTACTTTATGGTAGTCTTTAAAGACCCCGGTGCTGTCCCTGAAAATTGGAAACCTGTCGGGGAAGAAGAAAATTTAGAGACTGGTACTTCTACTACATTTTCAGATCATGCACCTGAGGCTTTGTCTTCAACTCAGCCTCCAGATGGATTGGAAAGAAGACCACCAGTAGGATATTGTACTCGATGCCAAAATGGAAAGCCGCCGCGCTGTCATCATTGTTCTGTTTGTATGCATACTTTTCTTTTTCTTCTTTCACGTGGCATGTTTGTAAGAAAACTCACTGTCAATTTGCTCCAGCATTTCTTACATACCTTTATAAATGCATTTTTCAACCTGCACTTGAGGAATATGCTGTTCATCCTATAAGATTACATTTCTAGTTGTAATGTTTTATAGGCCAACGATGCGTGCTTAAGATGGATCACCATTGCGTTTGGGTGGTGAATTGTGTAGGAGCATGCAACTATAATTTTTTCTTCTCTTCCTGGTAAAGTCAGATATTCCTTTTCATTCATAATTAGTTGATAAGATGGATTAAAAAGCAAAACTTGTGTTGAGATTTTTATATTTGTCTTTGAGAAATTTTGGTTTATAGGCTGCGAAAACCCATATCAATGGTTGGAGGTTTTGAAATGTCATGAATCATGAGATTTTATAAATGCCAACCTTCTGATTGTGCAGAGTGACTATATCTTGCTTCTTTTTGTTGTTTCCTGACTTTTTTGTCCCGCTCCTTTTTTTTTTTTTCCCCCTTCTTCTGGCTTAAAGCTTTATACATTCCTGGAGACGACAATGGATACTTTAGTTTTGCTGCCCCATTTTGTCAATTTCTTTGGTGAAGCCAAGAATCATTCCACTTCGCCTGGCAATCTTGCAATTGTTTTTATGGCTTTCGGTAAATGGTCCCCCTCGCTAGTAGTTTGCCTTCCCATATTAGTTCCGCTTTAATGTTCTCTAAAGTTACTGAAGGATTGTTTACACTGTTGCAGTTCTTAATTTGGCCTTTGCTTTGAGTCTTCTTTGCTTCATTGTCATGCATGCGTCCCTTCTTTCGAGCAACACCACATCTGTGGAGGTATTTTGTGCAAACTAGTACCTTTTTTTTCTTGTTTTTATTAACTGTTGTTATTACTATTATGTCAGTTTCTGCTTGCTGTTTGGAACTCCTTACATTTCCTTTTGCCACAGCTATGACCTACCATATTTTTATAATTACATGTTTGCAATAGACAAGAAAGACGGCTATTGTTCACATTTCTGAATTATTTTCTTCTTCTTATTCCCCATCAAAAGCATGTTGATTTGGTTATGGTTACCTAAAAGAGAAATGACCCAGCCCTACAGTAATTTTAATATTACTTGATAGCAATATAAAGCACTTGTTCCATTTTTTACGGTTTTAGGATTTTCATTATGATAGACTTAATAACCATCTGAAAAAATGCCTTAGGTTTATGAGAAGAAAGGAGTAGTCAGATGGCGATATGATCTTGGAAGGAAAAAGAACTTTGAGCAGGTTTACTTACTAAAACACACTTTTTTTTTTTTTTAATTGCAAGGCTCACGCAGGCCATTGTTTCTTTGAAATCTCAAACATCTTAATGGCGTTTCCTTCATACAATGTGTTTGTTTGTTTGTTTGTTTGTTTGTGTTGGTTTTTTATTTTATTTTATTTTATAGGTTTTTGGTACAAAGAAGACACTTTGGTTCTTCCCATTGTACTCAAAAGATGATTTAGACAACATACCTGCACTTCATGGCTTAGACTTTCCAACACGTTCTGATGTTGAGGTTTGAGCCTTGCAAACTTGCGACTGTATGTTCAGCATTGATTAGTCTCACAAGGTGTGTTACAATTTGTTTACAAATTCCTGCTTACAATATTGGTTGTTAGAGCATGTACATAAAATTTTAGACCTCAACTTTTGTTATACATTTATTTTAGTGGATTTATATAAACTAATTAGTTATTTGTCTGTGCCACAAACTTGAAATTTAGCATTATGACCATCATTAACGTTTAATAATTCCTTTTATATTATAGTTAAGCCTTTTAACAGAAGAATCAATTGTGTATCATGTTTTCTCCATATGACGTGGGACTCAATTAATTATTACATGTGCTTGCATCTTTTTTATTCATTTTGAAAAACTTATAAATATTTTTAGTGATTCGGCTAGTTTTTTCAATGCTTTCTTTCTTTGTTTTTTTGGTTAAGTATCTTTTTTATGATATTCATAATTTATAAGACATCTTGTTTCTAAAAAATGTAAGGAAGAAAAGCCCAACACAATAGTAATTCTTATTAAGAAAACATTAAACGAAATTGAGATTAAAAAAATTAAAGATATACTATTCTTCTCTTTTCAAACTCTTTATTATTTTAATTATTTTAATTATTTTTATTTTTTTCTCTTAGTTGTAAAGTGCATATGTTAGCTTCAGCAAAATTAAGATATTTTTTTCCCTTTTTTAATTGTTCTTATGTAATAACTTAATAGTTACTAAAAAGAGGATTTAAGATATTTGAAATAAGTATCAAATATGCCACAAGATGTTGAAGATAAATGGTCAATTCAGGAGAGAAAAAAGGAACAAATAGTGGAAATAAATAATGAACATAAACATCTCTAATTCTTGTTTTATGAGTTTTATGAAGCCTAAGTAATAGGATATATATTTTTTATTTATTTAATAGAAGAAACTAATTGATATGTTCAATATTTTGATGTAAAGAGAGTAATAAACAGCTAAGGATTTCTAACAAACTCAGAGGTGCAAGGAATAATTGGGAATACATATTAGTTAATATATTTTTGGAAACTAAATAAGCAAATACTAAATTTACGAAGCTGTAGATTCATCATTGATTTGTAGATGGATTTATATAATAATCCGTTGAGAGAGAAAAAAATAAAAATAAAAAACACTCGAAAATCCCATGAAAACTTTAAATTGTGACAGGATTTTTAGCATTAGGCTTTAATTTCGCAATTTTAAATTGTTGGAACGCCTTAATTGTGAGCTTCTCGATAGATAGAGGATTTGAATTTGGAAGATGTACACTAGGGTATGAATTGGATTTTCAAATTTTTGGTTGAACATAGGAGATTTCATCTTTGGGTAATTTTTATGTGGGCTTTCTGTTATTAATTTAATGGAAATTAAACAAAATGAAACACATTGCAATAATTTAGAAAGTTCAACGGACAAACGGTCAAAATTAAAAGTTGAGGACAAGTTGCCAATGATTGAAAAATTTAGGGACGACAATGCTGAAAAAACACCTATTATAATTGTCGTCAAAGCTTTACTTAAGAGAAATGTTATAGCCATCATCAATTTTATTGATTACTACAAGGCTTAAGCGTTGAGTTTAGGACGTTTGGCACATCTACCTCTAGGGATTTTGTTGGTTGGTAGTTATTACTTAAAAAACTTTTCATTTCAATAAATTGCTACATGAATTTAACAAAATCGTATAGAGTGCTTCCAAATTAAAATTTAGATAAAAACGTCCTCTGCACATTTTCTGAACTCAATTAAAAGGAAAAATTGAAATTTCAAATGACAATCAAAGCGCTTCATATTCTTTAAAACAGTAGAAGAGGGTATAATTATTTATGCCTACTATCGTGCCCAGATGTCCTTTTTTGCTGGACATGAACGGCAACTCGTTTGGTAGTTGTAGGATGCGAAAATGGATGATGCTGATGAGAGAGAAGGTGGACTGGGATATAACTTCTCGAGTTATATCATCTCTCTCTCTCTCCTCAGACATCCGGTAATTGGACAACACACCTATCTTAATTATTTATCGTTTATCAATACAGTAGTGTATTGATTCCTCACAGATCCGACACATTGGAACCTGATTCCGTTAAAAGCTTGTATGCTTATGGAAAGGCACCTCAGCCCCTTCATCGCTTTGTTCTTCGGATTATATATATACCAGACATATACATATATATGTCTGTATATATATGTATATGTGTATACAGACAAATACATATATATATATAAAATATATTTCCTCGGACCATTCTCTATGAATATACACACGCGTGCGCACAAAGTAAGCAAAGAGTTGCTTTCATGCTTTGTTGCTACGCCCCTAGGCCACGTAGTATAAAATTGGAAAGAATAGTGAAAATGATTCCGACTCTACTTGGAACTGCACGTACCAGGGAAGGTAACATTCTCGCCTCCTCACGTCATGACTAACCTCCATATGGTCTCATGAGCAATCATGACTCCACCTCGTCTGTCTGTATATATACATATATATTCACACACACACACAACACACACATATATATTCGTATAACTAGTTTTGTGAAAACTACCCAAGTTCGCCCCTATTCTCATCTCCTGTTTTTTCTAGGTTTTATACCGAGTAGGCAAGAAATCATGAAAATGACTAATTAATTGGTGAATATATATATATATATATATATATATATGCGCGGACACACACACACACGAATATAAATATAATATAGTTCCCGTCAAGATAGGACACGTTATTGCAGCCTATAGAAGTGACGATCAAGCTTCAAAACATTGCATTGGGAAGTTAATGATCATAGTCAGCGTACTTTAGCCTAGTGGCATAAGTTGACCAATTAATACATTTATTTATTTGTTTATTTTTTTTTATGATCTCATCTATACCCCTTAACTTTAAGATCATGATACTTTATTTATTTCTATATATATTCTACTCCTTAAAATAGTGAATGACACTTTCTACAGTATCATTTATTCGCCCATCTAAAGGCATAACATAATGCTTCAACACTCACCCGTGACAATTTTTTTTTTTCCTTTGTTTTCCTTGCCATGTGCTCCCCAACTAGTCTTTTTAAAATTGTAAAAAACTCACTTTATCACTCAAATTTTAAACTTGTCTTACTCAACCATTTTCATAAGAATTTCAACCAAAAACATATTAAAAAGAGGGGAATTAATCTCAATTATTTTTGTTAGAATTACTAATAAAAACAAATAGAAAAAGACCAGATAAGAGCAAGAGTTTTAATTTAAAGTTCAGGAGATTAAATTAAAGCGAAAATAATACCTTTTTTTTTTTTTTTTTTGGGTTGCCGAGACATTAAATCACACAGCTGATATGTGTTTCCATGGCTAAAACTGAACATAATCTGATTCTGTAACATTAACCAAAAACATATTTGCATAAAAGACCATCAAGCTTAATTTATAACCTCATCTTTCAGGATCAGCATGAATATTGGACCCATCTTGTTGTGAAGGAGCAGATTCAGTTTCCCTTGAAATCATAACGTTTTGGTCGTTGTTCTGGACGGCGCAGAAATCGGAGAAAACGAGAGAGAACCAGACAAATGCCGGAGTAACAAGAAGAAGCAGACTAAAAGGCACCATCCACAGTTGTCTATTGTCGGGTTGGTACTTAAATCGCCACCAAGTCAGTGTCAAACCACCAGCCAAGCTCGCCAAGAACAAGACAAACCAAAATATGTCTTCTTCAAGGTCTTGTACTTGAATTCCTTGTCACTTCCTATATTCCTCTCCTTGTTTGTTCCCATCAAAATCAAGACCAAAATCAAACCCAAAACCGAGCTCCGGCCGATCCTTTCCCTGAAATCTATCGTTTGACAAGAAAAATACTTTTAAGAAAAACAAAAACCCTCCAATTTATAAGATGAAAATCAGGTCCAAATAAATAAAACATACCCTTAAGTTGTCGTTTGTTGAAGAAGACAGATAGCAAAGATAGAGCTGTCGTTTGTTGAAGAAGACAGATAGCAAAGATAGAGCTGAAAATCTATAAGAGAGAATAAGAATTCATCAGAGAAGGGCAATTATGAGAGCCCCTTGAGAAGGGGATTTAGATATTTTGCTATTTTATAGTCATATTATTATAAGTAATTCTGATATATTAAGCTACAAGGCAGAGTTGCCTTTCTGTCAAAGTTGTATGTAAATATAAAAGTGCCTAAATATGATTCAGCAACTAATTTGCGTCTCAGGATTTAACTCTAGCCATCGGTGAAGCTATCTGGGGTAGATTTTATTTGTTTTATAATAATTAACTTTATATGTGTGTGTGTGTGTGTGTGTGATCTAGGCTGTTATGGTCTATTAGATGACTTCCTTGGTTCTTTACTATAAAGTTTTTCGGGTGACCATATGAGACATCGGATTTTGATATTAAAAGAAAGTTTCTATAATGTATATATAAATATACATTAATATATATTTATATATGTCTATTTTGGCAGTGTACCGTAGTTGGCAATGAAAGTTGGACCACGACGTTTTTTCCTTAATTAAGTTGGATTTAAGGTAATTGACTTTGGAAAGTTTATTGCACCAGCTTTGCTCTGTAGAGTAGGATGATTGTGGGGATATTTCATCTCTAACTAGCTAGTAGGAGAAGTTTCCAATTTGAGGTTACAAAAAAAAAAAAAAAAAAAAAAAAAAAAAAAAAAACTTATCATTAGAGTTAATAAAGATATAATTCGTCAATTTCATTGGATAATTATTTATCAAAAAAAAAAAAACTTCATTGAATAATCTTTCATCTTGCATATCAAATTTTGTCACTTTTTTTTCCCTTTCTATGTCTGCAAAATTTGGTGGAAAAATGTTATTATATATGCCTTTAAAAAAATAAAATAATCCTAAAAAAACGAAAAAAATAAAATAAAAAATATATGTATATGTATATATATGTATATATTAGTTTTTCTGCAGCCAATTTAAGAGATGGTTTAGGTCATTTTTGATGTTGATAGAGCGGGTGTTACTCTCAAGGTCAACGAGAAAGATTAATAATTTTAAAAGGCTTTCTCACACTCTATTGTGTAAGATGGTAGGTTTTGTCTTGGATGGAACTGGCTCTTAAGTCATTTCTAACTGGGGATAATCAGATCTATCTTCATATTTACCTGTTTCTACATGTGGAACATCTTTATGAAATGTTTTCGTGAGGAAATATATTCAAGATTAGTCAAGATCTGATGTTCCAGATTTTCTGTATTATTGACCGTTCTCTCAATAGTGTTTTAAAGATTTAGACACATTAAAAGTGCTTAAATATTAAAAATTCTTGAATAAATTGGTAAGTTGTCAAAACATTATTGAGAGAACAGTCATTTAGATAGAAAAATGGGATAACAAATCTGAACTCATCCAAACACGCCTTATATTCAATAGAAATATCACTCTTGCCCTTTTTAATATATAAATATCTAAAAGATTCCTTGTATGTTATTTTAAAATATCACGTTTGTCCTCGTATTTTTTTAAGTGGTCTAAAATTACAAGAAATACCTTATTCGTTTGTTTCGATCAATTATAAGTTATAACGATTTGGAATGACCAATATAAGTTATCATTTAAATATGTGTTTATTTCTCAACATTTAAATGTATAAATTGAAATATAACATTTACAATATTCTATTAGAATGAGCAATTTGAAAAGGTGTTTAGCTGTCATTTGAAATGTGTTAATAGAATGTTAAAAACAATATTTAGTTCAAAATCCAAAAACCACCCTTCCCTAAATTTAAATCCATTTAGATATATTTTTAATAGTTAATTGACTTTTTTGAGAAGGCATCTCTTAAAAGATTTTTAAATGAAAATTCCTCATGGAGCAGCACTCCCATTTTACTTTTTTTTTTTTCAACATTAATTTTTTTTTAATAATAACTTTTGTAACTTAGTTATCAGTTTTGTACAATTTTAATAACTATTTTCAACATCTATCCAAGTACACATTCAAATTTTCTTGTTCTAAATGTTTATGTTCAAACGATTTCATTTCAATTACAAATGTTCTGTAATACCCAAATTTTTTTATAAGGAATTATTATGAATTAATAAGTTAATTCTTCAAAATTCCTTATGTAAATTAAAGTTTAGGTTATAATTTTAACCTAAAGTTATTAAATGTTTTTTATGATGTGATAATTATTAATTTTGTCACACAATAAGCTTAGGTCACATATTATTATTCAAAAAGGTTTGAATATGACCAATTGATGCATGTTTTGAAAAGTTGTCAAATCACCAAATACAATATTTTATTAGTTTTAGCAATATGAGAATTAGCAATCTTGAAGTTTTCTGGACAAGATTTTTCTGCACATAAAAATGCAGTATCAATGATATGACATCAACTTTTTAGTCAAATAAAAATTATATTGTCTAACTTTTCACAGATAAAATTTAGATAGATTACCTTTTTCAATATTAGAACTTAGTGGATAAGTTTTGATATCAGATAAAATTTCTGCTGAGTTACTTTTTTAGTTGGATAAGTCTTGACATCAGATGAAATCTTTACTGAGTTACTTTTTCAGTAAAAAGCCTTCTAGGATAATTTTTCTATGCAGTAAAAATTAATATTTTTTTTAACTTTTTGACAGTATAAGACTTTAGGAATTGTGTTAGTGGAAGATGATGGGAAAATACTGCTATGCCAAGATAATAGTTTAAAAATTATCTGATGAAGACAATATCGAGGAATTATCATCCATTATCTTAAATTAGAAAAATAAGAAATTTTGGATCCGAAGGCTAGGGATAAATTAGTACTTTGATCAATGGATGAGATTTATCCCAATCTTCTCATCTCATCTCTTCTTCCACACACCTAAAAAACCTATGATGTAATTAAAAATCTAGAGTTATGGAAGTGATGTAAATCTTGTTTAATCAAATTAAGTTTGCTTAATTACACTAAGTTTCATTAATCTTTGCCTATAAACAGGCATCACCCCCACCCATTCTTCCTCACACCTCAAAGTTTCATTCTCTCCTCTCTCTAGAGTTTCTCTTTCTAGGAATTATCTTAGATAGTCTTAAGTTTTCTTAAGAAAATTTTCTTTAGTCTTCAAAAAATTTCCTTCCCATTTTCTCACCTCCCAAGCACTATCCTAGCTTTTAAAAGTTTGAAGAAATCCTTCAAGCCCGTTCAGGAAGTTCTTCTCAAGGAGGTTCTAGTTCCGTTCTTTGGCAAAAACTCTGATCGTCAATATAGTTTTCCGACTGAAACTCTAGTTATTTATTTTTTAGTTTAAATAATGGGAGCGAAGCTTATGATAAAGAAGAGAAAGACCAACTGATATACAAAAGTATATGCTATAAGACAATATATATCTATGTCTGCTAATTAAAAAAGCACGAAGAGTAATTGATCAGATTCGTGGACGTTCCTATGTGGAAATTTTTATGGGTTAATATTTAAGTAGAAATGCTGTTGAAATTTCTAGAATTGGTGGTTTGCCAATATAGAGTTTTTGATTATGAATATCTACATGTTTTTATCATGGGTATTTAGAAATTTTTGAAATCAAACTTAAATTGGAGATTTTAAACTTCAATCTGTTCATTAAAGATTTTTAGAAATTTAAATGAGTTTCTATAGTAGGAATCTATTAAGGAAAATCAGAAAGAACTATGGAACATTGAACTATGGTATTTATGTAGGAATTTCAAAATTTTCCAAAAGCTAAATTTTGATTTTCTGGTGAAAATTGTCAAAAACTATCAAGTTTTGGATTTTTGAAAAACCGAGGTATTTATGGTCAAAACTAGAGTTGGGCAAACACATGAAAATTTTAGATAGTATGTAGATGAACATTTTCTGTGTAGAAAGTTTTATCAAATTCTTGACGGTTTGAATGATATGATTTTTCAACAATTAATCAAAACAGGGGAATTTTGGGGGAGTGGAGGCTACCGGCCCCTGCAGTCCAGGGTCGTCCCTCGGCGCTGCAGCGCTGCCAGGCCAAGGAAATTAAACACACAGAGAGAGAGCACTGGGATTTAAAATATATATATGCAATAATGACAAATTATGGGGTATTTTTTTAAAAAGACAAACTTTTTGTAAAATAATAAGATTAGATTTAAAAACTTTAGATCCAATTTTTTTAAGTAAAAATGCATGATTTAGATTTTTAAATACATCATAGTCTCATAACCATAGCTGATGTAGATTAAATCTTAAATTTTTTTTGAAAGGGAATTTAGAATTAATTTTATCCAAAGAGTATAAAAGTTTAATACTCGATTTGGATATAATTCAGGAAGGGAATTTTAGACTGTGGCTTATACGGAAGCATTTTTATTGTGAGCAAAGTAAGTACAAACCTGCGTACAGTGTGAAAATATTATTATTTTCCAATCATGTCTTAAGCACATGTTAAGAATGTTTTGTCTAAGTTTACATGTTTGAGTATATGTTACATTAAATGTTGTGCATAATTATAAATATGCCACACTTTCATAGTATGCCAAGATTTTTCATTTATGTCATGTCATTGCATCATGACTATTAGGTTCATAATTAAAGAACTTAATACTCATACATAGTCTATGGATAAGACTTTAAGTCATAGCATGATATTAGGCATATTCAAATTTAGTTAAGTTAAAGTCTAAGACTAGTTCAAAACAAGTTAAAGTGTCGTGTCAACCTTCCACAAAGGGAGGATCAGTTCACTTAATTTCAATTGATCTAGAGCAAGTTCAGTTTATGATCTTTGTGTTATTAGGAACCTTGCAAACCCTTATCACCGGTTGATCGCGTGCACCCCATAGTGCATATAGAATAAGTTTATAATAATTTAAGACAAGTTAGGATGACGTACCAATCTTCCACAAGGGAATGATCTGTTCAATTAATTTCAGTTTATCTGGAGCGAGTCTAGTCTATGATCGTGGTGTTGTTAGAGATCTTGCAAACCTTAACCTCCCATTGATCGTGTGCACCCATTACGTACATATATTCATAGATAAGCAAGATAATAAGTTCATAATGAAAATAAGACATCCATGATTGAATATAATTGGATCACGTCTTAAATTCCATGATTGGATTATGCATCCACATATGTCATTCATGTTTTTACGCAATACGAGATCTATATTTGTACTTACCGAATGAAAGCTCGTTAGATATATTCATACTGTAGGTAAGCAATCTGCAGCTTAGTACATGGTGAGCAATATGTGGTTGAAGATGATGCGCAAGCGAAGATGGTATGGATACCACTATGCAATTTATTCAGCAAAAGCTATTTTAAAAATTATTATTATTATTATTATTATATTTTCATATTATATTATATAAAGTTTATGATATATATGTAAGACCCTATGGAAATTTATTTTTCCTAAGATATGATGATTATGTGACAAAAGATTTTATGATAAGTTATGAAAAAAAAAATTATTACTAATTTGCTAGTACCTAAGTCTATGTATTTGAAGTAATAATAAGTAAATACTTAGTTTAAGCAGTAATGTAATGACCTATGTAGGTGGGTCGTTATATGTTCAAACACTAATTCAGATGATAATTTTAATATTTTTATTTAAATATTTTCATCGGGAATGTTATCATTTGATTGAACCAAACGGAGCCTTCATTACTTAGGAACATTCTTCGATAATGTGTAAACAAATAAAAAGATAATAACAATGAGTAAAAGTTAAGTGTGCGTTTGGTGCATCGGTTTAAATAAAAATTTTTAAGTTGAAGTTGGTTGATTTTTCAAAAATTAGTTATAATTTTTTGTTGACTTTTTTAAGAAAAAAAAAATAAAAAAACAAAATAAAAACCGAAGTGAAAACTTTAGGCTCGGATCTTGGAACCAAATGCATCTAAAAAAATGAACGATGCATTGTGAAAAAGGTCCACCGTTATATAAAAAAAAAAAAAAAAACCCTAAAAAAGGGGCATAATGAAAAAAAAAATGTTTATATAAAGTGTACTCAGGAGGCTTATATGGAAAGACAAAAGATGTCCAAATGGGGCACACTTGAAAAAGAAATATATTTCCGTGGGAAAATTAAAAGAAAAAAATTAAATTATTTCAGCGAGGCAATTAAAAAATATATACTAACGAAGGCCACATTAGTTAAAACAATATTTTAGAGAATTATAAGAAAAAGAATGAAAATGTATTTGTTCGAGAAAGATTATTTTAATAGGAAGCAAAAGATGCTCTAGTTGCTAACACTCCGAGATGATACTAAATAAGACTGTCTTTTAGAAAAAGAAAAGCAATAATGTCGTAGGTGTCATCTAATTAAAATCTGAGTTCTATCTTTTCTACACTACTCCCCGCAAGATCGTCACTATTAGGATATTGATATGGGAGTTTTAACGATGGTCAACGTGAAAGCTTAAGAAATATATTTATATTTATGTGTGTGTACCTGTATGTCGATCGGCGTGTATAACGACTTCGTGAAGATATTTTCATATTCTTTATTAATTATAATATAAATGTTTAAAAAATAGTTAATTACTGATATCATCGTACCTTTCGCCAACTTAATTAAAGTCACTGCGGCGAGTTTAATTAATGAGAGAAAGGAGGATTAAGGATTAGGTTTGATAACTTCAAAGTTAGATCATTCACAAATGCAACAAAATGTGTAGTTTATGCTAATTTAACACGATGTTGGGTGCTTAACAATTAAATAAATAAATAAACCAACTTAATCAGAGCAAGGGCCACAATGGGATGGTATGACGACATTTGGCAGTGCAAAATATCTGAGTCTTTTATAATTTTACTAGTTGAGCACGCATGAAGCACGTATAAATATTATATTGTGCAAAATATATAAGAATTTAAAGACAAAATTAGAAAAAGAAAAGGAAAGTACAAAATGACAAAACAAGAAAAATAAACAAAAAATGGAAACTTCATACAAAACTTAACAAAAACCAAAACTTTTGAACAAAATTTCCAAAAAAATTAGACAAAAAACCCTTTTCAACCAGAAATAAGTTATTGAATAGATATACAGAGGATTATGTATATGTATATATCCATATGTAATGAGAAACGAAAAAGATTAAACAAAAAAGCATAAAAGAAAATAAATAAGAGAAGAAAAAGATAATAAAAATGAAAGAAAGAAAGAAAGAAAAATGATGTAAGCAAAAAAAAAAAGTTAAAAAAAAAAAAAAAAACAACATTGGAGATCTGTCGGTCGGCGCAATCAACAGAGCACTTTCTCCAGTAACGTGAGAGATATATCCATCACGAGCAATGCCACAAGTAATCGTAGCGATCTTTTTCACTGGACCTGCCTATGTCTTCATCTTTTCCGGCAATTTTGGGGAGCAACAACGTGATTGCGATCTCCCACGATGAAAATGACCTAGTGCAATGACGAAAATATGACTACGAAATCACAATCGTGATTTAGATCGCATGTTGTTTGTTTTCGTGGTCTTCAGCATCCTGAGCTCGTCGTTTTCTCTAGCGATGGCCTCTTCTGTGGCAGGTTTGGGTTAGGATATCTTCCGGCCATTGAATCATGCGTTGGAGGTGCCTGTTAAGATCGCGATCATTCTCACGAGATCCACCTCCTGAGGCACCGCCGGGGAAATTCTCCCAAGGTTTACTGGCAAGATATATGACGACGAGGAGAGAGAAATGGGCTAAGGAGAAACATCCCCTGAAATTATCTTAATACCCTTATTTTTCTTTTATGATAAATGATATTATATGCATCTTATCTCATAGTAACAACTCATCTTACCATTCGCATTAAAAGGACATCAATTAACAACCATTCGATGGAGTCTTAGGGCTGTTTAGCTATGCAATTTAAAAAGAGTTGTTTGTTTTTAAATACTATTTTTGCTCTCTAAAATCAAAATGATGTGTTTGGCTATCGTTTTTTTTAAAACAGTTTTTAAAAAACAAAGTTGCAAAAAGTAGAAAATTCAAAAACAACATTAATAGTTTTCGGTGTTTTTGAAAACAAGTTTTAGTAAGATGCATTTACAATAAAAAAAGAAAAAACTCCACTTGGTTCTAGGATTTGGATTAGGAATTCGGACCAAGGTCAAGATCGGCATTTGGGTCAGGGATGGGATTAGAGATTGGGATCGAGAATGAGATTCGCAATTAAGGTCGAGGTCGAAATTGAGTTTTGGGACGAGGGTTTGAGTCTAATTTTAGGATTGGGATTGGGGTCGGGTTTCGGGACTGGGTTTGGGGTCGGGATTCAAGACAGGGATCGCGGTTGGGATCGAGATTCAGAACCGGGCCCAGGGTCCAATTTTGAGATTGGGGTCACAGTTAGGTCTTAGATTAAGGTCGGGGTCAGGTTTTGTGACGTGGGACTAGGGTCCAAGTCGGGTCTTGGGACCGAGGTCGAGTTTTGAAACTAAGGTCGAGATGAGATCTGAGACCGACGTTGGGATTAGGTTTCAAGATGAGGTTTCAATTCAGGATTTAGTTCCAAGATCGGGGTTGGATTCGGAGCAAGGTATAGGTTGGGATTGGGGACCCCGACCCCCATTCCATAGCTTGACCCAACCCCAACCGTAGTTATGAATCTTGACCCGACATTGACCCTTGTCCCAAAAATTGACACTGACCTCTACCCTTTTCTTGAATCCCAACTCGATCCTAAATCTGAAAACCTAATCTCAATTCTGGTCTTCGAAACTTGAGCCCAATCCTGACCTCGATCTCGAATCTTGATCCCACCCCGAATCCGACCTCACGTCATGAAACCCGACACTGACCCCAGTAAATGGTATAAGATCAATATAAAAAAAAAAAAAAAAATTTAAATCTTCTATCCAAACATGTACATTTTGATTTCATTTTTATGAATCTATTTTTTGAAATAATTATCAAACACCATATATTTTTTGAAAACATGAGAGAATTGTTTTTATTCTCATTTTTAAAAACACAATTTAGAAAATTGAAAACTAAGAATATGGCCAAATAGGCCCTTAGTTACGCTCAAATAGATACCATCATAGGGAGTACTCTGTCACAACCACGCCCTAATTAAATAATACAACTAAAGCATAAATTTAAAGGAAAATAAAAAAAGCTACTCCAAATGATAAGCCAACCCATTTTTTTAAGATGATCAAGTAGTACAACTAAAGCATGAATTAAATTAAAAAAAAAAAAATTAAAACATTGGTACATTCCAACAAAACCCCCGCTTCAACCTCCGCACCTTCTATTACCCTTTTCCTGATTGAATTCTCTCTTTATATTCTCCTCAATCATTGGCCACTTTCCGGTTCCCAAAAGATTTTTCTTTTCTAGTTTTTTTAATATTGTACATCTTTTTTTTTTTTTTTCCCTTTTCATTTCATTAGCGTTTATATATTTTCCAACAAATTAGTTTGCATGAAAAATCTATAATAACAAGACAAATATAAACATAAACTGCACAATAAATATAATACCGTTGAGAATACAGTTAATGTATTTTCTGCTTTTGATTTTAGTACTGCAATTTCTTTCGAAACATATTTTTGTTGTTCAAATGTTACTATTTAGGGGGAAAAAAAGAAACTTGTTAAAATTGAATTGGTTCAGATCTATTTTAGCTTTTATAACACTATGTAATTGATGTGAAAAAAAAAAAAAAAGAAATAACTCTTTATTTCTTCTCTCTTCCCGTGGATTTGTAGATTGGAAGACCTTTTTTATGAGCAGCTCAGATTTTCCTTCTTATATAACAAAAGCCCAGATTTTGTTGTACAATTTCCATTAATATTTTGACCTTTGCAGTTGTGATGACAAATATAACTTCCTGTATTTATCTTTTCCCTCACAAATAGGGTGCATAAATGAAAGTAGGGGAGCAAATAAAGATTCCCATCCAATAATCATAGGATTTGTTTATAAAATCGCAAAGGAAGTAAATGGAAAATTTAACAACATTGAGAATGAAAATAAAGATGAATAACAAGAAAAATCGTTAATTTTTTTCTTAGTGTTTATTTATTTGTGCACTGGAAAACAATCTAATTTTCTTTTTAGGATTTAGTAAACCTAGAAATGTTAATTTAATCATTATAACTAATAATGTAATTTCCTTTTATCCAATCAAATCAACATTGACAAACTCTCAATATTCTTCATTTTCTAAGTAAATATATGGTCAAGTGAGAAATGAACCGATTATTCATATTTCAATTTCCTTTCATGCAAAATAAACACACCCTTGAAGTTAGGGGTAGATGTAATTGGGGGCAAGTGAAGGCCACTGAAATTTTTTCTTCTAATTTTACCCCAATAATTTTCTGATTTTTCTATTTTTTTCCTTTACTAAAAGTTAAAAATATCTCCACATAGCCCCCCCATTGAAATTTTAAAAATTTAATATAAACCCCACTAAAACTTTATCGTTTAGTTTTTATATATTTATGTTATTTGTTTTACATTCTCATTAAAATTTTTATCTGGCTCCGTCACTACTTGAAGCGGTAAGCACAGGAGCATAGAATATGAGTGACCATTAAGTAATCTAGGAACCTAAACAAAGTGAACTTCATGAAACTTTGGTTTCGTTGGACGTTTAAATTCAAACTCAAAATTTTCATATCAGTTTTTGTCTTTTTCTGAAAAAGTTTTTTAGCTTGTTTGGATACAAAGTTCAAAATACGAGTTTGAACTAAAATTTTTATCTTTTTCCGAAAAAGTTTTTTGTTTTTTCTGAAAAAGTTTTTTGTCTTATCTAAAAATTCAATAAAAATTACTATTACAACTAAAAAATCTTAACTCAAACTTACACACCAAACAAACTCAAAATTGTTTTTTCTGAAAGTCAATAAAAATTTTCAATTCAAGCTTAAAATTTTCAACTCAAACTCGTTCACCAAATGGACCCAAAATTTGCCAAAGAAATAACTAAACCAAAATTGGGAATAGGATACCAGATGGCGGCAGGTAGTCCCGTTAGATAAAGCATCTAGGAGTATCTTGCAATCGCCCTCAACACAAACACGATACCAACCGTGCTGAACATCCATTTCAAGTAGAATATCCCCATTGTTGTAGGTATAGATTTGTGTTCCACTCTATTTAGTTAGGCCACCAAATTGTAGGGGAAAATCAACTCAGCAAATAGCTCCAATAGGGTGGTTCCGTAATGCACACGAATGTTGAATTATGACGCATAACTTGCTTTATCGCATTCGCGTGATGAGAAGCAAATATCGTTAAGAAAATCAAAAAAGAGAGATACGGCATAAATGACGAGGACAAGTAGATGGAGCATTCACATCAGTCAAGTTAAGAAACAATGTCACGAAAAGCATCAAAATAATCTTGGGCCCTATTCAAATAGAGTTTGAAGAGACCTTGGACAACAAGAATGACTAGGCATGAGAGAAACTTGATAAGTATGTATTTGTTCAAAAAGAAGTAGAGATTGTACACACTTTTTCTTGACTTGTCCGGAGAGAGAGAGAGAGAGAGAGACATGATGTTGAATTTGAGACTTTAAGATATTAGATTTTTATCTTAAAAGGCAATAAATTAAGGTAGTGACTTAGTATTTTATACATCTATTATTATTGTTATATTTTTACAATATAGGACTCGGGTTTCTTTTACCTTAAACATGCCTCGTATGACGGTGCTCTCTTTCAAGTCACATTTTTATATTGAATGCATCGAACTACTCACTTGAGTTTATTGGGCTCTGATTCCATATAAAGATTGGAGAGAAAAAAAGAAATTTGAGACTTCTAAGAAATTGAGTTTCCATTTTAAAAGTCAACCTGTTAAGTGAAATAACCAATATTCTCGTGTGTTTATTATTTTTATTATAAATATTTTTTTACGATGTGGGAATCGTAGTTCCTTTTATTCTTAACACACCCCCGCAAGATGATGCTCTTTTTGGAGTTACCAATCTTGTATTAGATGGATCAAGCAGCGTGTTTGAACTTTGTGTGCTCTGATACCATGTGAAATTTGACACTTATTAGGAATTAGGTTTTTATTTTAAAAGATCAACCTATTTAGTGAAGTGACTTAATACTATTATATGTCTATTATTGTTTTTGTCTTTTACAATATAAAACTTGAGTTTTTTTACCCTTAACACATAATTACTGATCCAAAAAAAAAAAAAAAAAGTTCCTCTAAACTTCCTATTCGAAAGTGATAGGGTTTCAAAATGTACAGACAAATCCAATTTTAGCTTGTGTTTAGTTCACCAATTGATGCTAAATTTTTTGGATTCTAATTGTTTGACTTTTCAAAAACTAGTTAAAATTTTTTTGACTTTCGGAAAAGTCAAAAATGAGTTGGAAAAGTTTAATTTGGAATAGTATTCCAAACAAAGGCTTAACTTGGGTTCATTTATCTTCTGTAAAAAGTTGTTTCTTTTTTGTTTAATTTTCCATTGAAGCTGAATTCTGATGTTCTCTGTTTTTTTTTTCTTTTTTAATTTATCTTAATCAATTTGAACGAAGGCTTTAGTTTTTCTTATTACATCATCCAGAACAACGTGCACTTTAATTTCCAAGAGAACCCTTTTCCCAAAACGGTGTCGTAGCTCTTAAGCTTACATCTGGGCTTCTGATTACAATGGGCTTGGGCCTTGCACACCATGGCCGAGCCACACAATAAACACTTTCATTTCTCTCTCATGACCAGCCGAAACGACTGGTCGTTTTTTTAACCTTGTAATATGACTTTGGGGTTATTCTATTTTAGTTATAGCATATTACATCCAATTCAATTTAAAAAAAAAAAATCCTAAAAATTTCATCGAATCCAATCCATTAGAAATGTTTCATCCAATCCAATACAATTCATTTAAAGTCAGTTCGAATGGTATTAATTCATTTGACACATATCACTTCCAGTTTAAATACTAAACTTTAAAACAAAACAAGTAAGAAATCTAAAAAGTATGAAAGTGTATATAATATGTTAGGAATTAGAAATGAGATGAAAGGATTTCGATTGTGTCATATTGGAAATGTAGGTTTTGAAGTTTTTATTCCTTAGGTGAAGGTGTATTAAAAAAAAAAAAAAAAGATACTAATGTTTTTGTCCAATTATACAAGTTATAATTACTACTCACATTTTTTTCAACAAATAATACATAAAAATTTGATTGTGTATTTTAAATGTAAAAAGTGCATCCGATCCAATTTAAGTCAGTTTTATAAAAATTTATATCGAATCCAATTCAATTGAGATCAGTTATCCGTAAAAAAATAGATTGGAATGAATTAGACCGATCGATTTGATCGGTTGATTGGATTTGATGAACACTCCTAAAATGATTAATTCACCTGCTTCTTGCTCAGCCAATCGTTAAGGCATCTTAGTACACCTCCCATGATTGTGAACTTTCATTGAAATCCAGATGACATAAAACAGAATGGAAGTATGAAGGACCACAGACAACCCTTGTACATACACAATGACAGAATCACATGTAAATTAGTGTGGAAGCGTCCTTTCATATTTTGAGAAATTGATTTTTACCCTCAAAATTTTTAAAAGATTTTATTTATACAACTATTTTGTTAAAAAAAAAAAAAAAAAAAAAACCATATACCAACTCAAATTTTGATATATCAATTTTTATCTTAAGATGTCAGTTGAATTCAATTATTCAACTATTCCTGATTTTGTCGTTGTTTACATACAAGTGTACATGTATGTATGTATGTGTGTGTGTATATATATATAATGTTGTCGATACAAACCATAATAAAATCATATATAATCGTGAAGATTCTTTTTTGGTTGCTTATGAATAGATGGCACAGTTGTTGGACTTGTGTGTAGACAAAAGTCGCACTATTCATTATGTATATATCTTTGCTTGTGAGCTAATGAGATTTTGTCGCTTAACTATGCCCATTGTCGTTTATTCCACCCACATGTCACTAATAGAATAAAAACGAGATAAAAAAAACATGTCGTACATGATATATTCGTTCAACGTGGTTATTGTCTTTCATAAAACTACTAAATTTATTGGGAAAGAAATTGTTCTTCTTTTTTTTTAATATTAAAAAAAAAAAAAAAAAAAGAAAACAGTGTGTCATTTTGGCGTTGCCTATCCTTTTTTGTTCACCAACAACATTTTGTGTTCTATGTTTGTGACCGGCTGCATAAGCACTTCTCAATTGTTCAACTTGTCAATTTCTTGCACTCAGATGTCTCGTTGAATTTTGATGTTTTAAATGATGTGTAATCAGTTATATTATGTTTACATTATTTTAAAAAAATTATAATGTAAAATCATAATATGATCCAACATAATAAGTTACACATCATTTGAGTCAAAATTGAACAAGTAATTTAAAAGTTTTTTTTTTTTTTTTTCTTCCTGATCGATGATGCACGGGTCTACTCTTGACCCTCTTTCTTTTAAGAGTTCCACGTTTTCCCTTTATACTGGGATGAAGCCAAAAAAATTTTTAGTCGCGTGGTGATTTGAGTTAATTTAAAATAAACATTAGATGTCTAAATCAAAATTCTTATTACATTTTGAGTGAAATTTGAAATTTAAAAACTTTAGGGTGATAAATAAGAAAAAAAATATGAAAGGGGACAAAATTATAACTAATGAACGAACTTTAATCAGGCTACTTGAATCGAGGGTTTTGATACTTCCTAGGTCTTAAAGTAGTTTCGTCCCTAACCGTGTAAGAAGGTAAAAACAGAACATTTTTGAGGCCTCATTGTCTAGGACAAAGAAACTGTTCTTATAGAGGAGGAAAGGCAATTTTTTTTTTTTTTTTCCCAGATCTGGCTAATTCTAAGCCAGGATCAAATCTTGATGAGATTTTTCAATTATTTAGTAGCAGATCCAAATGACAACAGAAAATTGTCGTATAGTGACCAAAGAATCTTCAAGACAGCCCCATTTATTCATATCTTTTTTTTTTCCTTTAAAAAAGAAATAAATTTAAAAAAAATGACATATCATTTACTTCATTTTGTTTGGTCAGACCCAGAATGACATGCAATATGCATCCTCATCTTTTAGAGGACCAGATTTTCTTCTATTAAAAAGAATTATTTATTATCTAAAATCATTATGGTAACTTTAAACAATTTAAAAGTTGTTTAATTGGATCCTAAGATCATGTTCATTCTAAAAGGCCGATGCCTGTGCTAGATTTCAGTACGAAAAAGGTGAAAATAACATATTTGATACATTATTCGATTTTATATTTAAATGCGTAATGTTTTTGAAAGGAAAATTCTTATGTTGGGAACACTCTCTTTTCCCTAGTTGTGGGGAACAATCCAGTGGTTCGGTATACGTACATTGGACACGAGTCCCATTAAAAAAGTTGGAGTTACCTGATGATATTTCTTCTTACCCTCTCTTAGGGTTCGTTTAGTGAAACGATTTGAGTTTAAATTTTTAAATTTGAGTTGGTTGACTTTTTAAAAATTAATTTTAATTTTTATTGAGTTAAAAAAAAAGGGAAAAAAACTAAGATGAAAAAGTATAATTTGGTTTGAATTGAACTGTTTCACCAAATAAGCTATTAAATTGTGAACTCTGTTTTCTCCGAAAGTTCTCGTGTTTTCTCCTTTCTTCTAAGAATATACACACTTTCCGCAAAACTTATTATAAGAACTTATTTAGGTCCCTCTCTCTATCTGCAAAAGTTATTTTGAAAACCATAATTTTATTTTTTCAGGAGGTACTAATAATGTAATTAGTGGATTAACTATTTAACAATTTGATTGTGAATGTCCACATTTAAAATTTATAACATGTCACATACAATTATTTATACTCATAGATTAAACCGTTAAAATATTGGTATAAAGGAACATTGCCTACCGATAGGGTAATTATAATTTCTATGGTAAGTGTTTTGTTTTGTTTTTTTTTTTTAAGACTAGGATTTTGGGATTCAAAAATTTGAATAGATATAAGGTTATGGAAAGTCGAAAAGGAATCTGAGCAGTGCGGGGGATTTGAGGTTCTGTCTCCCTTTTTCTAAATATTATTATAATAGTTCTTTTTATTAATTCTTAGACGGAATTTGTCAGTAATTTGATCAAAAAATAATGCTAACTACAAATTCTATTAAAAAATTAACGGAAAGTAATATTGCAACTATGTTTTTAATAGTTAACAGAGAATGCCCCTAAGCTGTTGAAGTGTTGCTATAAAAGTCATTTCTGTTAATTTTTAAATGAAATCCGTTAGCAATTTAGTCAAATAGTGAAGCTAACTATTGGATTATGTCTGAAAATTGATGCAGAAAACTATTATAGTAACATTTTAATAGTTTATGAGCATTTCAGCTATTAAAAAAGTTTATGGACCAAATTTCATAAAATTAAAAGTTTAAAAATCAACCTAGCAATTTACTTGACAAATTATAACATATATTTACTGGTAAATTCTTGAATTTCAGGTAAATATTTAGACTTTCTAGTAAATTCTTAAATTTTTAGTAACTAACATTTTTACGGTTAATTTTTAATAACAGATGCTGCTAATGTGCCTACTATGCTATTTCTTTGAAAAGCTCATATTGAGATGGGAAATTCCCCAAGTACCAGGTGTATTCGTATTGGCCAAAGTGACAAATTTATGTGCACAATTTTATGTTATAGGGAGAAAGAGAAAAGAGGAGAGAGAGAGATAGAGAGGACAAAAGGAGTTTTTTTTTTTTTTTTTGGTTATTATTTTTTAAAGTATTGTGTGGTTATTAATCTAATTATGTTATTTATTATTATATTTAAAATTTTTTAAAAATGTTATTTTTCTCTTCATTAAATGAAACTTCTAACTTTTGAATTATTTGAAAATGACAATGATATTGAGGTTGCGGATATAATATAGTGATAATATCACACCTAACTGTATCAAAAAATATAAAATTTGAATCCCCAATTCAAAATATAAGTAAATAAAAAAATAAAAATGACAATATAATAAGGATTATTTATCGTTCTATAATATATATTTTAATCTTACAAAAAAAAGTATACCATCTTCTCAATATATAACTATACATGCATTTTGGATTTTCCCAGTAGTCTTATACCTTTGAATTTCAATTTTGTATATTTTTTGGCAAACTAATATGCTTGATCATTTAAGTGAGGACCACATTTGGAGAATTATCAACACTTATAATCAACTTATTAACTCTATATCTAAAGACTAGTAGAGTCTTTTTCTACACCAAAAAAAAAAAAAAAAAAAAAAAAAAAAAAAAAAAAAAAACGAAGAAGAAGAAGAAGACGGAGACGACTAATAGAGTCAAGTTTATGTGGTCAAAATCTTCAACCAAAAAGAGGTAGTCAACATGAATATTAATTTTTATCAAGAGAAGGTAAAAATTTGATGTGAATTTAAAATTGGGTAAATTTCATTAATAGCACTTCTAGAGAAAATAATATTAAATTTAGCATCACTTTTTATTTCATTCAGTTTTAGCACTGTTTGTGGGACTCAGTAGCATTTAATGTATGTAAATTTCCAAGTTTACCCTCATCTCCTTCATATGCCCCTAAAAAATTTTTAAACCAACATCTACTGTGCTTTAGAGAGAGAAACTGAAATCTAGAGAGAGAAAGAGTTACAATCGGCCGGAACCGCTCGGAAACCGTCCGAAACCACCGCGAAAGCCCTCTATAAACCGCTTGGAAGTTTGTAAACGTCGGAAAATCTTTAAAAACTACCCATGTCGAAAGTTACGAAATTGATTGAGAAAAACATTACTCCCGAATGTTTGCTTAAAATACAAAAAGTTAGTATTTTTATCTGATTTTGCAACATAAAATTAGTGTTTTGATTTATATAAATATTTGGGTGGTCATAACGGTTATGACCGCTACTATTTATAGAACTTAGTAGAAGATTGGTCATGACCGTTCTACTATTATTAGTTCTACAAATAGTGGCGGTCATAACGGTTATGACTGGGTGGTCATAACCGTTATGACCGCTACTATTAATAGAACTCAGTAGAAGATTAGTCATGACCGTTCTACTATTATTAGTTCTATAAATAGTAGCGGTCATAACAATTATGACCGTGTGGTCATAACCGTTATGACCGCTACTATTTATAGAACTAATAGTAGCGGTCATAACGATTATGACCACCTGGTCATAACTGTTATGACCACCCAGTCATAAACGTTATGACTGCTACTATTTATAGAACTAATAGTAGCGGTCATAACGATTATGACCACCCGGTCATAACCGTTATGACCGCCACTATTACCGCTACTATTAGTAGCGGTCATAACGGTTATGACCACCCGGTCATAAACGTTATGACCTCTACTATTTATAGAACTAATAGTATCGGTCATAACGATTATGACCACCCGGTCATAACCGTTATGACTGCTATTATTAGAGAACTAATAGTAGCGGTCATAATGGTTATGACCACCCGGTCATAAAACGTTATGACCGCTACTATTTATAGAACTAATAGTAAAGGTCATGACCGTTCTACTATTATTAGTTCTATAAATAGTAGCGGTCATAACAATTATGACCGTGTGGTCATAACCGTTGTGACCGCTACTATTTATAGAACTAATAGTAGCGGTCATAACGATTATGACCACCCGGTCATAACCGTTATGACCGCTACTATTATCGCTACTATTAGTTCTCTAATAGTAGCGGTAATAGTAGCGGTCATAACGGTTATGACCACCCGGTCATAAACGTTATGACCGCTACTATTCTATAAATAGTAGCGGTCATAACGGTTATGACCACCCGGTCATAACAGTTATGACCACCCGGTCATAAACGTTATGACCTGTTATGACCGCTACTATTTATAAAACTAATGGTATAGGTCATGACCGTTCTACTATTATTAGTTCTATAAATAGTAACGGTCATAACAATTATGACCGTGTGGTCATAACCGTTATGACCGCTACTATTTATAGAACTAATAGTAGCGGGTCATAATGATTATGACCACCTGGTCATAACTGTTATGACCGCTACTATTAGAGAACTAATAGTAGCGGTCATAACGGTTATGACCACCCGGTCATAAACGTTATAACCGCTACTATTTATAGAATTAATAGTAGCGGTCATAACGATTATGACCACCTGGTCATAACCGTTATGACCGCTACTATTAGAGAACTAATAGTAGCAGTCATAACGGTTATGACCACCCGTTCATAAAAGTTATGACCGCTACTATTTATAGAACTAATAGTATCGGTCATAACGATTATGACCACCCGGTCATAACCGTTATGACCGCTACTATTAGAGAACTAATAGTAGCGGTCATAACGGTTATGACCAGCGGTCATAATGTTTATGACCGGGTGGTCATAATCGTTATGACCGCTACTATTAGATAGTAGAATTAATAGTAGCGGTCATAACGATTATGACCACCCAGTCATAATCGTTATGACCGCTATTATTAGAGAACTAATAGTAGCGATCATAACGGTTATGACCACACGGTCATAAACGTTATGACCGCTACTATTTATTGAACTAATAGTAGCGGTCATAACGATTATGACCACCCGGTCATAAACGTTATGACCGCTACTATTTATAGAACTAATAATAGTAGAACGGTCATGACCTCTACTATTAGTTTTATAAATAGTAGCGGTCATAACGTTTATGACCGGGTGGTCATAACCATTATGACCGCTACTATTTATAGAACTAATAATAATAGAACGGTCATGACCAATCTTCTACTGAGTTCTATTAATAGTAGCAGTCATAACGATTATGACCACCCAGTCATAACCGTTATGACTGTCACTATTTGTAGAACTAATAATAGTAGAACGGTCATGACCAATCTTCTACTAAGTTCTATAAATAGGAGCGGTCATAACGGTTATGACCACCCGGTCATAACGGTTATGACCACCCGGTCATAACGGTTATGACCACCCGGTCATAACCGTTATGACCACCCAAATATTTATATAAATCAAAACACTAATTTTATGTTGCAAAATCAGATAAAAATACTAACTTTTTGTATTTTAAGCAAACATTCGGGAGTAATGCTTTTCTCAATCAATTTCGTAACTTTTGACATGGGTAGTTTTTTAAGATTTTCCGACGTTCACAGACTTTCAAGCGGTTTATAGAGGGCTTTCGCGGTGGTTTCGGACGGTTTCCGAGCGGTTCCGGCTGACTGCAACTCTTTCTCTCTCTAGATTTCAGTTTCTCTCTCTAAAGCACTGTAGATGTTGGTTTAAAAATTTTTTAGGGGCATATGAAGGAGATGAGGGTAAACTTGAAAATTTACATACATTAAATGATATTGGGTCCCACAAACAGTGCTAAAACTGAATGAAATAAAAAGTGGTGTTAAATTTAATATTATTTTCTCTAAAAGTGCTATTAACGAAATTTACCCTTTAAAATTTAAAGTGTATTCTTTTTTTTTTTTTTCTTTTTCGGAGGGGGTTAAAGTACGTACTATTGAGAAACCAAAAATAATGGTTGATGCTTAAGAAGTTCAAAATTTAGTGTAGATAAATCAAGAAATATCAAATACCAAAGTTAAACGGAAGTTATATTTCGTATCAAGTATAACTCACGTCAAAAATAAAATGTTAGGAGTAATCTCAAGCTCGACTGTACTAGTTCAGTAAATATATATATATATATATATATATTTTTTCAGATTTATGCAACTTCTAATTGATTTGATTACAATATTGTGTAAATTTAGGCATAACATATAGTATTTTGAAATTTTTGCTAATTTACATTAACAGAAAATATTACATAGAAATAGGATAATGTTACACGAAATTAGTGTTGATTTTGTCTTACCATAAAATTTAATATTAGATGGAAGTTAGCAATATATTATAAGTGTAATGAATCAATCACTACTCAATTATTTTTCTGAGGAACATTCTCTCCCACTCATAATACATGGATAAAGTTTGCCACCATTTCACGTCATTGCTACTCCAACCTGGCGGATAACTACACCAACATGCATGTGTCTAGGAAAAAAGAAATAGTTACAATATTTCTTTTTCCGCAAATATAGGGAAATATATATCCACAAAAAACAAAAAAAGGAAGCGAAATAATATACGTCTATATAAATATATACTTATATACCAAAAAAAAAAAGAAGCGAAATAATATACGTCTATATATATACATATATATTACTTGAGCAACCTAGTTAATTATTGAAACTTTAATGTACGATGGAATAGAGTGGGGACGGAAGTAGGATGAAGGAAAATCGAATGGAAATTAGTGGAGTAAGTTGTTTGACAAGAAAGAAAAGACGAAGGAAAAGAAAATATGGTGGGAAAGAATGACAGTGAGGTCAACTCATTTTAATCATTTTAAAAGTGAGAGAAAAATTAAATACATCCTACAATAACTAATTTCACTTTTTTATTCTAATAGAAAATCAATATTAGTATATAAATAAAATAGTAATTGTAAAAATATTTAGGGGTGTTTGTCTTTAAGTTCATTTTAAATAAAATTATATTTTTTTTATCATGATTTTTGTCCTTTTCTGAAAAATTTTTTTATCTTTTCTGAAAAAGTCTTTTGTCTTTTATGAAAAATTACTATTGAAACTTAAAAATCTTAAACTAAACTTATTCACCAAATACCCATTTAATTTATTTTCTTCTAATTTACCAAATAATATAAGGAGAAATTAATTTCTTTTCTTTCATTCTAATTTTTCATCTTTTAAAAGTTTTTTCTCCTTTCTATTTTCTTTTGATTTTATTGAACTGAGTGAGATATTTAATATTGATGTCCCTAAACTTGTCACTTTTTAACAACTTAACTCTAAACTTCTAATTTTGATAATTTATTTCATGAACTTTCTAAATTGAAGTAATGTATCCCATATTCCCATATCAATCAATTTTTGTTAAATTAATTATGAAAAACTCATGTACATTTCTTGTGAATATGGGAAAAAATCATTTTCAATTAAAAATTTTTAAATGTAATAAAAATCCTAATGTAAATATTCTAAATTTAATAATTTATTTAGAGTAAAATTAACTAAAAATGATATATTATAATAATTTAATAAGTTCAATAAATAAATAATCAAAATTAAATATCTAAGAAGTATGTTATCAAAGAATAATTAATTTAATGTTCATCAGTAAATACCCATATAAAAACATCAATTACGAACCGTGGAAACAAATGAATGTAAAAGAAATTAAAAAAAAAAAAAGAATAAAATGAACCACAGATGCAATATGCTTAGGAAAATAGAAATCAATGAATTGAATCGCACTATCAATCATGAAAGGCAATACCATTTTGTACGTTCTTAATTATTGCGGCCTACCTCAACTTTGTGCCACATCAGCCGGTCGTTTTTTCTCTCTAATTACCAATCTAGCCTCGCATGTAATTACAGAACTGCCCTAAGGCTGTTGCTAAATTACGGATGGGTGATGGGTTTCGTTTTTGTTGTTTGACTTTATTGCCCTTTTAAAGGTGGAACCAATAATAACAAATTCAATATCTGTTTATGTACTTCTCATATTAATCCACTAAATCATGACATGTTAATTAAATATATATATTTAATTATGATATCATTTAATTAAAAAATTATGTTATTTACACATTTATCGAACTATAATTGGAGGGACAAAAATAAAGATATAAATAAGAGGTCATAGGAAATTGAGTCCATAATAAGGGGCGGGCTTTTTTGTATGATTTCAACCACTTTTTATATCTCAAGTTCATAAGAATCATAATATTAGTCCACTAGTGGTTATAGGTTAATTTAACGTTAACAGCACATCTGACTTTATATCTAAAATAAATAGAGTTCAAATATTTCTATCTTTAAATTTAAAAAAATAATAATAGTCGTCCATTAATTTTATATAAATTATCACCTTTAATTTCCTTAAAATAGGAAAGATTAAGAATTAAAACTCATTAAAAAAAATTTGAGAACTCTCGTTCAATTTATTCCCCTCTCTTTTCTTTTGTTTTAAACCATCATAAACCAATAATCTCCTCAGCTATTTCCCACGTTACACTTGTCAATTTTACCAAACAAGTTTTTAAAGTAAATTGTTTTTAGAATAGTATTAGGAACACCAATTCTAATTCTAATTCTAGTTCTAATTTTGAGCGTCAACTCACATGAATCATCTTTTTATTGTTAAAAACAATCAATTATCGTAACAATCCTTTAAACACTTAGTAACCAAAAAAAAAAAAATAGCGAAAACACATATCAATAATTTGATATTTAAAACTTGTAAATAAAATTGATATTTAGTATTTTTCTTATTTTTAACGAACTCTTGTGATTAATTAATCCTAAATAATACCCTAAAAAAATTTAATCCTAAACAATAGGCTAGACGTAATTCTTGCACATAGATGCTACAACGAAAACCATAAAATTAGCAGTGCCGAAGCAAACTCTTTATCTGCACTTTGCGCTTGAAATCTAATAAACGCTTTCTATAATTAGGTCCAATATCGTCGAACCAAATAGAAATTTATATGCCAATAGAATTTTAAGATAATCTTCCAAATATTTTTATTTACAAAATGATTTCAACAAGGATACACTTTTTTAGATTTTACGGTTAGTATGAATCACTAAACATATCTATACATTAAAATAATTAAGAAGGGAGAAGGTGTGCTAATGGACACTTTCTCCATCGTCCAAAAGGAACGAAAAGATTTGTTATTTATTTTTTGGTTCTTCATTTTTCTTTTCTTGGTTTTTGACCCCCTTTTTTTTTTTTTTTTTTTACAATTTAATTTCTTTTTTTAGTATTGGTCAGTCTTTTTCATTTTTTTATTCATTATTTAAAATTTTTCCTATTAATATAAATTCTTTCAAAAATGTCCAACCATGCACATATTACACCCTCTAAACTAGTAGAAGTATTTTTAAAAAAAAAAAAAAATCTTAAAAGTAAGGTCTATATTGTTAGAAGGGGGCAATTGAGTATTTTTACACAAAAAAACTAGAGGCTAGAGAAGAATGTCGTTTTCGTCTAAGGGCAAACCATAGAAGTGGGAATGTGAAGAAAACGTCTGTTGTGGTCTTGTAGAAGAATTACGGATAGTGTCGAGCTTGGGGACCTGCGTCATCCTCGGGGGCCCACACGCTCTTTACACTGAATATCTGACATATCCATTAAAAAAAAAAGGCAATTATTCTCGTTCATGTTCTCCTCTTAAATGCCCCCTTCTCTCTCTCGTCTCTCCTCTCTCTTTCTCCAATCAATACATTAAAGACGACATTCATAGAGACACAGAGAAAGAGAGAGAGAGAGAGAAGAGCTTGCTTACGTAACTAGTTACAGAGAGAGAGAGAGAATGAGCGAGAAGGTGAGGAGTAGCAGCCACACGCGCACGCGCGTGGGGAAGTACGAGCTGGGGAGGACTCTCGGCGAGGGAAGCTTCGGGAAGGTGAAGTTCGCGAAGAACGTCGAGACCGGCGATTTCGTCGCCATCAAGATCCTCGACCGCGATCAGGTCCTCCGCCACAAAATGGTCGAACAGGTCCGTCCCTCCGTTCATTCCCTGCTTTTTCTTTTTTTTCTCTTTTAATTCAATTTATTAAATATTAAAAGCAAAAAAAAAACATGGTTGTGAATGGAGAAGCTCTCTCAATTATTGTAACCGACGTTTTGATTCGTTTCATGCAATAATTGATGCCACGTGGGTTTTTAAATTTTTACTTGGATTTTCGTGTTTAAGTTTTTCTTTTCTTTGACTGTTTTTGTTTTTTTGTTTTTGTTTTTTTTTCCAATATTATATTTTTCTTGGTGAGATTGTTTGGTATTAAATTAAACCTCTTACATTAGTTCGTAAGTTTATGTTTAGTATATTAATAAACTAAACTGTGGAGAGCATGTTAAACTTACAATAAAAACAGAAGACTACCTGGGTTGTACGGATCAACATAATTATTTAAAATTTTTTTTATATATATTATTTTTTTTGGGGCGTTTCGAACAGAAATTTGAGTTTTGGATTGAAAATGAGTAAACATTGGGAAATATACATTTAGTTGAAAATGAATTGTGATAACATCTTGGAGATAATTACGTATCTAATTACACTTATATCATAAGATGCAGAGTATGAAACTATTATATGAAGGTTTTTTTTTTTTTTTTTTTTTAACATAGTCATTCAAACTCCATTTTTTAATCCTTTGGTCCCGTTGGGTGACTCCACACTCCAGTTGGTGTTTTATTTTATTTATTTATTTATGGGGTTTTTTTTTCCCTTTAAAATAACCCAATTTCACAGTTTATGTCTTCAAATATATACTTTTCCTTTTTAAAGCCATAACTTTTTTTTTTAAGTCGAAATAAGATTTTTTTTTTTAAATTGCATAGATTGACGAGAGTAGTGTAACAAAATTCATTTTGTTATTTTTTTTTTCCTACACATTTCAATTTTTTACACTATTTAATTATCACAGTTCATGTTGAACCAAACTCACATTTTCAAACATTCATTCATTTCCCGTTAAAATATTTTCAAAACTCTAACTTTAGTTGGTGTTCCTTACGCCCATTTCATTTTCCTTTATCCGAATTGAATGTGGGACTAATGGATAGTATTTCTTTTAAGCCAAAAAAAAAAAAGAACAGTGTTTCAGTTTTTACTCAAGTTAATGATTTGGTTTTGTTTGATACTTACTATTGGCAGATTAAACGAGAGATATCAACGATGAAGCTGATCAAACACCCGAATGTTCTAAAACTTTTTGAGGTAACCTTATGCAGCCACTTTGATTTCAATCAATTGCTTGCGTACATATCAAAGCTTGTGCAAAACATACTCAACATTCGCGTATAATCTGCACTTTTTTTTTTTTTTCCTTTATGCTCATACATAGGTTATGGCTAGCAGGACAAAAATTTATATAGTTCTCGAGTTTGTTGATGGCGGCGAGCTCTTTGATAAAATAGTAAGTTTTTATTTGGTTTTTACTGTATATGCTTCTAGTTTTTCTTGATGCAATTCCATTTTTTATGTCCCCTGATATATGCTGTTTACAATCGTGTAGGCCAAACATGGGAGGCTCAAAGAGGATGAGGCCAGAAGTTACTTCCAACAGCTAATCAATGCCGTCGATTACTGCCATAGCAGAGGCGTCTTTCATAGAGATTTGAAGGTCCGACACAGTCCTCGGCTTTTCCCTAGTTCATTGACTGATGGGTTATTTCAGAAACAAGATCTTATGATGTGTTGAAAATTATATTGATTGGAATGGCGATGTGTCACTAACGATAGTATATCATGCTTCATCTTTTGCAGCCTGAGAATCTTCTCCTAGACTCTTATGGAATGCTCAAAGTTTCGGATTTTGGATTGAGTGCGATTTCACAACAAGTCAAGGTGAGTGTAGTATAATTGGTCAAATTCATGAGTAGTAATCATTTCAGTTAAATAGCTAATGGTTGTACTAGACAAGACTGTTTGGCATTGCTTTTACTTATGCTTTTAGGCTGTAGAAGAAGATAACTAGAAGTAAAAGCTATGGCTTTTAGTGTTCGGAACTACATTTTTGAAAGAGTTAAACGGGGATAAAATGATATCTAAATTTTCTAGTAAGCAATCAAAATGTTGGAGTTGAGTTTATAAAATTTTATTCAAGCTCTCGTACAAGTTTCAAAGTCTTCTTCGGAAGCTTTTTTGTGGGGTCAAGGTTCTTTCGAAAAATTTTCCAAAGAGCTTTTGAACTTCTAGAAAGCAATGCCAAACAGGCTCAGTTAAATCCCAAAAGCTCTAATTTATAGGCTCAATCGTTAACTCTACTTGTCTGCCGCAAACTTTGAAATGTTTTGTATATCTGTGACGGAAAATACTTATGCAGAGCTGGATAGAAGTTATGAGGTATTATACAGAGAGATAACTTGTTAAAATTCTTGTCCTTGCAGGAGGATGGGCTGCTTCATACTGCTTGTGGGACACCAAATTATGTTGCTCCTGAGGTATTTACAACAAGTTTATCGTAAAATGGTGGCTTTTTGTTGGCCTACAAAATCTTTGCATTTCTCACATGTAGTAGTTTCGTGCCAGGTGCTTACCAGCAAAGGTTATGATGGCACATCATCAGACGTTTGGTCTTGTGGAGTAATTTTGTTTGTACTTATGGCTGGTTACTTGCCTTTTGACGAAGCAAATCTCATGGCTTTATATAAAAAAGTAAGTATTTTCAGAGATTTCTTCTACTGCTGACAGCATCGGGATTGTTTTTTTTGACACACTAATGCATGTTAAAAATCAGATTTGCAGGGCTGAATTCGCATGTCCACCGTGGTTTTCAACTGGTGCAAAAAAACTGATAAAGCGTATCCTTGATTCGAACCCTCTCACGGTGAGTTCCAAAACCCTTTTTTACTTTGAACTTTTCTCAATGTCATCTGTTTTGCTAGGTGTATTCTTGGAAATTAGTATTTGGCTTAATGACTAGATGAGAAATGGAAATTCTAATCTTGTAATGGTGAATTTTGTATCCTAGTAATCATTTTTGTTATTGATTAATAAGTGCCTCTTCTTGCAGCGAATAACAATTTCCGAAATATTGGAAGATGAATGGTTCAAGAAAGGCTACCAGCCACCCCAATTTGAGAAGGAAGAGGATGTGAATCTTGATGACGTAGATGCTGTTTTTAATGACTCAAAGGTGAAAACTTAGTCATATGTCATTTCTTTTCTCATGATCAAGAAGTCGAGTGTTGTTTCCTCGTAGACTCGTATCAAAAACACATTTTGTATACTGATTAGCGGGAACGCGTATGTGTATCTGTAAATTAAAGAATGTGTACATGTATCATTTTTGTATACTTGTGTGCACGTACGTGGGTATATGTGTGATGTCTGTATGGTATGTATACATGTATCATATATGTATGCAGATGTAGGTACGTATGTTAGAATGCATGGTTATTAATTTCCTTAGCATTTTTTTTAATTAATTTGCTAATTTTGCAGGATTGCTTGGTAACGGAAAAGAAAGAGAAACCTGTATCAATGAATGCTTTTGAGCTTATTTCTAGGTCACAGAGTTTCAATCTCGAGAATCTGTTTGAGAAGCAGGCGGTATGTATCATAAGATTTCTCTGGTTTCATGAAGCTCTTTAAATCACAGCTCACAAATATTCCAACAATCATATAAAATACACCAAATAACGGAAGAAGCTGGTTAATGATTAACTTCTTTTGTGAGATGCCGATGCGACCTTCCATTCTTGTCATGTTGCTTATTTACTGGCTAATCAGTTTTCGCCTCTGTCGATCCTGAATTTTTCGCTGTAGGGACTTGTGAAGAGAGAAACCCGTTTTACTTCTCGGCGCCCTGCTAATGAAATCATGGACAAAATTGAAGAAGCTGCAAAGCCTTTAGGGTTCAATATTCGCAAGCAGAACTACAAGGTTAATTCCCCTCCTATCCTTATTTTAGTTGTTTATTTTCTGTGACTAGTTTTATATGCAAGCAAATAAATCTTGGTTAAAATTTTTCTAATCGCATTCTCTATGCTCTATTCTGGCCCGCAAATGGCTGCAGATGAAGTTGAAAGGCGATAAAACCGGAAGAAAGGGGCATCTGTCTGTAGCTACAGAGGTATGCAGACTCGATTATTCTTTGCAATACATGAACTTCTGAGAGCTAAACGACCTTCCAACTATATCTGCTGTATCAAAATAATTGGTGTAATTAGTAGTAGCTTTTTGACTTAAGGTATTCGAGGTGGCTCCATCCTTGCACATGGTAGAGCTTCGGAAAACAGGTGGCGATACACTCGAGTTTCACAGGGTATGTAGTTACCATTTTGTTTCGAGTTTGGTTGGTAGATAGCAACAAAGAAAATCTAGTACACTTCGCTCAACAAAATCATTAAAGTACAAAAACCGTCCAACTCTTTCCTCTATTTTCTAACCAAACCGAATGAAACATTGAAGTTGGCCACTTTAAAGGCCGAGTTTTGACTTTTTAATTACATATAACATCTCACTTTTCTTGCCAAATTTCAGTTTTATAAGAGCTTCTCGTCGGGTTTAAAAGATGTAATGTGGAAATCTGAAGAAAATTCGGAAGTGAGGTAATCTCTCTCTCTCTCTTTCTCTCTCTCTCTAACACACACACTTAAGAAATACACATTTGATGGAAGTCACTACAGCCGTTTTACAACCATGGGATGTAATCAATCTGGATCATTGAAAGTCGGGTGACGACAAAAATTTCAACGGTCCATATTGATTTAACCGTGCTGAACCAGTAGATGCATCGCTAATGATAAGTGATGGGTTGTAACATAGTTGTCTGTTCATGTTCGATTAACCTACGAATTTCGGTGCAGGTGATAGCAAGGGACCATCCCTCCGCGGGTTCAGTTGCTCCTTCATTGATAGTTCTGGATGGACTTTTCCAGTATGCGCATTTAATTTATGCGCACCGTGCATTGCAAGTACAGCATCGTATGATGGGCAATCCAATATTCTAAGATACGGAAGCTCCGAACCAAGTCAACTTTTGTAGTTAGACTGCAGTTGAACCATTTGCAATCCTCGTAATTGAGTGAGCCTTTGGTTCTTTCCCTCCAAAATACTTTTTTTTCTTTTCTTTTTTTAAATAGGAACTGAATCCAATTATTTATCAAAGAAAGAAAAAAATAGTTCATGACGGTACTGCAGGGATTTCATTGTAATGGATTTTTAGTGGAAGAACATTCGTTCAGATTTTCTTGTTATTATTCCTTTTGATTTTTAAGAAGTCTTTCTAGTGAAATTTTGCTCCTTAAACGACACATTCCAAACAAAATCTTGAAATTATGCTCTCCATTCTGAGTTTATTATTTGCATAAAAAAACCAATAGCCCCAAAATACAACCAAAAATAAGCTAAATGAAAGTTGATTCAAATTCTTCGCTCTGGGAAAATATTGTAGAAAAAAGTTTGAATAGTGATTCAAACTCACGACACCTATTTTCTTTAAAGTTTTGCATAATGCATCCGAGAATCACGAGGAACTAGTTTATATATTGTTCTCTATAATTGGAGAATATTATTGCTCGTGAAAATAATACAAATAGAGACACACACAAAATGATTACGTATTATTTTGTTTATGTCCAATTGACCCCACTGAAAACTTCATCTTCAGAAAACCACACGATGACAGAGTAAAAGTTAATCACAAACAACCAAACACCGCCTTGTCCCTTACGAAATGACATTATATATATATATATATATATATATATATATATATAAAGTCGGCATGAGTTATAGACCCTCTAATAGTATGATTTTGGGGTAACCATAATTGTGAAAATGTGAAACCAATTTTCTGTCTAAACAAAACCTAATAGGACCACAATGATACTTGCACTTTATAATTGAATGAAGTAGTTTCTGGTTAGAAAGATGTAGTTGGGAGTCACACGTTCTTCTTCATCCGTTTTATTTATTTATTTATTTATTATTTTTTATAACTTTTCTTTTTCAATAATTGATTGAAAAATAATAGTAATAAAGTGATATCATGTACTTGGAAATTGTCTCATAAAAAACTAGATTGGACAGACCGTCTATGCCCTAAGGTAGATGATTGGATGTATCATGCCCGGTTAATTCGGTAGCATATTTCCAAATAAAATTGCTTCAAAATCAAGAATTTTTTTTTCCTCCCTTTTCTTTCTTTGATTATTTTTAGCAATAATAAATAGAGATTTACGGTGTTCTCGATTCGATTTAATTCAATTCAGTTTGGTCGGGCTTTGACTTGATTATTGGACTAATCCAAACAGTACAGTCATTTAAAACGGCAAGACCACTGGCATGAGATTCAAGTTTGCAACCCTAACAACTTGTATGATTACTTCCAGAAAAAGAAAGAAGGAAAAAAAAAAAAAAAAACTTGTTTTATCACGTCATTCAAAATTGGCTGGCTTTTGTAGTTAATAGTTTTGTGCAGAAAGGTTAATTATTTTATGCTACTTATTTGCTCGTTAAAAAGAAGGAACACACACACATATGTATACATATACATATATATATATATAAGATTCTTCTACCATTTGTTGGGTGGAATGATCCCTTAATATAACTTTTTTTTTTAAACAACTTGAAAGAAACTATTGACTTACTCGTAATTTTATATAAAATTATGTGTCATATAATAAGTCAATGACAAATAATATCATATGATACATAATTTTTATATAAAGTTTCAAGTAAGTCAATTAGTTATTACAAATTATTTAAAATGAAATTACATTTAAACGACTATCTCACCTGAGGATAGTAGAAAAACATGTCTACATATAAGGGATGGATTTGACTTCTCAATTGAGAAGTGACAAAAGAATCAACTATTACTATCCTGAGATTTTTCTACAAACAACGCAGAAGCTTTGGTGAGCTTTGGTGGAAAACGGATAAGATCAAAAAGTCCATCATTGGGGAACTTCTAAATTCCTGATCGAACCTTGCTGAGAGTGAGTTTTATAACTGATTAAAAATGATATGTAATAATCAAAATCTACTGACTTATATTGGAGTATCAACTACTACTTAAATTGACATGTATATGTAAATTCCTTTTTTACTCTTTTTAAATAATATATGTATATGACATCCCTTTTTTTTTTTTTTAATGACAGATAAATATTTTAATTTATTTTGATACATTAGAATGGATTAAAATCCGATGCAGAACCAATAGAAATGCTCTTCTCAAATATATTTTGTATCAAATTTTTTCTTTTTTTTGGGTCACTGACTCACTAATACAATTGTGTGAGTAGTCACGAAAAAAATGTGAGAGATAAGTCAATAATAGTTACATTTTGACAGAGAAGTCACCTCAACCTAATGCGGTCCCGATCGAGTGTTAAAATACATATAGAAGAGAATTTAGAGAAGACAATATTTGTTTAGCCTTGTATGATGATATTTCGTGTGGCGATTATTTCCTTTCACGAAGATCGGTCCAATTGCAGAGGAATTTCTTGACCCCAATTTTGTTTTCCACAATTATATCAATCAATTTATTCACTCATGGGACCTAGCAATTTGATGTGAACTTTATCAGCAAATTTTAGTCCAAATTGTATTTCCAAAAAAGTGTAAAATGAAGTACGTGAGCTTTCAACTTAAGCAAATAAAATTATACAAAAATGTGGGAAATTTCATGTGTACCAATCATCTCAGATATGCCTCAAGTGGTGATAAATATCATACATTACTATTGTAAGTTAGTATTCATGTTTTTTTTTTTTCCCCTTTGATTTTAACTTGGGATGAAATAATTTAAACTCTGTACTTTTTTTAGTAGAGTTAGATGTAAAATTATCGTTCGAGTATGGAGTAGTATTATAATGCTTTTGGAGACCACAAAAGTCCTTTACACGAACTTCAATGTAAATTTGGTAACAGTGATCAAAAGTTATCTGTTTGAAAATTCTGAGCTAATGACTGAATGTATTAAAATATTGTCTTTGGAGCTGTCATGACTAATCCGATAGAAACAAGTCTTGACTTGAACATGAGATGTAAATGACTTGTTCATGAGATGTTAATGACATTTGGAGACTCTTAAAGTGTTTTGCACCAACTACGATGCAAATTTGGTATTAATGATCAAAATTAATTAGCTTGAAAATTTTGATTTGATGACTGAACGTATTGAAATATTTTCTTTGGTGCTGTCATGACTAATACGATAGAAACTGGTCTTCACTTGAACATGACATGCCTTATTATTTTTGGCCGCCTAAATCCACTCAATTTTTAAACCTCTCATTCATTAACGTTGTTTCACTATCTTTATCTTCCTAATTAATACTTTGCCACTAGAACAAAAAATATATATATATATGTGTGTGTGTGTGTGTGTGTGTGTAATATGACTTGAATACTATCATGAAATGTGGCAAACATAAGCAAATGTGACATTAATTAATTGAAATCCTCCACGAGACTATTATATTGTTTGATATAAGCAAATCCAAGTCCAACGTTCCTCAAATCATTGGTACAAGTTAATTAATTAAAATAAGCTTTTTCTTTTTTTTTTTTTCAGTGTTTTAATTTAACAAATAAAAGGGTATATACTTTCATTCTCATTCCTTGGATAGAATAATTTAAAGACTATTGATTGCTTTAAAACGTTAATAGTTTGTCATTTAAGGGGTGGATGGTTGCCATCCATTTTCATCTCATTTTAAACTTTTTTTTGTCTTTTTCCTAAAAAGTTTTTGTCTTTTTCCCAAAAAGTTTTTTGTCTTTTCTGAAAATTCAAAAAAATTTACTATTACAACTAAAATATTTCAACTCAAACTAACACACCAAACACCCCCTTATGAATGCCCTTGACAATATACAACTAGCTAGAAATTATTGTACTCATTAAAATCCTTTTTATTAGAGATTAAAAGGAAAATGCCATTGAACCAAACACTAAATGCACCAACTACTTGATTGAAAAATTGGCTTCAAAAATTGCCATGAATAAAGATAAGGTTTAAATTAATCGTTTTTGTTACCTACGTACGACTTCTCCAAGTTGGTTGAGTTTACAAGCATAGTAGATGGCTAAAGCTTATAGTTAAAGGGTTGTTTTATGAAATTGAATAGCCAAATTAATGCTACTGGTTGGAATAAGGTAGTTTAGAACTTGGGAAACAAACAAGTCCTAGAATTTACCCAACAAATATCAAAATATTGATATAAATTATCTGATATTTGCTAAAAAAGTCTATGGTTAGAAATAAAAAGTTCACTTTTTTTTTTCCCTATTTCGAATTCTGTTTATTTCACGTGGATTACAATTTTTTATTTGCAACGTGTTTTTGAACTGTTTAGCGGCACCAAAGTTTGACTATAGCTTAGTCATTTATTGTTCCTTGCTGGCTAGTCACTTGCACCCACCAGCCATTTTGTGACATTTCCAATGAAAACTCTCCTCTCTTTCTCCTACTAATTTCCTTGGCTCCACCTATTTCTTTCTTTTTTTCTTTTTCCTTTTTTTTTTTTTTTTCTGAAAAGCCATTTGATAATTACTTTAGAAAACAATTATGAATAAGAGAATCATTTGATTGACATTTAATCAGAATACCCTAGGGATACATATGTAATTACGAATTGTCAAAAAGTACTTCATCAAATTTGTTCATACTTGCATGTTGTTTGATTTCTTATAAATATGTTTTCCTGTATATATATTAAAAAATAAAATAAAATAAAATAAGTAGTGTTCTCAACCCTGTGATTATTGGGTGGGTCCAGTAGTCACACAAACAGGGTGAGAAGAATCTAGATTCTAGATCTTTAATAGCTAACAGAACCCAGTTTCAAGAACATATAACATTTTAATTTTTCTTGTTAAAGACGGCTTGAACTTAAGACTTGATAAAAATAAAAGGTATAAAGTAGGACATCCTTATCACCACCATCATTATGTTAGATTTCTTATATTATTGTTATGTGCTTTAACCTTCAATTATGGACAATAAAAACAATAATTAGATTGGGTGTGAAAAAGCAGTCTATCGGCGTTTTATTAACTTTACTCACTTTTGTTATTAAATTCCATCAAAACATTGATATAATTTAACAATAAAAAATATATATAATTAACTGAACATGTGTTGAACATCATTTTTAAAGTTGTAATTTAGTTTTATCTTTTTACGAAAAATCAACGGAAATTTTAATTAGGTTTGGAAAAATTAAACAACTACAACTCAAAAAATTCAACTCCAACCAGTACACCAAGTGCAAGTTAATTCACCGTCAGATAATATGAAAATGTATAGAATCAAAAGTAATGATCATTTAATAACATCAATTAATTAAGCTTGCTTGAAAGAAATATACATACATCACTTTACGTTAGTTTAGTCACTTACCCCCCTCACTCATCAACCACATCATAACAAAACGTCTCCAAAATTAGAAGTTTAGAAGTTTAGAAGTTTTTGGGCTTGAAATTTAAATTATTAGTCTTTAAAAAAAATAAAGAAAAATAATTTCGTGATTGTGATCTGTAGCCACACCATTCTCAAGGTAGTTGAGCTATCTATCCTCCCTGGGAACTACCTAATAACATTAATTCCACGACTCCCTTCAATTATATCCCCCCAAAAACCCCCTTTTCTGATCGTCCCACTTGGAAAAATTGGGTATTTAATACTCCACCGCTTGTGGGTTTTGCTTCTCCATTCCTCATTTTTACTTTCAACTTCTAATTTTTCTCTCTCATTTTTTATTCTCTCTCTCCCTCTTTGTCTCTCCCTCTATAAACCCAACCTACTATTTTAAGACGTGTAGGGCTTAGATTTCCCTATTCTCCCATTTGTTGGGTATTTGTAGTTGAGCTTCTTATACACCCTGGAAAAGTCCCTTTTTTTCTTTTGTTTTTTTTCCTTTTTTTTTTTTTATAAATCTCAACAATACCCAAATACACTAGCAAACACAAGCACAAGACCTCAAAGAGGAGAAAAGGTTATGGATAATAGTACTAGTAATAGTATAGATATGGATAAGGAGAGGCTCACGGCGGAGATGGCCTTCAAAGACTCTTCCTCCGCCGTCATCCGAATCCGTCAACGGCTGCCGGACTTCCTTCAGTCCGTCAAGCTGAAATACGTCAAACTCGGCTACGGCTATTCATGCAATCCAGCCACTATTGTCATGACCCTACTGTTCCTACCCGTCCTTTTCTCTTTAGGAACTCAGCTAACCGGTCTCGAACTAGACCGGGTCTCGGAGCTCTGGACCAACCAAGCGCTCCGGCTCGAGAGCATCGACGCGGCTACAAGACTCCTCGGCTTCGCCATCCTCCTCTTCCTCTTCGGCCTGTACTGGGCCAAGCGGTCGACACCGGTCTACCTCGTCGACTTCGCGTGTTACAAACCGGAGGACGAGCGGAAAATGTCGGTCGAGTCGTTTCTGAAGATGTCGGAAGAGAGCGGTTCGTTCACGGAGGAGACTCTCCAGTTCCAGAGGAGAATCTCGACCCGGTCCGGTCTAGGGGACGAGACGTACTTCCCGAGAGGTATCACTTCCCGACCGCCGAGGCTGAGCCTGGCCGAGGCCCGATTAGAGGCCGAGCAGGTGATGTTCGGCGCGTTGGACGCGCTGTTCAAGAAAACAGGAGTCGAACCGCGGGAAATCGGAATTTTGATCGTGAATTGTAGCCTCTTTGTCCCGACGCCGTCGCTGGCCTCCATGATCGTCAACCACTACAAGCTCCGAACCGACATTAAGAGCTACAACCTCGGAGGAATGGGATGCAGCGCGGGGCTAATCTCCATCGACCTGGCGAAGGACCTCCTCAGAGCGAACCCGAACTCCTACGCTGTCGTGATCAGCACCGAGAACATAACCCAGAACTGGTATTTCGGCAACGACCGGTCGATGCTCCTCTGCAATTGTATATTTCGGATGGGCGGCGCCGCCGTGCTGCTCTCGAACCGGTCACGTGACCGGTCTAGGTCCAAGTACCAGCTCGTACACACCGTACGGACGCACAAGGGCGCCGACGACCGGAACTACAACTGCGTGTTACAGAGGGAGGACGAGAAGGGTACGGTCGGAGTGTCGCTGGCGCGTGAGCTGATGGCGGTGGCCGGAGACGCGCTGAAGACGAACATAACTACCCTTGGACCGCTGGTTTTGCCGCTTTCGGAGCAGTTCCTGTTCTTCGTGACACTGATACGGAGGAAGATGTTCAACAACTCGAAGGTGAAGCCGTACATTCCGGACTTCAAGCTGGCGTTCGAGCACTTCTGCATCCACGCCGGAGGGAGGGCGGTGCTGGACGAGTTGCAGAAGAATCTCCAACTCAGTGAGTGGCACATGGAGCCGTCGAGGATGACGCTCCACCGGTTCGGGAACACGTCGAGCAGCTCTCTGTGGTACGAGCTGGCGTACACGGAGGCGAAGGGGCGGGTCGGAAGGGGAGACCGGGTCTGGCAGATTGCGTTCGGGTCGGGTTTTAAGTGCAACAGCACCGTCTGGAGGGCTCTCCGGGAAGTCCCCGCCGCCGTCGGGGAGGAGTGCCTCGGCAACCCCTGGAACGACTGCGTTCATGGGTACCCGGTCAAGGTCCCCACTGCTTAGTTGTTGTTGTTTAAAGGAATGAGTTGTCCAGGTGGCGGATTGTGACTGGTTGACGTGTCCACGCGGGAAAAATGTTTTCTTGTCGGGACGTCAATTTATAACTATTAAATACTCCAATTTAATAATTATATATATATATATTTAGTTTTGTTACTGGTCTATGATTTATGGAAGAAGATCAATGCTCTCGTTTATAACTAGGACAAACGTTGAAAGAATGTACGCAACCAAAAAAAAAAATCCCAAAAAAAAATTCAGGGAGTGTACTCACAACTTTTCAAAATTTCCTAATTAAGTTGGAAAGAAAATTTTAGATTTTTTTTGGTATTTATGTTTAACTCCAACTAAATTTTATTTTTTTATTTTAATTTTTTTTTATAAAATCAGTAAAATTTATAATTACTTTTTGAAAAATCAGTTAATTTCAATTTAAAAATTTTATCTTAAACCAACAAACTAAACACAAACTTAAATTAAGTTATTTTTATATTTTGTAAACATATTATTCCCCATAGTCTTCTATTGATGCATCACTGCCTCAAGTAGTATTGTTAGTGATAATGGTTTTAGCATCAAAAGTAATAAAATCATTTTCGAAATACTTTTTTCATAAATGTTTCTTTTAGACGGCTATTAAACAGATAATGATTTTAAAATTACAGTCATTTAATGTTATTTTCGCCGTTTCTTTTATAAATTATTAATAAAACGCCATTTGTGTAATAAGTAACAACATAAAAATTCAAGATAGAGTGACGATAAAGATGAAAAAAAACATAAATCAATATGGGATTAGATGTATAATTAAGAGAAAATAACCCTTTATTTCTTATTTCCACTGTTCATATACATCTGCATGCTAAATTCAGACTTGAAAATTATAAATGGTGATCACTCAAATTGATAGTTTTTTTTTTTTTTTTAACTCAAATTTATAGGGGGAGTTTGGAGGATAATTTTAAACTCATAGATTTAAACTCAATTTTTGTCTTTTTTTGAAAAAGTTTTTTGTCTTTTCTGAAAAATCAACAAAAATTATTATTCAAACTTAAAAATCTTAACTCAAACTCATACACTAAACATCCCCAAATTAACTCGCATTATTGTCCGTATGTCCGGTTAGGAGAATCTGACGTACAAATAAAGATCCCTAAAAAAAATGTTAAAAAAAAAGATGTTTTTTTTAATTATTTTTTATTCTTTTGACACTTTTGAATCATTAGTCTACTTTCCTTCCAAAAATAAAAATAAAAATCTACATTATACTTTTGGGTATTAAAATCAAAATTTGATCGTACAAATAATTTAGCAGTATTAATCATTCCAAAGATTTCAACGAGAGGACTCTAAGTGTACGGAAATAGACTGCTGAGTTGCGACTGCGAGCACCCCAGCCGCCATAGAAGAGAAGGCAAGCATGTGGAAAATCCCCACTCTGCCTAGCTTCTAGATGGACCAGTACTTCTCACTAATTAATTTTTCTTTGTTTCTCTCGTATATTCATCCGAGCGATTTCGAACGAGAGAACATGAATAACATAAATTTTAAATCGTTAGATTACGTAAATATTATACAAAAAAAAAATATTATAGTTTAAAATTTAACTTTAAACACGTTTGATAGATAAATCATGTTTGAATTGATATTATCGGATACGATTTATAAATAAATCGGTACGAACATTACTCGTTATCATGAATTATCATTATTAGTTTGAAGCTCCATCTTATTATGCAGCTATACCAGTAATTCATCAATAAAATATATATATATATATATATATAATTATACTTGCACTATATCTGTCGGTGGAACTTCATGCAACTTCTGAATTTGTGTAATCCCATACGCATTTGCAACAAGAAAGTAGATCGTTAATGTCTTTTATAGAGTATTACTATTGGATTTAACTTCTAAGTTTGTCTTTTCTTTTCTAGAGTAATATTATAATTAACGGTGTACATGTTTTACATATTAAAATCCAATCAAAATTTCATGAACTAAAGAATATTATTTATAAAGACACAAATCAACAATCAATTTGTATCAGGGTCAACATTTGATTTTGAAGTCTTTTGATTTGGTCAACTGCTAAGGAAATCGATAATGACGTGAAAGCAATGCACAATATTAAGAAAAATGCGGAAATAAAACGAAGAGATAGAAATTTTTATAAAGGTTCGCCTATAATGTATAGCTAGGTTACATCTTTTGTAAAGTCTTCAGGGATTTTCCACTATACCGAAGCGAAAATGTTAAAATGAGTTGTTGTGAGTAAGAAAAGGTAGAGAGAAGAGCGAATTGTGAAAATAACGAAGTAAAAATAAGGGAAAAATCGCAGATAATGCGTTTGCATGGCTGTACCTTGTGCATGTGAACCCTCCTTTATTTATAAGTGAATATGAATGAGGCTTGTTTCCCCGATTCTGCATCATATTGATTTAGTACTGATCATTTGTTTCCTTTTATAGCTCCTTTTAACTTTTTCCTTCGCATTTGACTCTTTTAGGCTGTTTTAGGTCCCGTTTAGAGATGATGTTTTGAAAGTTGGAGATAGTTTGAGTTTTGAAAATATGGTTTGATGAAAATAAATTATTTAGAGTGAAAAGGTTCAGAAACTTAAACGCGTTTGAAAAAAAATTAGCAATGGATCTTGTTTCGTTCCTCTCAAAATTCTATGTAATTTAAAAAAAAAAACATCTCATTTCACTTAAAATGATAAAATTATAAACTTTTAAAATTTGAATTTTTTGAAAATATTTAGAAAAATGAATAGTTAAATTAGAGGGAAAGTACAAAAAAATTGTTTGCAAATATTATTTCCAAATGTACCTCAAACACCCCCTTAATTGAGGATTTCACATTTCGTTCTTTGGGAATGTCTAGAAATATTCTTGAAGATCCACTTCTTCTTGATAAGTCAATTGGCTGCCTGCGGACGAACTTATTTGTCATAGAGTCGATATTGTCTCTCAAGAATTCGACACAGTCATTGAAATTTGTCTTCTTGGAATTATCGTGACTTGTATTTTGATATTCAGACGGGTCGAATCGACACATATATGTTAAAAGATAAGATATGAAATTTGATTTCAAGAATACCGAATTGAGGAAAAAAAAATGATTCAAAACATCTTTTTCATTTTTTCCCTCTTGAACACGCGTAAGATTCTCATTATTTTTCCAAGTTATGCAAATTAGATAATGTAACATTCATTTCACAAACAAACTGGTTTTTGTACTGGCAAAAACACCGTGAGTATGACATGACATTTATATGCCAGCTGTTAGTTACACGGTGCAACTTGCACTGTCCTGCACTTGATTTTTTTAATATTAGAACTAGTGGTAGACACATCCGACCGCCCACGTGTTTAATCAATTTGTTAAATTAAAATAGAAAATAATCGTTCATAAATTATTGAAGAGAAAATATTTAAGTAGAAACAAATTGAAGAAAAATTAACAAATCATAAAAAGTTAATTAGGTGATGTTATGAGAAAATAATAATTAAAATGGTAAAAAAATATGTCTGAGTAAGGATGTATTTACCAAAAAATTTACTTCAGTATATAAGCAAAAAAAATGAAAAATAAAAATTAAAAATGATGAAAGAGAGCAAATAAAAAATAAATCGGCATGTAGATAAGAATGAATAATAATTTTAAAAAAGTAAAAGGAAAAATATATATATCAAAATTTTTACACAATTTGGGTCAATATTTAACTAAGGCTAAATATGACTAGAAATAGCAACTGTGCATATGAGATGATCGGGAAAAATAATAATAATAAATATGTATTTATATGAAAGAATTTTTTAAATAAAGTAAAGGAGAAAAAAAATAGCAATTAAAAAAGGGAAGAGAAAAAAAGAAAAGGGAAAGAATGAAAGAGAGTTTAAAAAAGAAATGTCTTTTATATATGTAATAAGATACATAAATGATGATGTTTTATAGGTCGGCCAAACAGTGGAGAGCAAATGTCTTTCAGTTTTCAATTTGCAAAATGCCGCGTGCCACCAGTATGTATACAGGAGAGATCTATTATCCGGAACCTAATCAAAAAGTTATTTATATTTTTTTATCATATATTATAACAATTAAGTGATTCTCATATAAAAATTTTTTTAATGGTATACTTTTTATTGGTACGATTGTCTTAATGGTTTCATGTAAAAATATTATAAATATAAAATTACATGTAAATTTACTAATTATTATAAGTTTTTTAATATAAAATAATAATTGTCAGATATATTTGGTACTGAATACAAGATATTTTTTTATATATTTAAGAATATTATAAAATTAGGTAATTTCAATAAAATATCTTTTAGTGAAACTTTTTTTTTTTTTTTTTTTTTTTGCATCAGTATCATATAGTAGCATATTACACGACTTTAAATAAAAAGTTATATATAAATCAAGTCGTTATAAATTTTCGAATAAAAAGCTATAACTGTCAGATGTATACATTCATTGGATACAAAATCTTTCTTATGTGTGTGTATACATAACTCGGGGATTGAAATTCATCTCATGATGAGAATTTAATACGAAATTACTGTTAAATTATATTTACAATTACTATATATATATATATGTGTGTTGATTTACTCGTTAATGTGAAAAAACAATACATTATTGGACTAAATTTTTTCTAATGAGAGCGTTACTAGACTAAATCAGCCTAAACAACAAAGGCTATAAAGAGCATGACATATAATTGTTAAGTCGTGGAACCTAGTTAAGACTCAACAAAAAAACGTTTATGCAGAGATAAATACTTTAATGAAAAAAACCACAGAATTTTGGAGGTGTACAATTTCTATTATAAACTTCTTGGTCATGTTGAATTATAACAGCGACTGAAATAAGATATAATCTCACGTTAAGATATACCTGTATAAAAATTTAGGTGTTTTATTTTTCAGCAATTGTATTGCTATAAGTGATACAGAATTATGGTAACTAATTCCTAACAATAATTCATAAAACAAGATCCAGCTGTCAACAGAACATTAATGGGCCAACTGTTAATTAATCACCAGCCTTCATTGATTGTTGACTCATAACTGATACAATTAATATTAATGATTTACTAGTTAATTTTCACATTGGCTTCCATGAAATTATTAAAAAGGTTTTTGTTATTCATACGTTTGCCTTAGATTTAGCATTTATTAATATTTTATTAATGCTCCATCAGCTAACTTCTACTTGCCACTTGACATATTGTTCAACCAATTCCTTCTTTGATTCGCTAAATACTAAATAGTGCAGATGTCAGGGCGGCGCAAAATCTGAATCTTGTCAAAATTCGTAACTTGTTCAAACAAAGGGTTCCATATTTGATCCATGACGTCCAAAATATTTTATATACATGTATGTCATATATACATATATATATATATATATATATATGGTGTTTCCATGCCATTTTCAGTATTCTCTTTACACAATATCCAAAATATTTTATATATACATGTATATCGTACAATTTTCAGTATTCTTTTATATATCTCACTCATATATATGTAACAACTCATGACTCTTTTTAATATAATATTATCTGTTTTAACTCTCGTGCTCACACGGTTTTACTTTTGGACTCACCCCAAAAAATCTTATATCATTAGGAGATGGTCTATTTATTCATAAACAATCACATATATTCATTCACAAGTATTGTAAAACTGCATAGTTTATCTTTTTCCTTATACGGATTGATGACTGTAACAATATATTTATGATTTTGAAACTGAATAATACATGTACTGAAATTATAAATAGGTAGGCAAGTAGATAAAAATAAAAAAATAAAACACTCTGAAGGCTATGTACATATATTTAATTTGTTAATTTATTGTTAAGAAGATAGCTAGTAGGGATTCATTTATTTCTTTTAGTTTGGTCAAGAGATAACTATCGGCTAGTGGGAATTGTGAAGGGAACACGCTTATTATGTATGTAATGACCTAATTTTTGAGATCATTAACTAACTTATTTATTCTTAATTCATTTTGTTTTAACATTTATTAATGTTATGTTCCAAAGACACAGATTAAAAAAAAAAAATCATATTTGTACTTCAAGAGTTAAATTAATATACTAAAATTTTTAACCGAGGAAATTTAAAATCTCTAGATAATGAAAATCCTATTTAAATTCATATTTAGATAATATTTAAAAAGCAATAACGTCATGTGAGTTAAAAAGAAAAAACTCTAAAGTATTTTTCTTATAAAGTACTCTTATTAGTTTATTAATATCAAAATATTGAAAACATATCTATTAATATAATCGATACAAAATAATTTAAGAAGTCTAAATATGTAAATTAAATTTATGGTGGTATTCCATTTCCTTCCTTCATCACCTTCGCACTGTTTTGTTAGTTCAAAAAACATCTAAGTGGCGAGTGCTTACCCGTGTTACCTATATCACTAACACACACATATGAGCTTTCGCTCAGCAAGTACTAAATATATCTCACAAAAAATTTTCATAAATCATATCATCATATGTCACAACATGAATGTTCAAAAATATATGTGATCTATGTGTGTTCAATTATACTTTATTATATATATATTGTCTACTTAATAGTCTTATTTTGTACTCAAATGTACTCAACCAATTGGCAGTTGGGGGAGTGACTTCCAACAACTTCTAAGGTTATAATTCATAACTTTTATTCTTATCAAATCTCCACACTAATTGGAGGTTAGTATGACACATAATCTTAATTTTTATTACCTTCATCCTTATTAATTGTGACAATATGTAAATTTACTTGTCACTATACATCTATTATTATGGCATAAATATTTATGAGACATGTTATTCATATTACTGCAAGAGTAATAATGCATGTCAAATACTTAATCAAAGCAATATGTGTAATGTATATATTTATCAAATCATCAAAGCAAATCATAGCAAACATAGAACATCAATAAAGAAAATATTTTATTCCATGTCATGTGTAGGTTTATACTTAATTGTGTTATATGTTTAAACTTCTAAAGTAATACCTCCTACTATAAAAGTTTGGTGAATTATCCTGATTTACCAATACTTCGATATTATAGTGAATCATTATTATATATATATATATATATATATTATTTTATAAATGAAGATAAGTTTAATTTACTTGTATCATAATTAACCTTAATAATTAATTCATATTAATTAATTATTAAGTGTTTAAAAAATTATTTTAATTATTATTTAATTAATGTAATTTTAATTTAATTTAGTAATTAATCAATCAATTAATTGGTTAATTAATTAATTAATAGTTAGTACTTAATTTTGAATAATTATAAATAAATTACATAATTTAATTAACTAAATAATATCTATATCATTAATAATTAATTATGTTGTTTAAATATTCTTTCTCATATAATAATTATCAATTATTCATTTTTTATATTAATAATTAATAATTAGATTATACTAATAATTAATGTTTAATTAATCTTTATTAATTATCTATAATTACATTAATAATTTTATCAATAATTAATGATTAATTATTATCTAATTAATTATGCATTTTAATTATGTAATTACTCAACGTAATGCTTTTACTTACACAACTAATAATCATTTATTATCTCTTATAATTAATTAATTTAATTAATTAGTAATTAACATTCTTAACGTAAATATATTTTGTCATATATTGATTAGTTTATTAATTTATTTCATAATTAATGAATTAATTAATCTTCATTACCTTAGTGAAAAGTAGTCGCCTAAGTATCTACCCTAAGCGGGTCCATTTAGTATTGGGCTTGTAATGCTCAATCTCGTTAGCCATGATCATTAAGTTGGGCTCAAGTAGTCTCTTGGTGTATGTCTCATAATGCTCTAGTTTACTTTGTCTTGGCCCATCTAAAACTTGTGATTCAACTTTATAAAGTTAGGATTTTTCACATTTATTTGATCCTACACCTAATACCACTTATTTCGTCAATCTTTATGTCCATATGTTATGATTTATACTTAGGTCACATTTTTAATATTTTATAATTTTGTCGATCTGAGATCTTAAGTTGTAATATTTATTTAAATTTGTGTATAATTTCGTTTTAGATACTTGATAATCTGTTGGAAAGCCTAAAGTATTTAGTTTCTGTCTTATAATTTATTTTATAAAATCTCAAGGGTTTTAAATCTTAATATGGACGTTTTCCTTAGTATCCCATAATAAAGTCTTAATTTACCAGATTTCAATTTAATGTTGTGTGATTTATTAAAAATTATATACTTATCCGTTTTAAATTTATGATAGTTCATTTCAAAGTTTAAGATGTCTAATTTACAACCATAAAGTTCTTTTCTTAAGGTTTGGAGCTTTATATGTCATAGAATTGGTTTTATTACTATTGGTCCCATATATGTACCATATATTTAGATTTGTAGTTAAACTTAGAAAAATTATAACAATTTACCACATCTAAATAAGGCCGAAAATATGTCATTGAAAATCTTACAATGTCTAGTTTACGCCTCAAAAATAGTTTTACAAAACATCATGGTTTACTAATCCAAAACATACAAAACTTGTGGCTGGTGTAGGATTCCGGCAAAACCTCTTAGTTCATAGTCTTGAATTGTAAAATTCACCAAAATATCGCATTTTTATCCGTTTGAGGCGTAAGATACCTTATTAGAAAGTTTAAAGAATCTATTTTTAGATCTATAAGTTATAATCCAAAATTTTGAGCTTAAGGGGTTTTGATTTCATAAAAACTATGGCTAAACTGTACCCCAGTGGTTCCTTTTCTTTCTAGTTTTGTGTCACAATTTCAACTGCACCTAATTTTTAGACATACATAACTAAACCAAGTGACTTCAAAGCCTATGATGAAGCTTTTTCTCTGTAAAATCTTATCATATAATTTATTTCTCATATCAAAGTTTTTAACTAATGCCAAATTATCACAAAACCCACAATCTCTTTTACAAAGTTCGTAGATCTTACCGAAATACTCCGTGAATCCTCTAAGACCTCGGACCTTCAAAATTCTTTCCAAAACCTTTTCCTAGGTAAGAAGGAGTCTAACATTAAGATTCTAACTACATAATATGCTTTAGTTCTCTAAAATGATCAAAACACAAAGAGAACCACTAGGTTACCTATAGTAACATGTCCTTTATCTCCGCTTTATACTTTTTCGAACTAAGTAATGGGGTTGCTTGGGACTTGAAATTAGAGGAAAGAGGGTGTTAGAGTGGTGTTGGAGATGAATGATAGTGTTGGTGGGTTTTAGGGCTCGGTGAGGCTAGAAAAGACTAGGTTTTTTAGCTTAAACTTTGTGTGAATAAAGTGAGATGCTAGGGGCTTATGCTTAGCCAATATATGCTTTAAGAAGAGCTATATTTTGAAATGTAAAAATGGAAACCTTGCATTGTCACTACTTGAGGGAGGGGTTTGTGTGAAAATTTTGTTCTACAAGATGTAAGACAAGTGGTCACTTTCACTTGTACCTTGTTTGTGTCATATTACCAAAACAACCCATTTAAGCTCTTATTTGATCTTGCATGCATGCACACAATCCCTTTTCATCTTGATTCAAAATCTCCTTCTACCTTTTCTTTGACCACCAAACCAATTCTCTCTAGCTCTCTCTCTCTTTCTTTTTTTCTTTTTTTCTTTTTTCCAATTTTTCCAACTGTTGATTCTCTCTAGCTCTCTCTCTCTTTCTTTTTTTTCTTTTTTTCTTTTTTCCAATTTTTCCAACTGTTGTCATCTTTATATCAACCATTGGATCTTCTACTACACCAATCTTTGACTTAAGCTCTCATTGGTCACTTAGTATCTAAAAATTGACCATTAATTTATCTAGGATCCTGTCACATAAATCTGTATCATTGATTTCAAATCTAATAACAATTCTTGATCAATCCTCCATCTTTTGATTTACTCCAAATTAATCTTAACCATTCATCTTTTATTTATAACATATTAATTTTCCTAATTATACTCTTAATACGTAAATATTAATATGACCAAATAAATATTAAGGTCATCGAATTTACCTACTAATAATAATTTGAGTTTCTGTGTAAAAATTAACATTTATCCCTCTAATACGACATAATAATTTTTTCGTATAAATTTATACGTCGTTCGGCCCATTTTCTATATATTCATAATTTCTCGTTTAAAAAGAGACATTCAATATTGTTAGAGTATCAACATCATTATATGGATGATACATATAAAATCATTCATGATTTTGAAATTTGATATTCATTAAAATAATTCATTAGAAGTATATTAATGAAGGAAATGCATGATAATAAATCATGAAATCAAGTTTATGAATTTCTAAGACGCTACAATGCATCGTCTGAAATTTTGACATAGTGTTATCCCAACATCGGAAATACTAAAAGGGAAGTCCCGATTATCAGATTACAACAGAGTGATGCTCAGTTTTTTTGAGTCATTGATTATTATTATTATTTTGTTTATTTTTTTGGGAGATAAATGTTGAGAAATTTTTGATTTAAACTTTAATTTATTTAATACTTTAATAGATGAAGATATATTTAATATAGATTAGTAAGAACTCAATTTTAGTTACTTCAAAACTTTGACCGCTCGGTGGTTTTTTTTGTACCGTTCTTACAAACATGAGAGCATTTTCTCAAATAGTTTATCCTAAAAGTGAAAAATGTGAGATTTCGACAGAAAGTAGGAGATATTTAGAGAACTTTCATTTTAAAGAAGGGTGAATTTCATTTTATTTAATCCCTGAATCATAGGCCCAATCTAATTTTAGTCCCCAAATATTAGTTTTATCATTATATTGACACAAGTGTTCTAAGAATGTATAACTTTCAAATTGAAATCAAGAACATGAAAATGACAAAATTAACCGTAGTTAGGGTAATTAGAGTTCAGTACTTTTTTTTTTTAAAAGGAAAGACTGTTATGAGACAAATTATTAGTTAAAAAATTGATTATATGGGGTTTTAAAATTAGGCACTAAAATGATATTGCACTTCTTATTGACGGACAAAAAGTTCTTTAAAAAAAAAAAAAAAAAGGAAACATATAGGAAAGCGGCGTAGAGGGTAGGCTTTAGGCATACTAGGAAAGAACAAAAAGAGAGAGGGAGAGAGAGAGAGGAAACTGGTATCTTAAAAAAAAAAAAAAAATTGAGAACCTGAGGGTCCGTTTAGTGAATGATTTTGAGTTGGAAATTTTAAGTTTTAATAATAATTTTTGTTGACTTTTCAGAAAAGGAAAAAAACTTTTTCAGAAAAGACAAAAAGTTTTTTCAGAAAAAAATAAAAACTGAGATGAAAAAGTACAATTTGAACTTGAATATCAAACGAGTCTTGAATCTACAATTACTCTCGGTTGAAAGATGCAAAAAAAAAAAGAAAAAAAAAAGCCAACTTTTTGGAGATATTAGTAAGTCAAATCAAGAAAAGTTTGGAGATAAGTAGGCGTGCACAGAAACAAAAAAGGGGAAAGTTTTTATTGTCTTTTTGGTTTGTTTTTGAAAATGCTTTTTGCAGTGTGGTTTGTCTACAAAAAACGTGAGAAAATTCTATGGGATGTCCTAATTTCCGTCCACTTTCATACTTTCGTGTTACTTAATCAACAATCTAGCCCTTGATCGATGATCGAGCCCTTGTTTGTTTCATGGTTTTGTCCATTTTGGTCCTCTTTCATCTCCCAAATGTTATTTTGGTGCACATGATTTTTGTTTTTACTGATCCAGTCCATTTTCAGAGAAAAAAAGGGCCTCATTTTGGAATTCAACTTAATCCAAAAATGTTTTTCTCGTATCCACCCAATACCACAAGTGACTTCATAATAAATAAATAAATCGATTAATCAATTCATAAGAATAACAACATATAGAAAATTAAAAATGGGTACAAGTATAACCTAATATAATTACATACATTACTTCATTTAAAAGTATAGGGTTCAAATCCCCCAATCTCTAAGTTCAAAAATACTAATAATGATAATAATAATAATAAATTGAAAGTTTTAACCATAGATTGATTTTTTAATAACATAATTTATGATTGTGAGTAATTCTATATCATGTGTTATAATTTTTTAAAATAAATATTTTTACATCAAATTGTTAAAAAAAAATATAAAAGACTATTATTTGACTAGCAATTAAATCGCTACATATTAGGGTGAAACTCATGGGCAACACAATTTAGTCAAATCTGAATGAGAAGATGTCAACAATTGTTTTGCATATTTGCTTGTGGCTAACATAAAACCAAACAAATTAAAAAAAAAAAAAAAAAAAAAAAAAAAAAAAAAAAAACCCAAACCATGTGGGCTACGCTGGACGTGTCCCCACCGAGGCCAGGCATCCCCGTCATCCCCAAACCAGTCAAGACGCCGCGCAGGCCTCCTTCCTTGGCCGTCTCGGCCGCCAAGTCTTGGCCACCTGCGGCCAATAACGACGTCGGCGGCTTAGGCCGCACCACCCTCACGGCTCTCGAGTCCAGGCCCAGCCCCAAACCAAAACCACCCACCAATTCCATTCCAATCCCGGAAAAGGAAAAACCCAGACAAGAAGAGGAGGAGGAGGAGAAGAAGCAGATTAGTGGGTCGGATGTGCTTTGGGCATTGCAAAAAGCAGCTGCAAAGAAGAACAAGGCGAGTGGAAACAAGAATAAGAACAACAGCAAAAACAAGAAGAAGAAGAGTGGTGCGGTGGGATTATCCTCTAAGGCCGGTCGAGGAGAGGAGGCTGCAGGGGATTATAATGATAATGTTCGTCCTTTACGGGTGAAGATCGAGTGGAGTGCCAAGTTGGATGACTTGGAGAATCGACTTCGGGAGCTTTCCCACTCTAAATAATATTTTGTCTTTTTTTTTTTTTTTTTTTTTTTTTGATGAATTCATAGTGACACAAATTTTACCCTTGAATTCTCGTTTCTTTATCTGCTCCTCCAACGCGTTCTTGTTTCCGTTTGTCCGTACAAGAACAAGACATTATTTTCTTCTGTTTGGCGAAGCCTTTTTTTTTTTTTTTTTTTGGCTTTCTTCTGGGTCTAAAAGTTGGTTTTCTAAGTGTTTATATGATGTATCAAGAGTGTTTTTAATTTTTATAAGAGTTCTCAATCAAAGTCATGAAATATGATTTCTCAAAAAAAAAAAAAATAAAATAAAACTTGTGCTTATTGGACCCTATGTCTATGATTTATACAACCGTGTACTAGCAAGACAAAGGTTGAAATTTCCGTTACTACATCTATGCTAAATGTCATCTTAATAAACAATAAATGTAAGAAAGTTGCTGCCTAAATGTAAGAGTACTTCAGCCAGTTCCCAGGTTTGACCAGTCGAACCTGGCTCGTGTGAGAATTGACTAATAAGTCGATTCTCTAACTAGAATTGGTTTGATGGTTGCAAACATCAGTGATAATTCTAATACTAACACATAACTCCATGATCCACACGATCCACCAGAAGATGTATAGTTCAAATTCTCTGCTACTACCTGCAGGAGACCCAAAGCGCATAAAGTCCCTTGTCTTTCTTGTTAAAGTAACCATTCTTTGCAACTTTTAAGTACTTTTAATCTGCCATTTGTTTTGTATTTGGCATATATAAGCAATTTCAAGCCTTTTTTGGCCTCCAAAAGAAAAGGGGCAAAAACAAACGGGTAGGTGTACTTATAATTGCAATTTTATGAGAGATTTGTCAAATGTATAACAGCACAGACAACAAGAATCAACGCTTTCTGCTGGGTGTCAATGAAACAAAAGAAACAAGGAAAAAAAATAAAATTTGCTACCACAAAGCATTACAATCAGACAAGTTTTACATTTAAAAAAAGATGCTTCCTAGAACTGTCAACCACCTCTAACAGTATTGAGACACCAACATTATCTTATGATACCTCATTTTCCTACGCCTAACAGCATTTTTATCTTTTTTTTGATTTTTTAGGTAAAAAAAAAAAAAAGACCCCCTTTTTCTCAACTCCACTTCGAAGAGGGGGAGAAAAGAAAGGGGAGAGGGGGGGTGTTTTGTTATTGTGTTTTTAAGAGAATCCTCGTCCAACCACAACGTCTGTGTCACCAAAAAGATAAATAAAATCCTCTTCCAGTGTCTGGGCTTTATCACTAATAGGGTCTGTACCTCCGGCTACGATTGCCTTCATCACCGCCACTGCCTCCTCCTCGTCCTCCCTGTCCACTAAGACCATTGTTCCGATCAATTCTTCGCGGCCGAGGAGGGGGAATCTGTACCCCTGGCTGCTGACTGCACATTCATAACCACTATGAGAAGTGTTCTAACACTAAATGATGGAAAATGAAATGACGACAAAAACTGTTTCCGACAACTTACAGAACATAGCCAATCCGACCGTCCGGAAGAACCATTGGCACCATTTGCATTCCTGCTGGCATTGGCCCTCTACCATATATCATTGGCTGTTTATCGTGCACAAGAATTAAGGAGATGAAGAACAATTACGGATCCTGTCAAGACTAAAACGAGGTAGAAAGAGTACTAGAGAACTTTTTAAGATTACCTGCTGAAAACTCGCAGCGGGTACACCAAATCCAGACCCTAATGTGCCATATGGATTTCCAGCAAAACCACCGTAGCCCGGATGTGGAAGATGACTTGCATGAGGTAAAGCACCATAACTATAATGTCCATCCGGTTTTTTCTCTGTCTGAGGCTTCGCAAGGACAACTTCTAGAGCTTGGCCTGCAATTCCAATCCGTTGAATACATCATTTGTCGAAATACGAGATTCAACAGATGGGTGAGTTTCAAATTAGTGCCCTTAAATGACTGTCCCAATCCTCTTTTTTTTTTTTTTCCCCCTCTCTCTTTGCTGAAGGAAATTTTATGGACCTTCAACAATGTGATACCAGCGGCCAGTAAATCTTTTATAATTCAATTTTCTAGATATGTAAATTTTTCACCATTGAAGTAAATGTAAAACTAACAATAAATAAGATTAGAAGAGCTATCATTTGATTATTGGTTTTCAAACCAAGGAAAACCCCTATAAACTACAGCTCACTTCACTTAAATGGTGTTGATCACCAGACATATATCTCACCTTTCACCTCAAGGTCTACTTAATTTCGTGAACGGATGGGCCCTAAATATTGTTTTATAAATAACCCCAAAACCAAGGTGCAGTAAAAGGCCCTAGTGATGGGTGAATAGAACAATTAGCAGGATTAGCTTGTAATGGACAGGTTTTCACTGCCTAGATTTAGCTCCAAACCCAACAGGATGGTCAAGATAATTACCATCAATTTCATATTTTTCTGTATCTTTTACAGCCTTCAAAGCACTTGACCTTTCAGCATAATGGACAAAGCCAAAATCACGTTTGCCTTGCCCACTTTTGCCAGGTGGCATGACCACTTTTGTAACCTCCCCATGTCGCTGAAACAGTTCCTTCAGTTGTTCAGTGGTCGTGTTCTCGGGTATGTTCTTCACATAAAGAGCCTTCACCTGATCATTCAAAAGCAAGTACAAACATTTTTTCTGTAAGGCTGACAGTTCAAATGTTAAGGAGCAAGGCCTGCAGGCTCGCAGATTATACAACACTCAACATATAACCAGTCGCAATGTTAGAGAGAATACAATTTCCAGTTCCACAGAAATAACAACAGGAAATAGATCTCTCTTTCACGTTTTTCCCAAAACAAGGGCCTGTTAGAAACACCAACTGCAGTTGGAGTTTTGGAAATGTTTTCATTGGAAATGAGTTAATTTTGTGTTCGGAAAAAAAAAAAAATAGCAATATGGATCTTGTTTCCTTCTTCTCTGTCATTCTATGCAATTAAAAAAATATATCTCATTTCAATTTATGAAATAAGAAAATTATGGACTTTTAAAGTTTGAGTTGTTTGAAAAGAAAAAGAGAGATTTGGATACGTGAATAGTGAAATTGGTTTAGTTTTGGAGAAAGAGACAAAAAAACAATTGGAAAACTCCTAGAGTCAATGCCCCAAACGGCCCCTAAGTCTATAATATGGCATTTGCATTTTAAAAGAACCTTGGATATCAAGATTCCAAGGAGAATATGAACGTATATATTATAACAAGTGAAAGTCTTTATATGATACTTATTGGAAATGTCTGGCAACTGTCAGAAACTTAACCGGCATGGATCCTATGTCAAATATTGCATTTGCGCAGACTCTTACAATGTAGTCAAGTTTTAGACTTTGAATGGTGTCAAAGAAGCTCTAAACCTAAGTTATACCGAAACACAAGTATACCATCTGCAACTTTTAGATTGCATCCGATTAAAAACACACACACACACTCTTGAATCAATCAATTTTCTTGCCTCTAAGTGTTTAATTCTTCAAGACCCTAATCCATACGCTACCCAGCCTAAACTTTACTAAAGGCTAAAGTTGTTCTACACCAAACCATCTTAAATACAAAAGTTAATGCTGAAATCGAAAATCCTAGATCAAATTAAGGACCAGGCTGACCTGCAATACATTAGTGATTAGAAAACTTTTTTACAACGGATGCACCATGATCATATAAAAGGCTTTAATCTTTTTATTTCGCCCAAATATGTCTCTTGTATCTTTTAGAATCACCAAATCTCTAAACATTAAACTTTGACACAGATGACTGATTGATCCAACGAGCATTCTAAAACCAGTATAAGTTATAGCAAAGATTTAGTTGGAACTTACCTGAGCCGCAGCTGTTTGATCTGGCGTGCTTTTTGGATCAGCCCAGGTAACTGTTGGGGTGTTTCCATCCAGCTTAAAATTAGAACTCACCATTTTCTGTCTTGAATAATCAGCACAGGCATTGTTGTAATACAGGACAAAAGCGAAACCGCGATTTCTGTTTGGATTTTGAGGATCCTGTAATCAAATTGTTTTGAAAAACTAAAAACATTATTATTTATAATAATCTGTTGTCTAACAGTATTTTAAGAACTAACGAAAAAAATAGAGAGAGGAATTATTCAAAGAGTCCCACCTTTATGAGCTCAATGTTTTCAACTCCAGGACCAACCTTCTCAACAACTCTTCGAAATTCATCCTCTGTCCAGTTCTTTGGAACATTACCAATAAACAACCTATGTTTGGTTTCAGAAAGCGAACATCTTAAGGTTTTACCCTGCAAAAATGAATACCAAAATGACCACCGAACTAGAAGAAATAGGAGTAGCAGTTCTAAAGCTTTAGGCAATTCCAAATACAGCCAAGATTTTTCAAGGACAAAAGAAGTAAGCCGTTTATGAAGCACCACGATTACCTTGAACTCTTTACCATTCACCTCTTCAATGGCTTGCTGTGCAACATCTTTCGTTCTAAATGCTACAAAAGCATAACCCTTATGTTCACCGGTTTCCCTATCTTTCATTAACCTTACCTGCAAAATAATTAAAGTTAAGTCATTCCTGATTCCAACCCCCATTACTACCAACCACTACGAAAATACACAAGTCACAAATATATGACAATTCTGACCTCAAGAATTTCGCCTATACTATCGCACAAATCCCTCAGATTGTCCTCCGTGACATCTCGAGGAAGCCCACCAATGAAAACTTCAGACCCATGGGGAGGAAGGGCAAGAAGTTGAGCATGTTTCTCTTTGTCTTCTTCATCAATTGAATCATTAGGTTTCTCTACATCTTCCGCGGATTCAGGATCAATGTGGCTTTTTTCCGCATCTGATGATTGGTCTTTGCCACTAGCTCCAGTCCCAGAATCTTGTGCTTCTTCAACATCGTCTTCCGCATTTTCATCACCACCTCCATCAGTTCCATCGTCATCTAAGTGCTCCTCCACTTCATCATCCATGTCCTCCATGTAATTTTCCTCATCAAGGTCCACCCGCCCCTCAACTTCTGCACCCTCTGCCATTACTATTTCACGCCCCAACCTTTATCATCCAATAACTCACTTGGATTTTGACCTAAATCACCTGAAAACATCACACGTGAATTATGTCCCACCGCACAAGAATTTCCATACAACACATACAGAGAAAATAGCCAATGACAAACAGAAACTTAAGATTAGAATGACTTCCAAAGTGAAAAGAAAGATTTCAATATCGATTTATCCACTCAATTTTGATTACCCTCTTTCTTCTAAAATCTTCAATGCAACAAAATCCAAAGCTAGTTTGATAATAAGGTCAGAAAAACTATACGAGGTTCATTTTTCTACTTCTCTTCATATATGACTGTCATTGAACAAACAATATATAAACCATTTGTGCAATTAAGGACGACCATATCTCCAAAAAGAAAAGTCAAATATAGGAGGGAAAAAAAAAATCGATCTTTTGTACTAGTCGTATCCATTCTCAAAAATCAATTTGGATAAATTCACTCAAAAAAACGAAAAGATAAAGTCTTTACAAAGAAAAACTTATAAAAATTACAATAATTTGCAAAAACAAAGAACAAAAGAAACCCTCGAGAGGGACCGACAATGAAAAATTAAAATCTACAAATTTTTTGATCATAAACCCCAAAACCCACATGGAAAAAACATCATAAATCTCAATTAATCAACAAACAGAGATAAAAGAACCGCGGAATTCGCACCAGTGAGTAAATGTTAGAAAAACCCAGAAAGGAATCGCGAGAAATAGGCTCAAAAGGAAGAGATTTTTGAAGATTCGAGCTGAGTGGAAAGCAGAGCTCGGAAAAGAATCAAAACCCAGATGGGGAAAAACGATATTTGGAGCCCGAGAAAGAGAAGGAAGAAGAGAAGGAGTGATACATTTGTACATACCAGAAGTTGCAAAAAATGAAGATGGGTCTGAGTCTGAAGCAGGTTTCGGATGTTGTGTTGAGAGAAAGAAGAAGCGAAAACGAATGAAATGGCGTTGTTTGGGTGAAGAAGAGACCGCGAACTCTCGCCAGTAGTTACGAAGGAGGGAGGGAGGGCTTTGCTTGGTTCTTGTTGTTGTTGTTGTGTTGATGTTGTTGGTTTTGGTTTTGGTATTCCAACGAGACAACACAAAATTTGGGGTTTCTTCCTCTCTCTCTCTCTCTCTCTCCCTCTCTCTGAGCCCCTAATTGTGAACAGAGAGCCAGGGATATCACACGCCCTAAAAAATAATTGTTAAACAAAAAAAAAATTTGAAGTTATTGGAATTGCAAAAATCAATATAAAATATAAAATGACAAAATAAGAAAAAGATCGAAACTTTCTCGTGGAACTTTAAGGTAAAAAACTCAAAACTTCTTTATAAAACTGCAAAAATAAACTTGGATGAAATCCCCTTTATTCATATTAAAAACTCCGGATGAAACTTGTTCACGAAAATTCAAAAGAAAAAAAAAAGGCATTCTAACTTTTATTATTAATAATAATGAATTGACGTTCGAGGTCGTGCTTTGTACATGTTGTGCAACTTGTGTTGAAGTTATTTTATTGGTTTACTTTTAGATCGTTTGGTTGGTTAGTTTGAATTGAAATATTTTAATTATAATAGTAAATTTTTTTAATTTTAGAAAAGAAAAAAATTTTTGAGAAAAAGACAAAAATTTTTTGAAAAAAAGACAAAAAATACAGTTTAAATTAAAATGAGATAATGAGGCAAACAAACCTTAGTTGATTAATATAATTTATATTTTTTAGGATAAATTGTTCCGTGAGTTTTTTAAATTTTCATTTGATTCTGAGATTCAAATCTAGATTTTTCATTTCAATTTTTTTAATCAATAAAAATTATAATTTATTTTTAAAAATCAACAACTTTAATATAAAAATTTCATTTCAAATCTGTACATCAAATACAAGCTAAATTTCAATTAAAAAAAATTAAGTTTTGATTTTGGATATGTGTAAAATATAATATATATTTTGCTAATAGACAATAAATTTTAAAAGTTTTTGCAGAAAAGATGGCGTGCATGGTTCATGGATCGAAATGTCAAGGGCATATTAGTAAAATAATAATTTTTTAGAAAGAAAAAGCATTAAAATTGAAAACAAAAAAACCAAACATAAACAACTAACTACTATGCTGTCTCTGTAATTGCAAAATGGTCACCTTTTTTTCTCGCGAAAATTTCCTTAGGTTAAAAGTATCAATATGGAAATAAAGTTGTTGTAATTATTTTTTTCGACGAATATCTGTAATATTGCTACAAAATTTTTCATAAATAATTAATTTTTAACAAATACATAGATCCCAGTAAAAAGTAAAATATCAAATGATAAAATATCATGAAAATTTCAAAAAAATTTCACAATAATTAACATAATATTGATTACTCTATTTTTAGATTTAATAAAATTAAATTCATGTGTGTGTATTTGTTTTTTTTTTTTTTTTTTTTTCATTTTGCTTAACTCACAGTTTGCTATACATGAAGAGATAATGGACAAAGATTAAAAAATATATATATATATATATAGATGTATATTATAGAATATGCACTCCATGAAATGGCTCCATTAATTTATAGAATAAACTGCTTAGTTCTCAACATTACGTTTAAATCAACAAGGTATTTTAATGCTTTCAACCTCCTAGAAACTACTTTCGGTATTGAACTTTCCTCATCATGTACCAAAATATGAGTGTAAGATAACTATATCAGGTTTACTTTTAACTATTTTACTTCATTTGTAAATGTATAATTATCAGTATCTGTGTTATGATCACTTCTTATCATGCAATTTTTTTTTTTTTAAGTTTCATCTAAAAATTCATCATTAGAGACAAATTTCCGTATTATATGCCATTATTCAATGATATCATAGGGTCTAATTATATGATTATTGTGATATAAAGCACAATTACATATTTGTATATAACGATGAAAATTATGCCTAATACCTATTAATCATTTATCATAATTAAATTTTATATCAGAATTGTAATATACAGAGAGATTTTAGAAATAATTGTTTAGATTAATTGATATCATTATAGAAACATGTGATGGTAGAATTAAAATTTTAAAAATTATGTAACATAAAGATAATTGTGTCATTTAAGTTATAATTTGTTATTCTTAAAAAATTTTGAATCATTTACTTTATTTCAATTCAACTACTAGATTTTGCCATTTGGTTTAAGAAGCCGCAGAGTTTTATCACAAATAATCAATTGGGCTTTTACGCAAATATTTGGGGGATCTTTACAGGAATGCCACAAAAATATATAGCTTGGTTTGAGTTTTGCCATAGCAAAAAAAAATTTAAAAAAAAATCAAATAATATCAAGCCACATTATCCAATATTTGGATTTTGTCCTTAAGGCATTTTGGATTTTTACCATTACTTAATATTATTTTGGAATTTTGACCTTACATTTTTTTTTTTTTAACCCTTTAACTATCCGTTAAAAAGACTAAAATACCCACAAGAGCTCAACAAACCCTCCACGTCTCTCTCTCCCTTCTCTCTTCTCCTTCTTCGGTCATTCTCGTCCCCGCCGACTCTCTCTCCTCCCTTCGCGACCGTCCTCATCTCATTGACGGACGAAGCTCCACGACTCGCTATTTCTCCGCAACATTGCAGATCTGCGGCTCAGTTCGTCCGCGACAATGAAGCTTCGCGTCTCTCTCTCTCTCTCTCTCTCTCTCTTCGCGTCGTAGCTGCCTCTTTTCTCTGCGACAGGCGTTGTAGTCTCAGCCTCCTCTCTCCCTCTAGCGTCACAGTGGCGTTCATCTTCGGTGGGCATAGATTGGAGATTTGCGATGTCCGACGAATGATCTCCGCCACCGGTTGCCACAATCTTCGCCGCCGGATCTCTTCTCTCTGGCTCCCGTGAGGAGTAGAGGTTTTTTTTTTGGGGGTTACTTTTAGTTGTTTTTTTTATTTTATAATTTTTTAGTATTTTATAATTATTTTGTTATTCTGATTATTTTTATTTTGTGTGAATTTTTTTTTAACATTCTTGTGATCTTTCTTTCATGAATTGAAAAATTTTTTGATAAATAATAAATTGATATTTCTAAAACAATCAGTTAATTTAAAAATAAAAAAATTTGAAATAATTGGATGTAAAAACATACGGTGGACCCAAAAAAAAAAAAAAGAACTAAATATGGCATTTGACGAAATATAATAAATAATTTAGTGGAACACCAGAAGTATTCTAACATACTTCCAAAAGTATTATATCAGAATACTCTCTCGCATCTAGGGGTGGCAATACGGGTCGCGACACGACGACACGACTCGAAAACGACATGAATTTTGCGGGTTCAGATTGGGAAAAATAGGGGGCGGGTCGTGTTCGGGTTGGGAAAAATTGACACAAAAAAAAGTGTCGTGTTTGGGTTGGATCCGTTTTTTTCGTGTCACTTTTCGTATCAATTTTGGGTCAAGTTTGAGTTAAATTCGTGTCGCGGGTTAATTTCGTGTCATTTTTCGTGTCAATTTCGGGTCAAGTTCGTGTCGCGGGTCAATTTCGTGTCAATTTCGTGTTAATTTCGTGTCGCTGGTCAATTTTGTGTCGCGGGTCAATTTCGGTTCGTGTCATGTCAACCCGTGACGGGTTCGTGTCGTGTTCGTGTCGCAGTTTCATTTTGTGTTCGTGTCGCGGGTTGTGTTCGGGTCGGAGAAGAAAAAAATCGACACGGCTTTAACACGACACGAATCCGACACGTGACACAAATTGCCACCCCTACTCGCATCAGTTATCAGTGATCAGAGACCATGTTAAATACCAATAGTCAACAATACTGTAGTGGGCGGAGGAAAGCAAGTGCGGCGACGGCGGCTTCAGGCGTGGGCGGAGGAAAGCAAACGCGGCGGCGGCAACGGCTTTAGGTGTGGGCAAAGGAATTCGAGAAGGGGGGCGACGGGATGGGTAGGGGTGGGGTGGGCGTGACAATATTAGGAAAAGTGAGAGAGTGAGAGACTGAGAATGAACTTTCGTGGAGCGAAAAGTGAGACGAGAGAGGAAAGTTAGAGAATTGGGTGAAAGGGGTGAGGGGGAGTGTAACTGTAGTGGGCGAAAAGTGAGAGTGAGAGACTGAGAATGATGGGCAAGATGAGTGAGAGAGGAAAGTGAGAGAGTGAGAGACGAAAAGGAGAGAATGATCAGTATTGGAGTGGGCGAATAATTGGGGAAAGTGATCAGAGAGTGAGAGGCGACAACTTTAAAATTTCAATGAAAAATTGATATTCTTTTGCCACCAAAATCTCAGGGTTACTTACAAGTTTAAAGAGGCAACTTAGAAATTATTCAGTATTTCTTAGAGAGGATTTTCGTCTTCTTCTCTGATGTACTCTATATCTTTATAGATATACATATGTAAATATATATATTTATGTGTGTGTGCACACTGGAAGACATGAAAATATTCGGTGAAATGCTGGCAGATCTTATTGAAATATTTGATTTGTTATTGATAACAAACATTTTGTTTTTAGTGAAATTCTAGAGATCTTATTCAAATATTTATTTATAAAAATAGAATTAGTATTTTTTGATTATTAATTAGGAGAGATGATATTATTTTCTTATTGATATTATAATTTATGACAAATAAAAAAAATTTTGACAATATTTCGCTACCAAATCAGGAATATGGCAGCTGAATGTTGCGATTCAGCTACCAAATTTGAATTTGGTCACAAAATCTAGCTTTTTGTTACCAAATATTGGTAGCATAAACGTGGAATCGACTACCAAAACCATATTTTGGTAGCTGAAAGTTACATTTTGTAACTAAAAAGTGTATCATGCCAGAATCTAATTGGGGCTCGCGATGGTGGAGGAATTGGCTCGGAAAAAAGAGGGATTCTAATTGTAAGATATCTAATGAAACTGTAACTGGAATTGAGATCTCATTCAAAGGGAAAGATATCAAATATCTAGAGTTTCTTTTTGTATATCATATGGATGATCCAATCCGCAAGAACCATGATTGGGAATTGTTTGATCGTCTTTCTCTGAGGAAGGGATGAAACATAATCAACTTGAATTCGGGACAGCTATTCGAAATCTTAGTGAAAGATTGGATTTATTATCTCACATTTGCTTTTCGTGAAAAAATACCATAAATATTCTTTATTGAAATATAATTTAAAAGTTTTTTTTATCCTCCCCAAACAAGATATTTTAGAATAACATGCTTTACATATGTATGTTTCATAAAAAAAATATAACAACTACTATAGATTTGGTTATTCAAATTAATATTTAATTTATAAATACGAGATTAATAAGAGATAAAGAAACGCATTTTTAATATTAATTTTAAAAACGAATCAATTATAAATTGATTGATGTTAAAATAGTATTGTATTAAAAACTTTATATTGAGTTTATTCATGAAATTACCCATTTGAAAACGTGTAACATTATGTGTTTTAGTATTGTATTAAAAAATTTTATATTGACCAATACTTTTCCGCCACCAAATATTTTTTTGGTCACCATTTGTTATCTACAGAACAAATTTTCAGGGACCAAATTAATTTAGGACTTTGGTCCCAAAAGGAGACTTACTGCTAGTATCTTCAGAATCAATTTTCATGGACCAAATTAATTAAGGACTTTGGTCCCAAAAGGAGACTTACTGCTAGTATCTTCAGAATCAAATTAATTTGGTCCCGAAAGGAGACTTACTGCTAGTATTATGGACCAAATTAATTTGATCTCTCCGAAAAATCTTTTCCGCCAGCAAATATTTATTTGGTCGCGGTTTGGTATCTTTAGAAGTAATTTTCAGGGACCAAATTAATTTGGTCCCAGTAAATCTCCTTTCGGGACCAAATTTTGGTCCCCGAAGATACATTTCCGTTACCAAATATTTTTTTTGTCGCTGTTTGGTATCTTCAAAACCAATTTTCAAGGACCAAAATAATTTGGTCCCGAAAGGAGATTTACTAGGACCAAAAGTCCCCGAAAATACTTTTCCGCCACCAAATATTTTTTTGGTCGCCGTTTGGTATCTTCAGAATCAATTTTCAAGAACCAAATTAATTTGATCTCGAAAGGAGATTTACTGGGACCAAATTTTAGTCCCCGAAAATATTTTTCCGCTACCAAATATTTTTTTGGTCGCCGTTTGGTATCTTCAAAAGCAATTTTCAGGGACCAAATTAATTTGGTCTCGAAAGGAGATTTACTGGAATCAAATTTTAATCCCCGAAAATACTTTTCCGCCACCAAATGTTTTTTTGGTCGTCGTTTGGTATATTCAGAAGCAATTTTCAGGGACCAAATTAATTTAGTTCTGAAAGGAGACTTACTGGGACCAAATTTTGGTCGCCGAAAATACTTTTTCGCCATCAAATATTTTTTTGGTCGCCGTTTATCTTCCGTAGAAACCAATTTTTTTTTTTTCGTGCTCTACCATTGGCGACCAAGTAATAATTTGGTCTCCAAATGTCTCTTACGGCGACCAAAATTTGGTCGCTGAAGATTCTGACTTTCTGCTACCTAAATTTGGTCTCCAAAACTTCTTTTCAGGGACTAAATGTTTTTTGGTCGCGAAATGTCTGGTCGCTGAAAGTTCAAATTCTTGTAGTGAGTCGGAGACCGTCGATGGCCTTTGTTGGCTTGGATCATCAGAGAGTGTTTTAGTAGACTACTAGTGGTGTTCTACCATAACACCTTTTTCGTTAGACATGGATAATGTTGAAAATATAAATTGGTTTGACTTTAACTTATCTTGTAAGAGTTAAAAAATCTGAAATTATTATAAATTGGCAGTATTTCAAAAATGTTCTCTTTCTTAGAGCAATCCTTAAAATCACCTATATATATATATATCTATATATGAAAGAGTTTTCAATTATTACTCCTTTTTTCTGTAATCATCTATGGTTGCAATCAAAATTATAAATAATAAGTATAAATATTAATTACTTTTGATAATGTGACATATTAGATAACTTGTAAGAGTTTGTGTCTTTTTAGTTTTTAGTTTTTAGTTTTTTTTGGCACATCTCAAAATTGTCTTACTTAAAAAAAAAAAAAAGGTTAGTATTGTCTCCATATTTAAGCGAATGTTTCTATATTTCAAAACATACGTGTAGGGTTTTTTGTTTTTTTTGTTTTTTTTGTTTTTTGGAAGAAATATACATGTAGAGTTGAATTCTATTAATGAATAATACGTGTTTTCTTTTTGAAAAAATAAACGTTAGGTGTTGTTAATGTCCGAAATTTGACATGGCTTCGGCCTAACCCATATCTTGCAATGTGGGTCAAAAGCAGTATGTGGACCCAAACCATGCTTTAGGGATCTCTAAGTAGGTTGTGGTTTAGAATACCAAGAAATATGAATGGGCTCATTTATTCGGTCTAATTAGACTTTTGGCCGACTTGGGTGCCTTTAAGTCTATGAGGAATTAGAATAATATGAGTTGTCGAGAAACTTAAAAATACCATAAAATGCTTAGCCTAATTTCAGTAGTCCAAACAAAGCTTAAATAAGCCTATTAAACTTCATAAAAGCACAAGGAATATTCTCATAATATTCTTATTTTTTCCTTCCAGAGGGAAGTTTAATAATATGTTGTCATAGATATTAGATATTAATCTTTTAGGAACGCTTTTCTCCTACTACATCATCTTCCATCTATCGACCCCCTAAAAATGTCCACCCGAGGTATAGCCACCTAGCTATCTCCCTAGGCATCCATTACCAAGACAACCCTTTTTGACCAAGTTCAAACGGTCAATGGAAGAGCTCTCCCGCATCCTGAAGTAGCCATTCCACGAAAGAGAAGAAAACCATGGCCGGAGAAACCCCCAACTAGAACCTCTACGTGAAAAACCTCTAAACTAAACTAGAAAAAATTCGGTTGCCATTAAATCCTCCTCCACCTATAAATACCACACTATTCCACCCTAAACACGTACCTTCAGCCCAAAACATTGTAAACAACTCCTTTTTCATCTCCACTCATGGCCAGAAGAGGATACCATCTCTAGATCATGTGGCTCCCTTGACAGAGGCACACCTGAAGTAGGAATCCATTCTCGAGTACATTATATTTTCTACCTCACCAGCCATCCCTGACCACATCATCAGATCCCACATTCCCTTAACACTTCTAACAACTATTCCCTTATTTTTTCATTCACCATTTCCGCCCAAGAGTGTTGACCCTCTCTACCTCAAGTGACTCCATTGATGAAGGCGCACCTGAAGCATGGAACCATCACAACCACCATCACAATAGTAGCATTTCTCTCACCATTCCTCACCCATAACAAATGGCCAGTAGAGGATACCCTCTCCAATACACCATAACTTCCGACGACAACTCCGATGGCAGAAAACCTCCAAAATAGGCGTTCCAAAATATACAATATATCACTTCAATATCATTTAGTCATACTCTAGAACTTACCATCGTCAGCCTCTTAGATACTCTTAGAGACCATATGCCTCACATTTCATTTACCATTCATGGCTAAGAGGGAGGACCTTCTCTAATTAGATCATTCTGGTGACAGGGGAACACCTGAAGTATAAAACCACCCTTAGGTACTATACATTTCACATCTCACTCACTACTTATAACAAGAGCACAGGTCCAAACCCATATACTAAGCATCAAACAAACCTTCTATTCACCAAAAACATCTCTTCGCAAATTATTTATATTCCTCTCCTACACCATATGGTCATCTCAAGATCCGCTTTATTAAGAAGTCTTCATCCACATGGGGCTAGAATCGCAACGGGTGTCACCCTCGGAACCATTTTCCTCGGGGTCATTCGGGTTTAGCTCATCCCAACCGGGGCCAGCATTGTGGCTTGCAAGAGAAAGCACTATGAACACACCTATTGGTTGTTCGGATGTTTGACCTCCCGACATAGCTCGCGGTACCTTCGGCGGCACATTCCTTTGGCGCCCACTAGACACCAACTAGACCAACCGAAGGAGGCCACGAACACCTACCCTCCACATCAACATGGCCACCACAAAGAGCCCTATCGGGTGTTTATGTATTGTTATTTAAGTTAATCATTTTCTTATTTATCAATTTTTTCTAATGCATAAACTACAGTGTTTTTATATTCATAGTGTTGAGGCAAGATTTCACCTAACACTAAATGAATGTTCCTAAGCTAGAAAACAAAATCAAATGTACAAAATAGTGAAGAACGTTAAGCAAAAATATAAAGAACACAAGAAAATCTTAAAAACAATATAGAGAAACTGGAGTCTGTTGTGATGACCTCAAGGGCTTTTGTATTGGAAATTGTGTCTATTCCCCTTGTACATGTACGTGATTGAGTTTTTTTCCCCCTCCAGAGGTGTTTTCACGCCTATCCTTGGTAGTTGGTGGTTGTTGTGCATGGTACGTTCTTTTTCCTTTGTTGACCATGTTGTTGTACGCTTGGACTTGCTTGAAACGTTGATTCCCCCTTAAAGCGTTTTTTCTTACCCTTGGGTGGAATAATGACGAATAGAAAATTTTCTTACCCTTTTTCTAATGCCAAAATGTTGGAGCAAAATTTCGCACAACACTAAATGAACATTCCTGAACTAGAAATCAAGATCAAATAGACACAATTTCAATTACAAAGCCTTGAGGCAATGTAACGACCCAATTTTCCAAACTGTTAATTAACTTACTTATTCTTAATTCATTTAGTCTTAACATTTATTTATATTATGTTCCAAAATTACAGATTTAAAAAAAAAAAATCATATTCGTACTTCAAGAGTTTAATATGCCAAATTTTTAAACTGAGAAAATTGAAAATCTCTAGATAATAAATGTCATATTCAAATTCATATTTAGATAATATTTGAAAGCTATAATGTCATGTGAGTTAAAAGAAAAGGCTCTAAAGTCTTTTTCTTGTAAAGTACTCTACTAGTTTAGTAGTGTCAAAATATTGAAAATATAGTTATAAATATAATTGATACAAAATAATTTAAGAAGTCTAAATGTAAAAATTAAGTTCATGATATTATCCCACTCACTTCCTTCAAAATTTAATTATGACTGTTTGATCGTAATAATTCAATAAATGGTTCACAATAAATCTAAAATCATATAAATCCGATCGTTAGATCATACCATCAAATCAACGGTCCAGATTTGATTTGGAGAACACAACATTGAAAAAGAAACACCAGTTCCTAGTCCGACCTTGATACGCCCTTGTGCACGTGGTGGTGCATAATAGTAACATAGTTCCAACTACATACTAGTAATATTCATACTTCATTCATTTCTATTTACATCAGTATGCTTGCATGTGTTTTTTCAACGTGGAACTTTATTGTCTTCACTACCCAATGGTAATAGGAGAGATATTCATATCTCTCTAACACATAGCACATGAGAATTCCGATGTAGAAATCTAGGCCACACAGGGCCTCAGGTTCCAACTCTGCACATCTTCAATGAAGCTCCTCACGACGGACAAAGCGATGCTCACTATCGTTTAGTGAAAGAACAAGCCATCAACTTTGGAGTCCCATGGACACAATGAATCCTGATCAGTACTATCTGAGCAAGTCCTAGACGCTTGGACTCAGTTTTGATATTCAAATAGTTGGAAACCCCAAAAGACAACTCCTATTTCATAAATGTACTACAAATTTAGAGTAATACAAATTTTAAGAAGTTAATACATAATAGAAAACACCCAATTTATATTTGGCAATTGGAATAATAACAGGAGGGTATAATTTTTGAATTCTAGTACAAATTTCATTTTGGTCAATGATTTTTAATACGTTTTAGTTTGAGTTCATCAAGTTCCTTATCAATCTGATTGTTAAATTCTCGACAGAAAAAAAAACAATTTCCTTCTTAATCATCGCTACAAAATTAACCTCCACTATAAGTGTACATGATCCCCACATTGTCTTTTTCTATCAATATTTTAATAGTGGGACGAATATAAAGACAAAATTTTAGAAAAGTACTTGATTGAGCGGCATATAGGTTAAAGGAATCAAAATGAGATTAGCCTCTAAATAATTTTAACCAGCACGCAATTTTTATGGAATTTTTTGACTTAAAAATTTACAGTCTGTGTGCCTTATTTATTATTTATCATTTTTCTTAAGAAACAACACCACATTAGAGATAAGCCTGGCCTGCGCAGCGACGTTCACTCTGAAATGTATGCAAGCAAATGCAATGTCAGGGAGTGGTGGGAAATTCAAATTCTTACGACCACATTTTTATGCTATGCTCCTAATTATTACTCAAACTATTTCTCTCTAAATACTCTTTTTTTCACTTATATATACATATATATATATATATAAGTTCATATTTCTAGATATTTCAATAATTTCTTCTTCTTTTGTTTTCATTTATTTATGGATAACTTTTATATTTTTCATCTTGAACTTTAGATCTTGTCATAAAATGCTATATAAACTTTCATTTGTAATATCTATTTTTTTTGAATTTTGAAACGTTAACAAATTTTCCCTTTTTTGTGCAAAAAGAAAAGCAAAAATAAAAAATAAAAATAAAAATTTGTTCCCCGTGAAGAACAGACATGCGACGCAAAAGTGACGAGATCCAGATCCACCGCCGGTGGGTTCACGAGTCACGACCCAGGCAAAGGTGGGTTTCTATCCGTAGCAGTGGGTCTTTGGCAACTTCGCCGGTGGGGGTCACCGTGGCTGGGCGGCGATGGTGTTGAGAGCTCCGACGATAGCGGCGCGAGCTTCTACGATCGCGACTGTTGCTGCAACTGGGCAAACGAGTGAGACGACAACGGTTCTCCGATCGTTATGGTATAGGCGACGACGGCCGGTGGCAAGATAAGACGGCGGCTCAAACTGTTGGCGTGGTGAGCTCCATGGTGTCGGCAGCGCCCCCAATTTTCAAAACGGGAAATAGGGTGAGACATATATATATATATATATGTATGTAAATATATATAAGTATATATTTTGAAATTTTTAAACTTAACTTTTAAAATTATTTTTCTTGAAAAAAATATATTAACATAAAGGGGTAAATTGGTAATTTCACTAATTTCTTTAAAATCATTACTTCATAGCTTGTCATGTGGTAATTTCTGTTAACAAAACTAATAAAGCGGGGAAATTTGATAACGTTTCAAAGTTTAAGGAGAACAGATATTACAAATGAAAGTTGATGAGATATTTTATGACAAGGTCTAAAGTTCAAAGGGAAAATATGAAATTTGTCCTTTATTTATATATTCATCTCTTTAATTATCTATTTAAGTTTCTTGGCGATAATTGTAAAGTTTTTTTTTTCCCAACGAAAATTAAGACTGTTTTCATGATTTCATCTAATTTTTTTCAACATTTTCATTAAATATTGAGTAATTAACCTAAATAGTCACTAAACTTTTTTAAATGTGACAATTTGGTCTCTCCTTTTTTTTTTTTGGCCGAAATAACCCTAAACTTTTATTTTTTGAGCGTTATAGTCCTTTCCATTAAATTCCACAAAATTTTAACTGAATTTTGCTGAAATAAATTTATTTTTTTTTGTAGTAAAGAAACCAAAATACCCTTCTTCCTTCCTTTCAATTTGGTTCCCCCACTCTTATTCCGATCTACCCCCTTCCCCATCCAATCTGGGTTTTTGCCCCCCACCCCCCCAAGTCACGATCTGGGTTTCTGGGCCCCCCCACCGTGACGCTGATGACCACCCCTGACTCCTCTCTCCTTTTGATTTGGTTGCCTCCCCATTTGTGATCTGAGTTTTTGGCCCCCCATCCCATTCACGATTTGGGTTTTTATGCCCCCCCCATCGTGACGCCGATGGCTACCCCACTGTGATGCCGATGCCAACCCACCCCTCTCTTCTTTCGATCTGGTTTGTCCCCACTCACCCCATTGCAATCTAGGTTTTTACCCCCCCCCCCCCATGGGTTGGTTCCCCACCCGTGCCACTAAACTCACATCCCATCTCTCCGTCGCCAATTGAACTCCCCTCCCCCCCTTCTTGTGTTGCCGTCGAATTGGGTTTTGAGAAAAAAAAAGATATAGAGAGGAGAGAGAAAGGAGAGCAAACTTTATTGGTTTTTTTTTTATTAATGATTTTTTAATTTTGGTTAAATTAATTATTGTTAGATTGCTAAAATACTCTTAAAAATTAATGGATTTAGACGGAAAGGACCATAACAGCCAAAAAATAAGAGTTTGGGGTTATCTTGGCCAAGAAAAAAAGGGGGGGACCAAACCGTCACTTTTGAAAGAGTTCATGGATTATTTAGGCTAGTTACTCTTAGATAATTTTGGTTCGTATTTCTCTGATTTTCGATAAACTCTTTAAGCATGGCTGATTATGTTATGCATAAGTTCTTAATTATTTGTAGTACTTTGATTAGGGATGGTAATGGGGTGAGGCAGGATTAGAAAATGCTTTTCTGTCCATATCCTCACCTCTCAAAACCCAACTCGACGCGACCCGACCCGACCCGACCCAAATAGTAGTGGGGCTATGGACGGGGATTCCCTATTTGGGGCTATACCTATACCCATCATAATTCTTATTTACTATAACTACACCTTTGGGTAGGAATAAAAAAAAAAAGTAGTCCCCTTTTTGGTTGAAAAAAATGCTTTGACTAACATGTATAGCAATTGGATGTTAATAGCCTACTTGGGTATTGGGTAGAGAGTGCTTTTTTTTTTTTTTTTTTTTTTTTTTTTAATATTATAACAAAAAACTCATAATATTTAAAGATAATTATCTATAATATGGATATATATTGATATGAAGGCGAGATGGTGATGGGAGTACTTTTCCTATCCCCATCCTGCCAATCTTTAAGGACAAGATTTTATCCACGTTCTCATTCTTATACTTGAATATTGTCACCCATCCCCACCTTATTCAGGATAGATCTCTGTATGACACGTTTTCGTGAAGAATATTGCCATCCCTAACTTTAAGAGAGAATTCCAACTACTCAAAATATAACATAATTTTGGATTGACATTAATGGATGCCTAACCCCAAATAATGTAATTAGACAAGTTATTTAAATGAGGATAAAAGAAAAAATCTATTTACCAACCGTAGGAAACAGAGCCTACAAAACTAGATTTGGATTATTATAATTAAGGAAGCGATACTCTTTATATAATAGGTCAAAAATTAACTACGCCCCCTTCACAATCAATGTGTAATCGTCAAAAAAATTCAATCAAGCCAAAAACAAGTTAGCAATTATGCAAACAAAAATCCTCGTTGGCCTGGCACGAAACTTAAAATAAGTTAAGAAAGGGCTACTCTGCCTGTTTGGATTGAAGGTGGAGGTGGAGTTTTGAAGTGAATATTTAGAAATGTGTGTTAGGTCAACATGTAATTGAAAATAAACTATTATTTGAATAGTATAAAAACCAGAAATGGATAGTAATATATATATATATATACACATAACCCCATTTTAACTTGAAATTGACTTTTAAAGTTTGTGTTTTATGAAAAATAAAAGAGAGAGTTACTAAAAAAAAAGAGGGGAGGGGGGAGGGAAAGAGAGATATGAAGTAATTTAAGTGGATTAAGAGTTTTGGAAACCAACATAAAAAATAGAGTTTGGACTAGGAGTTCCAAACAGGAGCTTAGTAAGTAAACTTTTTTTAGAGTAAAGATTGAGAGAAACTAGCATAAAAAACTCAACTCTATCATATTTAGGGGCATGTTTTTGTTTGTGGTGTTAAAAAACTTGAAAATGACGAGACTACCACCAAATCCTTTTTAATTATTAAAAAAAACAACAAAAATCCTAGGACCAACACAAGATGCATTAATTTGTTGTCCTAATAGTGTTTTTTTTTTTTTTTTTTTGAAATTCTTTAGACAGAAGATGGAGATTAGCTTTCACTCACAATTGAATGCTTCATTCAATATTTCAATTCCGTACCAGATTTATTGCTCCCTCTTGATTATTTTCAAAAGAAAATGTTAGGAACACTAACTATTTAATCCCCTTTTTGAGTATCAATTTATATTGTTTTTTTGATTTTGATTTTGTTTTTGTTTTTTTATTAATGGATTATCATAACAAATGGTTGCAAAACCAATGTAAAGATATATATAGCAACTCACCACCAAATTGGGATTAGAGTGAAAGTGTTCCTAATACTACTGTTTACCACGACGCCGAGTTGGAACTTTTTGGTGACCACTCCGAGCTATATGAGCATTTACAAAAATATTGAGATCTTTTTTTGTAACAATGAGGATCCAATGATTACATTTTTTAACTCATCTTGGGCGTGTATATAACGCTTGCAGTAATTGGCTTGAATCTTGTTTCTAGTATTGTCATTTTCTATGCCACATTATTATGAATTTCTTATTTAGTTACAAATATGTTTATATATATATATATATATATATAGGCGAATCTAGCTTCCGGCATTGGATACGAATACCTACGAAGCTGCAGATGGTGTTAGGGCGTGGACATTGGGCGGGCTGTTGTGAGGTTGTCTGAGAAATTTTGAGAACAAAGTGTTGTGACGAAGGCCGAATGTCAGCAGAGGAAAACTTTTTATATTTGGAAAGGAGGGCACAAAGGCAATTGGATGTGGTAACAACAAAAGAAAAGAAAAGAAAAGAGAAGAAAAGGAGTATCTAAAAAGGTGAATTGGATAGCAATGTAGGATTGAAGAAGTTGGATATGTAATTTGAAGAGAAAGTGAATGTGAAGTTCCCAAAGGCGTAATGTGACCACTGCTCATATATATATATATATATATATATTTTACTGAAATTCAAGAATTTTATTAAAGGCTCTCAGGGAGCGAAACATCAACGATCTCTGGTATGACGAAACAAAAAAAACTTGCTGTCAAAACCCCAAACACACAAACTATGGGCAGCCCCATTACAAGCTCTGGGTACTCACTTAAGAGAAACACACTGAAAAAAAGAGATTAGGTTCCAAAAAAAAAAAAAAAAAAAAAGCATCCAAAAAACCGTACAATCTCCTTCTATATCAATTGTCGTCCGTCATTAAGCTAGAGCTCCTGGAAGCCGTCCCACACAGGTGGCCTTCACCGACGGCGGAGTAAGGACATCAATGGGCCGGGAAGATGACGGATGAGCATGTGATTGCAAACAAAACTCTCAGTCAAATCTTTATTGCTTTTGAAGACTATGAACAATGGCTTGAAAATGTAAAACTCACATGACTTCAAAAACGACAATGGTACCTATACCAAAACTCTTCGATGTGAGTTTTGTTGCAGTGAATTTTGTTTTTCTTCCCTTTTCTCCATCTTTCTTAAATGTCCTGAGTTCGAATCTTCAATTTATTATTATTTCATTGCGCTGCTCCCTACATACAGCCATGTCAGTCTTTTACTTAGCCTACCCCTCATCTCCGTTGCTCAAATCCGACTGTCTATTTCTCATGCAACCGTGAGCAATGAAGTGCCGGACATAAACGCCAAAAAGTACATGTCGGAGGCAAGACTAGTCCTATATATATGTGTGTGTGTGTGTGTGTGTGTGTGTGTTTTTTTTTTTTTTCACTCTCCTGTTCGATTTTCTTCTTGTATGCCATGATTTCAAAACTTTGTTTTCCCGAAATTAGGAGGCTCAGAAACGTTGAGCACAAACAACTTGTTGAAATTCGTTATCTTCTTTCACTAGTATTTTCCAAGGCTTATCCGAATCTATCCATTTGTATACAGAAGTTACAAGACTTTAAGAATGGTACTTCTTAAAACTGCATGGGAAGATATGCATTTAAGGGGGCGTTCGAACATACACTACAGTCAAAGTTTTGGAAATGTTTTGATTTCAAAGGTGTGAATATTTAGAGTGTGCATTTAGTTTAATAGTAAAAAAAGTGTCAAAACTTGAATATAGATCTTATTTTGTTCATTTCATCATTCAATGCAATTTAAAAAAATCATCTTAGATTTGATATAAGAATGCTATGGACTTTTATAATTTGACCTTTTTTTTTGAAAAAAAAAAAGGATATATTTGGAGACGTGAATAGTAAAATTGGGTTTTTTTTAATAGAAAAAAAGACAAAAAAACATATAGAAAACTCTAACCAGAGTGTACGTTCCAAATGCCTCTATTTCTCCATTTCTTTATTTGCTTGTATTTTCGCAATTTCTTCGATATTAAGGACAAGTGTTATACTTTATATGCATATAAAAGTATTCAAATTTCAATATTTGATCTAACTTGATCAGAAAACTTTTTTCCCCTCGGGAAGATTTTTAGTGTCTGTAGAGGGCTGGTAGCTCAAACTACAATGCACTTTGTTTCATGAGTTCTTGGGTGCATTTGGGTAAAGATAGAAGTTATACATACATGGAGTTTCGCATCTAAATAATGGTAGTTCTGGCATGACGACCAAACCTAAACATTTGGAATGTTAGACTTGATAGAAGTTGTGTAACACACACGGTAAATGCAAGATCAATATGATATCTAGACTCTTGGATTGTTTTTGTTCCAATATTAAATGTGGAAGTAGCGACGGAGTCAAAATTTTCTTTTTTCATAGGGTGTGAATTAAATTAAAAACTGGAAACAAAATTGCAACGAAAAAATCTTTTATCATCGTTATTTGTTTATATCTTCTTCTTCTTTTTCTTCTTCTTCTTCTTCTTCTTCTTCTTTTCTTTCTCTTAAAAGAACTAAGCTTGTAATAGAATTTAATTTACTGTTAAATTGAAGAGTTGAACATATTGTGAAATTATACTAGTATAGTTGATTTTGATTTATTTGGGATATTATTAAAATTTAAATATGAGTACTTTAAAATTAAAAATAAGGATGAAAGATATGTAAATGAAATAATTAAAAGAATTTCAGAGCATATAAATGAGGGACTAAGTCGTAAAATTTTTCAAAGTAGTTACCAAAATATTCAAACTTAAGAGGTAAAAAGGAAAATTTCCAAAATTCACGGGTGGGCCTAGCCTCCCTCCGCCTCTAAATGAAACCAATATTATTGGGATATATTGAGAAGAGAATAAATATTTATAAAACGAGAGAGAAAACAATGAGAGGGGAATGGACATAGATTGGAGAGGAGCGTGGGAATTTTGAATTATGTTATTATCTATGAAAATTTATTAGTGTTAAACAACTTAAACACAGGCAATTGTAAATGAAAGAGAAAGTTCTAAGAGAAAATGTAAAAGTAAGAAATTCTAGTTATTGACATAAGGAAAATTAGGTTGAGTGACCTCTTTTAATCACTTAATTTAATAGGTAGTCCAATTTTTTTAATTTAGAAAATAACTGTTTGTCATTTTTCAGATTTGCTCAATCAGTTATTAACTAACGGTCAATCAATGATTGATTATGAAAGTTAAATAAGTCACTAGGCAACCAACTTTAAGTAGCACGTAATTCATGTATAGTGATTTAATTACTGGTGTTTTTACAAAGAGAGTAGTGCCTCACAAATGTTTTTTTTATTTTTTATTTTTTTTTATTTTTTGTATTGCTTATAATAATTCATTCAGCACACCTATTCATGATTTTGTTTGTCTCAATAATACTCGATCGGAAAGACTGTCTTAATAACGCACCTTCCCTGATTTATTGTTTTACTTATTTAATCTTAATTTTTCTGCAATTTTTGTAATTAATTCCTTAACAAACTAGGTGTGCATGTGTAACTTTTTTTAGACACTTAAAGGTTCAATAAAACATCATAGGTATTCAAATAAAAACCTTAGTTTGTGGAGGCCTGCATCCTTTAATGTTGAAATGATATTTTCACAAATTACAGCATCCTAAACGGATCAAATGATATTTTCACAAATTACATCTTCACAAATTACAACATCCTAAACGGATCAAATGATATTTTCACAAATTACAGCATCCTAAACGGATCAAAGTAAAAAATTAAAATAATGAAATTAAAATACATAACATGACATATAGCTTAATTATTTATGGTTCAACATTAATTTCAAGCAACATCCACTAGTTTATCTTCTTTGGAGGGCCCCAAAACCGAATCGATGGCGTCGAGTATAGATGCCTTGTGATCATTCAAACGGGTGCAAACCCTTGCTTCCTTGTAAATTTTTCCTTCCCTACAGAAGTAGCCCTTGCTCGGGGCACAGTGAACGTCTTCCGAACATATGCATAGCCCTTCGAGCGCGCAACCTTCCCTCACTATGGCCAAACCGTCCTTGAGTCCTAAAACTTGGTCAGTCCAATCGCTAGAGAAGAGACCCTTTGGATCATAAGCCTCTTTAACCCTCAAAAACTCTTTGGCATTCTTGTACTTGTTGATCACTCCTTTAAACGCGATGTTCCTATTCTTCCCCCAATGTGGCAATCCTCCGTATTTGAATACCGCCATTTGCTCTATTTCTTCAAGTATGTCTTCGTAAAGCCTTGGCTTCAAAGGATCTTTGCTTCGATAGTATGTGATATCGAAATCAATAGCGTCTTCTTGCTTTCCTAGATAAGCGCTGGAGGCCGTAACATAGCGCATGAGAATCCCGTTGTAGAGATCTAGGCCACACAGGGCCGTAGGTTCCAACTTGACCAGCTCTTGCACATCTTCGATAAAGCTCTTCACGACGGACAAGGCGACGCTGACAGTGGTTTGGTGAAAGAACAAGCCATCAACTTTGGGATCCCATGGACAAATTGAGTCCTTATCAGTACTATCTAAGCAAGTCCCAGACGCTTGGAGTCGATTTTGATATCCAATCACTGGGTAGCCCAAAAAGATAGCTCCTGTTTTATAATGTAATACTCACACAATTTAGTGCACTATATACAAAAATTTTAAGAAGCTAATACGGTAGAGAAGACACCCAGTTAACATTGGGTGATTGAAATGATAATAGACGGGTAATCCTTGAATTATAGGTCAATATCCATTTTGGTCGATGATTTTAAAACGTTCAAGTACGAGTTTATCTAATTGTAACAAAATTAGACTTTTGTATCAATCTGACCGTAAGATTCTCCATATTTTATTTTTTAATAATCGTTCCGTAACATACAAATCTGCAAAATTAAACTCCACTAACTGCAATGACGAAGCCGGATTTTTTATTTATTACGGGGCTATTATGAAATTTTATTCAAAATTAAAAGCTATTTTTTAATTTTTGCTTGTGGCGGCAACAAGCTATGGATGGTGGTCCTATTTATGAGATCAAATCTATACGTTTAAGAAGAAATAGTCGAATATCAATTACAAAAAAAAAAAAAAAAAAGTTTAGGGGTGCTTAAGCCCCCTTCCTTGATTCTCTCCGTCCCTGACTAACTGCATATAATCTGATCACACGCCTCTTTCTATCAAGATTTTATAATAGAGGGACTAACTGCATGTAATCCGATGACATGCCTCATTCTATTAAGATTTTAATAGTTGGATAGATATAATGACTAAGTTTGTGATAGTTTTGATTAAGCAGCCGATAATTTTGCGGAATAAATTTGTGATAGGTACCCACCGTTGTGTGTTAGACCGTAAGCCAATTTGGAAAGAGCAAAAGTGGAGACCCTTCCATCTAAGCATTTGCCGTTATCATCACCAAAAAATTCTTCCGTCTCCTCTGTCGTTGTCAACACAAAGAAAATGCCATGCTTAATTTTTATGATTAGTAAATTAGGGCTGATTAAAAAACAAGAAGTTAATTCATAATATTGAGAGCTAAATAAACCTTTAACTCTGATGGTTTCAACTGCAAATGAGGCAGTGGAGCGGAACGCAATGGCATCGTATAAGCCATCGCCGGTGGTGTTGGAGGAGACACGGTCGTCGACACGATAGACGACCTTTTGCTGACTTGGCAACCAAGTCATATCTGCAAACTCATGTTGTCTACCAAAAGTTGACACTTGATCCCCAAGTCGGAGTCGTTCTTGGTCACGTATGTTATGGATCTCTTGAACATTGGCTGGAGTTTAAAAGTCACCTGCACATTTGAGAGGTAAAAAAAACAATGAACATAACATTGGTTTCTAAAAAATCAGTAATTTGATTTCAGTCAAAATAGATGACTATTTACCATGGATTCAAATCTTCTGTTTCGCCAATGGTGTTTCATTAATAACATCATGCCATGTTATTTTAAAAGTTTATCTTAAAATTTAAGTTCATATTTCATTAATGTATTAAAATTTAATTAGTTAAAAATCATTTAAAACATAAATTGAATAGTAGATATCAATCCATTTACATTTCATTCATTATGTCCAAAATCTCATTTGATCTCAAACCAGAGTTGGTCCATAAAATATTCAATATGAAGAAGAAGCATATCAAACTCTTGAAGTTGGTTTTTTAGATTATAATATATATGTAGATTTAATACAACAATTGATTTTAGGCCCATTTGGGATAAGTTTCCAATACTTTTTTTTCAAATATATAATTTTTAATCTTTTTCCTCAGTTTTATTATTCTTTTTTCAAACATTTCAAAAATTCAAATTTAAAATCCATAATTTATCATTTTGAGCGAAATGAGATGTTTTTTTTCAATTATGTAGAATTTTGAGACAAATAAAATAAGACAGTTAATTTTTTTTTCTAAATACATTTTAAGTTTTTACACTTTTCACTCCGACTAGTTTCTTTTCATCAAACGTACATTTTCAAAACTCAAACAATCTTTAACCTTCAAAACACCGTTTCCAAATGTGACCTTAAATGAAGCCTTAGTTTTGATCAAAATAAAATTAGACAAATAAAACACAACAATGATTTTAATAAATCAGAAAGTTTATTGGCGAGTTGTAGATTTTAAAAATTTTCTTGAAGACTTTATTAGCCCCTTAATAAGAAGAATAGAGAAGTAATCTTTTTCATAGAAAAAAAAAATGGTAAGTTATGAAAAATGTAAATATAATATAATAAGAATTCAGCTTTATATATCTCCTTATTTATGTCTTCTTTTGTGTTTTTCGAATAATATCATGTTACATATTTAACTATAACATAGCCTTTTAATTATTTAAAAAAAATAAATATAATCTTTTAGATTATATGATATGATATTGTAATAAAAATCACATTATTAATTAATGTGTTATAATATTGTTAGAAGGAATAAATAAGACATAAATGAGAATAATTAAAAATATTAAAAATTTGACAGAAGATTAATTTTAGCCTTTCACAAAATGACTGAAAACTGAAAATTAAAGAATCGAAAACAACCAGTTTTTAAGTTGGTGTTCCAGTGTAAAATAAAAGAATGTTAATTTTTAACGTGTAATGTGTGACTTAAGCAAATTCGTCTTTAAAAGTTGATCTATTTATACCTGCGAAATAACTCCAAGAACTCCAAGCGAAACCTTGGCCGCATTAATGTCTTGATCACCATCAACAAGCCTCCTAACTTTGACAAATCCATCTGTGGCCTCTCCGGGGCTGATGATAGTGAGCCCGACGACATAGTCTGGAACCGAACTTCCCTTGCCCCACAACGTGCTGCCATGTGCGCCAGTCCCCAGCAGCCCTCCCACGGTCAAGCCCCACCAGTAGGGCGTGTAAGGCAGGGCCAGACCGGCCTTTGCAGCCGCATTCATGAGCTCCCTTAGAGAAACCCCGCTTTGGACCGTCATCGTCATCGCCTCAAAGTCGATGTTCAACACGCGGTTCAACACTTGGTGCTTATCAGCAGGCCGTCTTCGCCACCAGGCAGACCAGCTTCGGGATACTGTGAGAGAAGCGTGTCGCTGCCTTCATTTTCAATCCGCTCCTGGTGGCGTTGGCGATGACGGCGATAAGCTCTTCCTCCGTGGTGGGGTACGCCACGGCGCCTGCTCGGCAGACGGAACGGTCGGGGAAGGCGCCGTAGGTGTTGGTGATGGTGCAGTTTTTGTCGTTGGCCGAGGAGCACGTGATGGGTTCCTCGGGAGCACAACGAACTGCCAAGAAAAACAGGAATAAACAAACATTTGACAAGAGTTGCCGAGACATGCCCCTTTTAGAGGCTAACAAAGACATATATTTTTGGTTCATTTTATGTTGGATATTGTGTAAAAACTTAGATTGTTTAAATGTCTCTACCTTATGGTTGATAATGTCCATCTTATTTCACCGATATATATACTCATATAACAGGAATAAAATAATAAAACCTGCCTAATTATTTTCTTATCTATCTTCGTTAATCTCTACCTCTCCCAGAGTCAGCATTCAAACACGTGCTTTTTTTTCTTCTTGGCTTTTTTTTTTTTTTAATTTTTTAATTCTTTTTGTGGGACTAATGTAAACGTGAGAATTCCTAGATATCAAGATTAAAAAAAAAAAAAAAGGGTTTTTTTTGCTCTAGTAGTCCTCAATCTTAACTTCCTATTGCGCATTAGTCTGCAACCTTTTTTTTCTTGACATTTAAATCCCCAGCCTTTTTATTTCTTATGCCTACGTACGTTAGTCTCTTATATACTTCCTGCATGTTAATTATATATGTTAAACACCCATATGACTGATGACCTCTTAATATGCTCTATACTTCTTCTAAATAAATTTGAAAATTTTATTTTTGGGTTTTGACCTAAATATATCCTATCTAACGATAAAAAAAAAAAAAAAAAAAAAAAGAGACTATAATCCTGTTGTAACATTTATTTTGTTATTAATAAATATTTTCAAAATAATAAACTACTTCTATGAACTTATTGAAGGATAAAAAGATGTGCAGTTATGTTAAAAGAAATATAGTTTCCTGCACAACAATAGTCTTCCGTTAATTTAAAGTTTGCTAAAAAGAGAGAAAAAACTTCACCCTGATACTAGCTGTCTACTCTCGTTATTTATTATTTGTTTAAAAAACATATATTAAAAACTAATGGAAATTTCTGCGCATATCCTACGCATTTTGTCCTAACCACTGAATAAAAACTATGCAATTCTTGCGCAAAATATTTGGCTACATACTTGAATATGACAACTCTGCCTCATAGAAAAAAAAAAGAAAAAGAAAAAGAAAAAGAGAAAAAGAGCACGCCGCGTATTATTGCTTTGACCTGTGCTTTGCAATTTGTTGAAGATGGGATAAGTCTTTTACGATTCATGATTTTTGTTTATGTGATTACCTGGTGTACTAAGCTTTTTGAAACTTTGATATATACGTATCCATGGGGCTTTATCGTGTTCAAATTGTACTTAATAATCAAATTTGGGGCAGAGAAAAAAAAAAAAAAAACACTTCTTGCCTTTGGGAAAGGAACAGATCAGCCACAAATATGCTATATAAACTCTTCAAATAATCAACACACGTTAGAGAGGCATGGGTGCTTAACGTATAAAATGAATGAAAATGTAACACTAACTGACTGCAAAAGAAACATAAGATTGGGGATGTGAATACAATAAAAAAAAAGTTTGGGAGCCAGATGTGTAATGAGTAAAGGTTGGGGACTACCTGATACAAAAACCTAAAAAAGAATGACTCTGTTGAAATTAATGCACTACATTAACCCGTTTAATTTATTGTTAGTGGCATTTTTTTTAACTTGTTTGAAAATTCTTATATTTCTATTTGAATTATTTGGTTCCCCCTAGCTTCTTGTTCAAGATAAAAATAAAATAATAATAATAATAATAATAATTCCACGTAGCTATAAATTAGTATTAACACATAATCTATACTCCTACGTTAACTCATTATTATTTTGAGGTAGTTTTTTCTTCTTTCATTTGGATTGTTAAGGAAAATGTTTGAGAGCATCACCATTGATGTTAAATACCGCAATTAATAAAAGATAGACCCTATCTCTGTTTATGATAAGTCCCGTATTGATGCCTTTTAATATTGTTCGAGTATAAATAGCATAAACACGTAAACTAGAGACTATAATCTCGTGCGGAAGTTTGGTGGCTGACTGCATCACGGGTTTCGGTGTTCCTTGTTTACAGAAATATGTAACAAATAAAATAAACGAACACAACAAATCATGGTGACCAGCTTGATCTCACGCGTATACTTATTATTTACAGTCATCACATGAAAAACATGAAAAATAGGATTTGTGAGATCTAATACTAAATATTATATTATAATTATGCATGTAAACCTTTTGAGCCCCCCGCTATTGAACAACAAGAGTAGACCTTATATATTAATTTTGTAGTATTATTATTTTGTTTGCATTATTTTTTTTTTTACTTTTTTGTTATTATTATTATTATTATTCAAATGGCCAATGTTTTGCATCACTAAAACTCTTCTATCTCATGCCAAATTCAATTTATCAAGTAAAACAAGTTCATTTTGGAAGGGAAATTTTCAACTATTCGGATTGATATATGACCAAATATTAATTACTTTAGTAAGGTCGTGGCTAACAAGAATGGTTTGAACAAGCTTTGGTGCTTACGAGATCAACAATACCTGGAGAGCAAGGCCTTCGTTTCATCGATATCTTTGGTTGAAAAATTAGAATATGATTAATTTATAAAAGACCTAGTATTAATGGTGGATAACGTTAATTACTTTCGTCAAATAGGCCGGCGAGGAAAGAATAGTCCAACCTAGAGTGGGAAGAAACTGAGCATTGATAATCTTATCCAAAAATAGGTTTCCCCATAACCAGTTGGTTACGAAAACTCTCTCTCTCTCTCTCTCTCTATATATATATATATATCTATATATATTTATACACACACACATACATATAATCCTGTTGAAATTTTATTTGGTTGTTAATATACAATTGTTCAAATAATAAATTATTTCTATGAACATATTGAAGGATAAAAAGATGTGCAATTATATTAGAAGAAATTAAGTTTCTTTCACAACATTAGTCTTCCATTAATTTAAAGTTTGCTCAAAAGAGAGAAAATAAAAAACTTGCATCCTGATGCTAGCTGTCTATTCTTGTTATTTGTTTAAAAAAACATAAATTAAAAACTATGGAAGTTTCTGCGCATATACTATGCATTTTGTCCTAACCTTCATAAAAGCTATGCCATTCTTGTGCTAATTATTTGGCTACATACTTGAATATGACAACTCTGCCTCATGGAAAAAAAAAAAAAAAAAACCAATTAGAGCACGCCACGTATTATTGCTTTTAACCTGTGCTTCGTAAATTTGTTGAACATGGCCAGATAAGTCTTTTGCGATGCTTCAAAGTTTTTTATGGGGCTTTATCATGTTCAAATTGTACTTAATAATTAAATTGGGGACAGAAAAAAAAAAAAAAAAATCCCTTCTTGCCTTTGATAGAGGAATAGATCAACTACAGATATGCGAACGTGTAAAATGGATGAAAATGTAAGATAAACTGACTGCAAAAGAAAATTATTAAAAAAAAAAAAACTGCAAAAGAAACATAAGGTTCGGGATATAAATACCATTAAAAAAAAAAATGGGAACCAATGTGTAATAAGGGGGTTGGGGACTACCTGAGACAAAAACCTTAAAAAAAAAAAAAAGAATGATGCTGTTGAGATTAATGCACTCTTACATTTAACTCGTTTAATTTATTGTTAGTGTCACATTTTTATTTTATCTTGTTTGAATTGTTATTTCATTTTGAATTATTCGGTTGCCCCTAGCCTCTTGTTCAAAAATAAAAATTAAAACATTAAAAAATTTCACATAGCTATAGATTAGTATTAACACTTATTCTGTACGTTAACTCATATTATTTTGAGGTAGTTTTTTTCTTCTATCTTTTGGCTTGTTGGGGATAGTGTTTGACAGCATCATCATTAATGCTAAATACCCTTACTAATAAAAAGTAAACTATATTTTTAATTATAGATAAATCTCATTGATGTCTTTTAATATGTTTGATTATTAAATGACATAAACACATAGACCAAAGACTACAATCTCACACGGAAGTTTGGTGGCTGACTAGTCAAGGTTTTCAATTTTCCTTGTTTACAGAAGTACCTAACAAATAACAACTAACGTAAACGTAAAAAAGCGTGGCGACCAGTCATGTATAAAATCATGAAAAACACGCAGTGACATCTAGTACTAATAATATTATAACTGTGCATGTTGCCCTTTTGAGGCCCCCACTATTGAACTATATATATATATATATATATATATTTGTAGGCAAGTGGAGGTTATGGTTATTATTTTGGTGTTGTGCACCTTACTTAATTTTATGTTTTGTTTTATTTTGTTTTTCGATTATTAATTTTCAATTATCGAACGTTTTACATGATTCAAATTATGTTATCTCATATAAAATTTACTTTATCGGCTAGAAGAAGTTCTTTTTAGAATGGAATTTTGTTTAACTATTTGGGTTGATACGACCAAATTAATTGTTTTAGTAAAGTTGTGGCCAAAGAGAATGATGTGAACAAGATTGGTGCTTATGATCAACAATGCTTGGAGACCAAGGCCCTCGTTTTCATTGATATATCTCTGGTAGAGAAATTAGAATACGATTACTTTATAGCAAATCTAGTACTAATGATGGATAGCAAAAATGCTTTGTAGCACGAGTCGTGTATTCACGATCGTATTTAGGACCCGTTTGGTGAATGAGTTTGAGTTAAAATTTTTAAATTTGAATAGTCACTTTTGTTGACTTTTTAAAAAGACCAAAAATTTTTTCAAAAAGATAAAAATTTGAGTTTAAACCTTAAATTTAAACAACCCTCCAAATAGGTCTTTAAATTTACTTCCTCACCTTGGACTATGGTGGACCCCACATTCTAATTGCGGTTTATCTCGATAATATCACTTATTAATAAAAAATAAATCTTATAATATATGATTTATTTATAGGATTCAATTCTTTATTAATATAACGTTAAAGCTTACTAATGTTAAACTAAAGTTTTTCGATTATTTGGCTCCAATTTTTAGAGCTCTGAGTGCACGTCTGTCAATTGAAAAGCTGAAACGAAAAACGGGCCCACACCCTTGTCTATACTCTTCAACATTTTCTTCGTTTTTTAATCACAAAATAGACCCCATTTTGGATCAAATAACCCTCTGTTTTTCTTCTTTCTCTCTGCGTCCAGAAATCCACCATAGCCACCACTTCTTCACTCTCCGTCTCTTCCTCTCTGTTCTATCCATGGCCACCACTGTCAACGATACTCTTCACACCAATCTGCGCTTCCAAGACCTGGGACTTCCCATCGTTCGACGTTGTTGAGGCAGCACACGTGCTTTTGGGTATTGAAGAAGCTCGTACACGTTTTCTCTTCAGATTTGGTCGAGCCATTGAAAAAGATTGTTGCCGGTTTTCTTTGTTGATAGGTGAGTTATTGTGAAAAAATTATTTAAAAAAAAAAGGGCTCTGTTTTTTAAGTTCGTGGGTAAGTTTTTATCTCTATTTTGAAGTTGCAAATGTCGGTGGAGAGGTAGAAGCGGGCGACGGAGTGGACAAAGAATGCGGCGATGAGGCAGGGGACAAGGAAGGGATGCTTCCACTTGAACGAAGAACCTCGACATATATATATATATATATATATTATAATATATATATATTTTTGGTCTCATGAGAAATTTAGCATCTATTTGAGATAACATTGCGTTAACATTGCGTTGCGATGTTTTAGAGGTTGAGTTAAAAATATGTGTTTAGATAAATAATTTTAAAAAAATTCTGAATATAAAAAATAAGATAAAAATTGAAATGTATTTTGAAAAAAATATGAAAAATATATATTGTTTTATTCGTATCATTATTATTATGAGTATTTTGATATAAAAATCATTTTATTTTAATTTAAAATGAGAAAATTATGAATTTTTAAATTTGAGTTTTTTAAAAATTGAAAAGAGAAAAATTTTAATATAAAGTTGTAAATTTAAAATTCATATAACAATATGTCGTCCGGAGATTTATCCCAAACATGTCCTTAATTTTGTTTACATTAAAAGAGTTGTATACGCAATGTCCCAACAAACAGTAATCCGGATTTTGTTAGACTCATGAAGTGAAAAAGATGAGAAACGGTATTTTTTTTTTTTTTCCTTCTTGAAGTTGATCGGCGATGGCTTGTATTTTTTTATTTATTTTTGACTCAAACAGGAAATTCATTCAAACGAGAAAGCAAGGGCTCCAAAACAGACCACCACACTACCACACCAAACGCCAACGGAAACAACAACTAAAGACACCAAAAGGGAAAAAATAATAATAATAAATAATAAGAAAAGCACAGAAACCAAAACTAAAGAGGAAACCACTCGACTAAATCATTCAACACGTCGGAGGGGATAGACTCAGACGGAATGATTCCTAGAACTACCCAATTGAGTTCGATTCTAGTGCATTCATCATCAAAGAAAATTATTCACCAGTTGATTTTAACGAGTTCATCAAACTATTTATTACAAAGACGGTTCATTCACATTTTCCGATGATTATTCTCAATTTGTATCACTTGAAGCTGCCTCAGATTCGAGAATGAATCTTCTTCATCCTGGAGCGAATGGTGCAATCACATAATGCAAATATTGAAGCTTTATGTTTATTTATTTTAATGTGAAATACTATGTTCACATATTACAAGATCCCAAACGGATAAAAAGTACATGACATGATGGCACTTCAGAAAATGAAAATACATAACATGACATATAACTTAATACAATTATTTAATATATGGTTCAACACTTTAGGCAACGTTCACTAGTATATCTTCGTTGGAGGGCCCCAAAACCGAATCAATAGCATCGAGTTTCTGATCAGTCAAACGGGTGCAAACCCTTGCTTCCTTGTAAATTTTTCCTTCCCTACAGAAGTAGCCCTTGCTCGGGGCACAGTGAACGTCTTCCGAACATATGCATAGCCCTTCGAGGGCGCAACCTTCCTTCACTATGGCCAAACCGTCCTTGAGTCCTAAAACTTGGTCAGTCCAATCGCTAGAGAAGAGCCCCTTCGGATCATAAACCTCTTTAACCCTCAAAAACTCTTCGGCATTCTTGTACTAGCTTGTTGATCGCTCCCACTACTACAAAAGCTGGCTTACACGACGGAAAATACACGACGGTTTTTGTGAAACCGTCGTCTTAAACAAGATTACACGACGGTTTTCTTGGAACCGTCGTGTAATCCAGCAGCATTTCAAAAAAAAAAAGAAAAAAAAAGGATTACACGACGGTTATATAAAACCGTCGTATAATCCTCCGAAAATTTTCAAATTTTTCAAAATTTCAAATTAAAAAAAAAAGGATTGCACGACGGTTTTTATAACCGTCGTGTAATCCTATAGGATTACACGACGGTTTTGAGCAAAACCGTCGTGTAATCCTCCAAAAATTTTCAAAATTTCAAAATTTCAAATTTTTAAAATTTTCAAATTAAAAAAAAAAGGATTACACGACGGACATAATGTCCGTCGTGTAATCGAAAGATTACACGATGGACATAATGTCCGTCGTGTAATCCCCGTGTAATCGGAGGATTACACGACGGACATTATGTCCGTCGTGTAATCCCCGTGTAATCGGAGGATTACACGACGGACATAATGTCCGTCGTGTAATCCCCGTGTTTCGTAGGATTACACGACGGACATAATGTCCGTCGTGTAATCCCCGTGTAATCGGAGGATTACACGACGGACATAATGTCCGTCGTGTAATCCTCCGGAAATTTTTAAAATTTTTAAATTTTCAAAAAAAAAAAAAAAGATTACACGACGGTTTTAAGCAAAACCGTCGTGTAATCCTCCGAAAATTTCAAATTTCAAAATTTGAAAATTTTCAAAAAAAGGATTACACGATGGTTACAAAAACCGTCGTGTAATCCTCCGAAAATTTTTAAAATTTTCAAATTTCATGCTTTGGAATTCGCACGAAAACCCATTACTTAAATATACTTTCCTCTTCATTTTCATCTTCAACACTTTAGACAACTCAAACTTTTCTCCTCCCCACCTCCTTCGCCCGCCCCCCCAACTTAAAATCCGGTCACGCCGCCGCCACCACGTCAAACTTGTCCCAAACCGCCGCCGCTGCTGTCGCCACCACCTCTCTCTCCCCGTGTTCCCATCAAGGCCGTGACTATTTTTTTTTAAAGAAAAGCAAGGTGACTTCCATATTACTCAATTTCTTTTTTTCTAACAAAACTACGAACACACAATACTTTAATAACTTGCGTGGTGTGTAATTTGTAGTGTTGTGGTTTTGGGAGTCATTGACCCATGGGAGGACCTCGTCTTTTATTTTGATCATTTTCGAGAGAAGAAACGAGACGATTTTACCGAACTCATAAACATGTAAGGCAATTTTTGTATGCTAATTTTTTTGTTAATCTTAATTATATGCATATTAATTAGCTTGAACTTTACCAATTTGCTAGGGCCCTAACGGATTGGAAGATTACGGTCGGCGAAGGAATTAGAAGGAGACGAGATTGTAAAACGAAAATCTCGAACCGGCCTTGTCCTCTCCAAGAGGGAAGTGTCGAATGTGGTTATTTCATTTTAGGTTTTATGAGGGAAATAGTGTTTAATGGAATTAACGCACTTGAAAGTAAAGAATTTTTCACTTCTGATAATTTGGATTTGATTAGGAGTGAATGGTGTGGTCATGTAATGGAATTCGTTGATTATGACATTTCATCTTTGTAATATATAATAATTGGTATGTTTTTACCTTGATCAATGTTGTTCATATCTTGAATTGTCTCTTGATTTTTGCCATTTCACGGTATACTCCGAAACTTTATACCACGGTCTTCTATATGTCCGTCGTGTAAAGTGGACTTTACACCACGGTCTTTTAGATGTCCGTCGTGTAAAGTCCGCTTTACACCACGGTCTTTTAGATGTCCGTCATGTAAAGTCCGCTTTTCACCACGGTCTTCGATATGTCCGTCGTGTAAAGTCCGCTTTTCACCACGGTCTTCATATGTCCGTCGTGTAAAGTCCGCTTTACACGACGGTCTTCATATGTCCGTCGTGTAAAGTCCGCTTTACACGACGGTCTTCATATGTCCGTCGTGTAAAGTCCGCTTTACACCACGGTCTTCATATGTCCGTCGTGTAAAGTCCGCTTTTCACCACGGTCTTCATATGTCCGTCGTGTAAAGTCCGCTTTACACCACGGTCTTCATATGTCCGTCGTGTAAAGTCCGCTTTACACCACGGTCTTCATATGTCCGTCGTGTAAAGTCCGCTTTACACCACGGTCTTCGATATGTCCGTCGTGTAAAGTCCGCTTTACACCACGGTCTTCATATGTCCGTCGTGTAAAGTCCGCTTTACACGACGGTCTTCGATATGTCCGTCGTGTAAAGTCCGCTTTACACGACGGTCTTCGATATGTCCGTCGTGTAAAGTCCGCTTTACACCACGGTCTTCATATGTCCGTCGTGTAAAGTCCGCTTTACACCACGATTTTTCTACTTAAATACGGGATTACACGACGGGTGTTAACCGTCGTGTAAATTTGAGATACCACGACGGTTCATATAACCGTCGTGGTATCTTCCACGACGGTGGATTACACGACGGTTCTGTAACCGTCGTGTAAACTTTGCACGACGGTCAAAAACCGTCGTGTAATCCCCTCTGTTTAAAGGATCCTTTAAACGCGATGTTCCTATTCTTCCCCCAATGGGGCAATCCTCCGTATTTGAATACCGCCATTTGCTCTATTTCTTCAAGTATGTCTTCGTAAAGCCTTGGCTTCAAAGGATCTCTGCTTCGATAGTATGTGATATCGAAATCAATAGCGTCTTCTTGCTTTCCTAGATAAGCGCTGGAGGCCATAACATAGCGCATGAGAATCCCGTTGTAGAGCTCTAGGCCACACAGGGCCGTAGGTTCCAACTTGACCAGCTCTTGCACATCTTCGATAAAGCTTTTCACGACGGACAAGGCGATGCTAACGGTGGTTTGGTGAAAGAACAAGCCATTAACAGTGGGGTCCCATGGACAAATTGAGTTGTTATCAGTGCTATCTAAGCAAGCCCCAGACGCTTGGAGTCGGTTTTGATATCCAGTCACCGGGTAGCCCGTAAAGTTAACTCCTGTTTCATAATGTAATACTCACACAACTTAGTGCAGTACAAATATTTTAAGAAGCTAATACAGTAGAGAAAACACCCAATTAACATTGGGCGATTGGAATGATAATGGAAGGGTCAATTTCCCTTTTGGTCTATGATTTTAAAATGTTCAAGTACGAGTTTATCTAGATGACTCAAATTAGACTTTGGTATCAATCTTACCGTAAAATTCTCCATAGTTTCCTTTTAATAATCGTTCCTAACAAATAAAACAACAAAAGTAACCTCCTCTAATTGCAGTAACAAAGCCATAATTTTTTTTGTTAAGGGTTTAATAATTATGTAATGAGTAATTAGGAACTATTATGATTAATTTTTATTATTTTTATAAGGATTTTTTTTTTTTTGAAAAAAATAAAAATTGAGGGAGAGCTTGAGCCCCTGTCCTCAGTTCCTCCATCCCTAACTAAACTGCGCATAATCCGATCACATGCCTTTTTCTATCAAGATTTTAGTAGTTGGATTAACGACCACGAAAGCCGACTTATGTGGCTGTTACTATTAGATGGATAGAAGGACTAAATTTGCGATAGCTTTGATTAAGCGGCCAATAATTTTGGAAAAAAGTATTTGAATGATAAAAATTTAAAGACCATTAATTGCACCAAAATGATACAAATATTTATTTAGAAATTAATATGACACAACATTGAATTAAAGTAAACTAAAGTTTATGTTATGTTGATCAAGAGGGGAAAATTTATGTTATGTTGGCTAATGGATGAAAAAATGTGATTATTTGAGTAATTTTCATTTGGGAAGGAAATATATTTGAGATATATACCCACCGTTGTTTGTGAGACCGTAAGCCCAACTGGAAAGAACATAAGTGAAGATCTTTCCATCTGAGCATTTGCCTCTACCAGCACCAAATAATTCTTGTATCTCCTCTGTCATTGTCAACGCACAGAAAATGCCATGCTTTTAAGATTACTAAAAAAATTAAAAGCTAATTAAAAAAAACACGTAGTTCTTCATAATATTGTTACCTAAATAAACCTCTAAATCTGACGATTTCGACTGCAACTGTGGGAGTGGGACGGAACACAACGCATCGTATAAGCCATCGTTGGAGGTGTTGAAGGAGTTACAGTCCGACACGATAGACGACCTTTTGCTGACTTGGGTACCAAGTTATGTCTGCAAACTCATGTTGTCTACCAAATATTGACACTTGATCGCCCAAGTCGGAGTCGTTCTTGGTCAAGTATATTATGGATCTCTTGAACATTGGCTGGAGTTTAAAAGTCGCCTGCAAAGTTGAGAGATAACAAACAATGAACATATCGTTGGTTTTTAAAAAATTCACTGAATTGATTTCGGTCGAAATATAAAGATGGCTATTTACAATTCATTTCCTTTTGTCCGAAACCTGATTTGATTTCAAACCAGAGTTGGTGCATAAAATTTTTAAGTGTGAAGAAGAAGCATATGAAACTATACGAGTTCGCCTTTTCATATTACAGTAATTGATCCAAATAATCCATGAATTCTTTAAGAGGTGACACTTTGGTCTTTTATTTTATTTTATTTTATTTTTTGCTATGCTGACCCTAAAATCTTTAAAAAAAGGTGATAGTTTGGTCCTTTCTATCTAATTCTATTTAAAAAACTCATAGAATGGTCACATGAGAAGCATGTTTTGTGTTTTTTGAAAAAAAATACCACTAAAATGATGACACCATCCTAATTCATATAATAACATTAAAAAAAAAAAAGAAGGAAAAGAGAGAAAGAGCTAAACTCAAAGCTCTCCCACCCCCCGCTCTCTCTCTCTATGTTCCCTTCCCTACCTTTCCCACCGCCCTACCCCCAGCTAGGGGTGGCAATACGGGTCGCGACACGACGACACGACTTGAAAATGACACGAATTTTGCGGGTTCGGGTTGGGAAAAATAGGGTGCGGGTCGTGTTCGGGTTGGGAAAAATTGACACGAAAAAAAACGTGTCGTGTTCGGGTTGGATCCGTTTTTTCGTGTCAATTTCGAGTCAAGTTCGGGTTAAGCTCGGGGCGCGGGTTAATTTCGTGTTAATTTCGTGTCGCGGGTCAATTTCGTGTCAATTTTGTGTTGCGGGTCAATTTCGGGTCGTGTCGTGTCAACCCGTGACGGGTTCGTGTCATGTTCGTGTCACGGTTTCGTTTCGTGTTCATGTCGCGGGTCGTGTTTGGGTCGGAGAAGAAAAAAATCGACACGGCTCTAACACGACACGAACCCGACACGTGACACGAATTGCCATTCCTACCCCCAACCCCACCCCCACAAATCCGATGCCTGAGCCGTAGGCCGTCTCATTCCCTCCCTCCCTCCTTCCCCCCTTTCTCTCCCTCCCTCCCTTTGCAGCCGCTTGATGCGATCTAGTCCCTCCCCCCCCCCCTTTGGCGTGATCTAAGCCCTCCCTCCCTCCCTTTGAAATCACCTACCACAATCTGGGTTTGCCCCTTCTGTCGGTGAACCCAGCCATCCCCACCCCAGATTCTGACCAAATCCCATCCCCTGCGCGATGAACTCAAGCAACCCCTCCCCTTGATCTAGGTTTGAGAGAAAGAGAGAGAGAGAGAGAGAGATCGGGCATGATCTAGGTTCCCCCCACCCCCGTTGGCGAACCCATCCCTCCTCAATCTAGGTTTGAGAGAGAGAGATCGGGCGTGATCTGGGTCCCCCCACCCCCACCGACGAACCCAACCATCCTTAGTCTGGGTTTAAGAGAGAGAGACCCCTCGATCTGGGTTTGAGAGAGAGAAAGAGAGATCGGGGGCGATCGGGGCTCCCCCTACCCCCACCGGCAAACCCACAGAGAGAGAGAAAAGGAGAGAGGGAGAGCGAGAGCGAGAGGGAGAGGGGGAGAGGGAGAAAGGGAAGGAGAGGGGGGAGAGAGAGGGAGAGGGAGAGAGAGACAAAGAGAGAGGGAGAGAGATGGAGAGAGAGAGAAAGACAGAGAGACAGAGAGAGAATTTTAAATTTTTATGATTTTTTTTTATTTTTTTATAACAATTATTACTTAATTACTAAAATACCCTATTAAATTAGATCATCTGCAATGTATTGATTCTGTTAGAAATTTAACGAAATTAGACGGAAAAGACCAAAGCATTACCTTTTTAGATAGTTTAGGGTCAGCACAACACCAAAAAAAAAAAAAAAAAAAAAGGGACCAAAGTGTCATCTCTTAAAGAATTTAAGGACTATTTAGGTCAATTACTCTTCATATTATATCATGTAGACTTTATACAACCTTTGATTTTAGTTTTGAGGCAAATAAAAATAAAAAAATCAATACAACGCAACAATGATTTTAGAAAATTGGAAAATTTATTAGCAGGTTGTAGTTTTTAAAATTTTTCTTGAAGACTTTATTAGCCCCTTAAAAAGAAGCATGGAGAAGTAAAAATGGTACTATTGGCAAGTTCTAACTAATTATAAAGTTATTCAAGTTATGATAAATGCAAATATAAGATAAGAGTTCGGCTATATATATCTCTTTGTTTGTGTCTTCTATTTCTCAGAATATATCATATACGTACTTAACTAATATAATTTTTTAATTATTTAAAAAATATATATAAAATCTTTTAGATTATATGATATGATATTATAATTAAAATCACATTGTTATATTATACGTACTTAACTAATATAATTTATTATGGGAATGATGTAAATAAGACGTGTCTGACAATAATTAAAAACTAAATAATTTGAAAGAAGATTAATTTTACCTTCCACAAAATTCTCATAGTTTTAATATTAAAAACTTGAATCAACTAATAAAATTATTCAATCACTTTCTTTTATCTGTTAAACATTGTTCAACAAATTTTATTAGCAAAATAATTACAAAAAACTGAGAAAATGAGTTAGTCGGTTGTTTTGGTGTTAAAATATAAAGAGGTTATTTTACTAATTTCAACTTTAAGTTGTCAGTTTGGCAAATTTCTCTTGAAAAGTCGCCATAATTATACCTGCGAAACAACTCCAAGCACTCCAAGCGAAATCTTGGCCGCATTAAGATCTTGATCACCATCAACAAGCCTCCTAACTTTGACAAATCCATCTGTGGCCTCTCTGGGGCTGACGATAGTGAGCCCGACGACATAGTCCGGAACTGAACTTCCCTTGCCGCACAACGTGCTGCCATGAGAGCCAGTCGCCAGCAGCCCTCCCACGGTCAAGCCCCACCAGTAGGGCGTGTAAGGCAGGGCCAGACCGGCCTTCGCAGCCGCATTTATGAGCTCCCTTAGAGAAACCCCTGGACCGTCATCGTCATCACCTCAGAGTTGATCTTCAACACGCGGTTCAAAAGCTTGGTGCTTATCAGCAGGCCATCCTCGCCGCCGGGGCAGACCAGCTTCGGGATACTGTGAGAGAAGCGTGTCGCTGCCTTCATTTTCAATCCGCTCCTGGTGGCGTTGGCGATGACGGCGATAAGCTCTTCCTCCGTGGTGGGGTACGCCACGGCGCCTGCTCGGCAGACGGAGCGGTCGGGGAAGGCGCCGTAGGTGTTGGTGATGGTGCAGTTTTTGTTATTGGCCGAGGAGCACGTGATCGGTTCCTCGGAAGCACAACGAACTGCCAAGAAAAACAGGAATAAACAAACATTTGACAAGAGTTGCCTAGACATGCTCATTTTAGAGGCTAACAAAGGCATATATTTTTTGTTATTTCTATGTTGGATGTTGTGTAATAACGTAATATGTAAATGTGTCGATTTCCATCTTATATAACTGACACACACACACACACTCATATAACAGGAATAAATTAGTAAAACGTGCCTTAATATTTTCTGCATTCAAACACGTTTTTTGTTTCTTTGCCCTTTTTTTTTTAAAGTAATTTTTATGGGACTAATATAAACTGGGAATTCCTTGCTTTTAAGATAAAAGAAAGTGTTTTTTGCTGTAGTAGTCCTTAATCTTTATTTCCTATGTGTAATAAGGACTAAAGGTTGGGGCCGCCTGGGACAAAACCCTAAAAAAAGAATGACGCTGTTGAATTTAATGCCTCTTACATTTAACTCGTTTTTATTTTATTTTTTATAATAATATACTTTACTCGTTTAACTCATTGTTAGTGTCACTTTTTTTTTTTTTTTTTTTTTTTTTATATATCTTGTTTGAATTGTTATTTCAATTTGAATTATTCGCTAGCCCTAGCCTCTTGTTCAAACAAAATAAAATAAATCTATGTAACTATAAATAAGTATTAACACATAATCTGTACTCCTACATTAACTCATTATTTTAAGGTAGTTTTTTTTTTCTAAATTTTGGATTCTTATGGAAAGTGTTTGAGGTCATTACCATTGATGCTAAATATAGTTACTAACAAAAAGAAACCATACTTTTAAATATAGTAAATGAATTTACTGATACATTTTAATATTGTTCAATTGTTAAATGGCATAACACGTAAACCAGAAACTACAATCTCATGCGGAAGTTTGGGGGGCTAACTGAGTCAAGGTTTCGATTTTCCTTGATTACATAAATACGTAACAAATAAAATAAACGAATACAAAAAATTATGGTGACCAGTTTCATTGTGTATATTTTTATATACAGTCACCAAAAGAAAAACATGGAAAACACGATTTGTTACATCTTGTATTAATAATATTTGCGATTATTAGTACTTAATAATCTTTTTGCGATTCATTATTTTTGTTTATGTCTAGAGTACTTCAAAGCTTTTTGAAACTTTGAGATATTTGTATCCATGGGGCTTTAGCATGTGCAAATTGTTAATTAATAATTAAATTTGGGGCAAAGGAAAGAAAAAAAAAAAAAAAAAAAACTTCTTGCCTTTGAGAAAGGAACAGATAGGCTACAAATATGCTAAACACTTCAAACAATCAACACACGTGAGAGGGGCATGGGTGTTTAACGTGTAAAATGGATGAAAATGTCAAACAAACTGACTGCAAAAGAAACATAAAAGAAAAAAAAAAAGTTTTGGGAACCAATGTGTAATAAGGACTAAAGGTTGGGGCTACTTGAGACAAAAAATTAAAAAAAGAATGACGCGGTTGAAATTAATGCACTCTTACATTTAACTCATGGTCCTTTTTTTAAAATAATAATACAGTTTACTCATTTAATTCATTGTTACTGTCACATTTTTATTTTATCTTGTTTGAGTTGTTATTTCAATTTGAATTATTCACTTGCCCCTAGCCTCTTGAGAAAATAAAATAAAATAAGTCCACGTAACTATAAATAGGTATTAACACATAATATACTCCTACGTTAACTCATTATTTTGAGGTAGTTTTTTCTTTTATCTTTTGGATTGTTATTGAAAGTGTTTGACAGCATCACCAATGATGCTAAATACCGTTGCTAATAAAAAGTAAACCTTACTTTTCGAATAGTAAATGAATCTTACTGATGTCTTTTAATATTGTTCAATTGTTAAATAGCATAAACACGTAAACCAGAGACTACAATCTCATGCATAAGTTTGGGGGCCAACTGATTCAAGGTTTTTGGTTTTCCTCATTTACAGAAATACATAATAAATAAAATAAACGACTAAAAAAATCGTGGAGACTAACTTAATCGTGCATACTTATTATTTACAATCACCAAAAGAAAAACATGAAAAACACAATTTGTGACATATTGTACTAATAATATTTGCAATTATTAGTACTTAATCATCTTTTGTGATTAATAATCTTTTGCAATTATTAGCACTTTATAATATTTTGCGATCATTGACGTTTGCGATTCATTATTTTTTCTATGTCTGGTGTACTTCAAAGCTTTTCGAAACTTTGAGATACTTGTATCTATGGGGCTTTAGCATGTCCAAATTGTTAATTAATAATTAAATTTGGGGCAGAGGAAAAATAAAAATTCTTGCCTTTGAGAAAGGAACAGATTGGCTACAAATATGCTAAACTCTTCAAATAATCAACACACGTGAGAGAGGCGTGGGTGTTTAACGTGTAAAATGGATGAAAATGTAAAACTAACTGACTGCAAAAGAAACATTAAAAAAAATGTTTTAAAAAAAATGTGTAATAAGGACCAAAGGTTGGGGCTATCTGAGACAAAAAGCCCTAAAAAAAGAATGATGATGTAGAAATTAATGCACTCTTACATTTAACTCATTTTTTTTTAATAATAATACAGTTTACTCGTTTAATTCATTGTTATTGTCACTTTTTTATTTTATCTTGTTTGAATTGTTATTTCAATTTGAATTATTCGCTTGCCCTAGCCTCCTGAGCAAATAAAATAAAATAAATCCATGTAACTATAAATTAGTATTAACACATAATATACTCCTATGTTAACTCATTATTTTGAGGTAGTTTTTTCTTCTATCTTTTGGATTGTTATGGAAAGTGTTTGACAGCATCGCCATTGATGCTAATTACCGTTGCTAATAAAAAATAAACCATACTTTTGAATAGTGAATGAATCTCACTAATGTCTTTTAATATTGTTCGACTATTAAATAGCATAAACACGTAAACCAAAGACTACAATCTCATGCATAAGTCTCGGGGCAAACTGAGTCAAGGTTTTCAGTTTTCCCTGATTACAGAAATACATAACAAATAAAATAAATGAATACAAAAAATCGTGGCGACTAACTTAATCGTGTGTACTTATTATTTACAGTCACCAGAAGAAAAACATGAAAAACACGATTTGTGATATATTGTACTAATAATATTTGCAATTATTAGTACTTAATCATCTTTTGTGATTAATAATCTTTTGCAATTATTAGCTCTTTATAATATTTTGCGATCATTGACGTTTGCGATTCATTATTTTTTCTATGTCTGGTGTACTTCAAAGCTTTTCGAAACTTTGAGATACTTGTATCTATGGGGCTTTAGCATGTCCAAATTGTTAATTAATAATTAAATTTGGGGCAGAGGAAAAATGAAAATTCTTGCCTTTGAGAAAGGAACAGATTGGCTACAAATATGCTAAACTCTTCAAATAAGCAACACACGTGAGAGAGGCGTGGGTGTTTAACGTGTAAAATGGATGAAAATGTAAAACTAACTGACTGCAAAAGAAACATTAAAAAAAAAAAATGTTTTGGAAACCAATGTGTAACAAGGACCAAAGGTTAGGGCTATCTGAGACAAAAAGCCCTAAAAAAAAGAATGATGCTGTAGAAATTAATGCACTCTTACATTTAACTCGGTTTTTTTTGTTTTAATAATAATACAGTTTACTCGTTTAATTCATTGTTATTATCACTTTTTTATTTTATCTTGTTTGAATTGTTATTTCTATTTGAATTATTCACTTGCTTAGCCTCGTAAGCAAATAAAATAAAATAAATCCATGTAACTATAAATTAGTATTAATACATAGTATACTCCTATGTTAACTCATTATTTTGAGGTAGTTTTTTCTTCTATCTTTTGGATTGTTATGAAAAGTGTTTGACAGCATCACCATTGATGCTAAATACCATTGTTAATAAAAAATAAACCATACTTTTGAATAGTGAATGAATCTCACTAATGTCTTTTAATATTGTTCGACTATTAAATAGCATAAACACGTAAACCAAAGACTAAAATCTCATGCATAAATCTGGGGGCAAACTGAGTCAAGGTTTTTGGTTTTCCCTGATTACAGAAATACATAACAAATAAAATAAATGAATCTAAAAATTGTGGCGACTAACTTAATTGTGTGTACTTATTATTTACAGTCACCAGAAGAAAAACATGAAAAACACGATTTGACATATTGTACTAATAATATTTGCAATTATTAGTACTTAATAATCTTTTGTGATTTATCATCTTTTGCAATTATTAGCACTTAATAATCGTTTGCATTGACATTTGCAATTCATTTTTTTTCCTATGTCTGGTGTACTTCAAGGCTTTTCGAAACTTTGAGATACTTGTATCTATAGGGCTTTAGCATGTCCAAATTGTTAATTAATAATTAAATTTGGGGCAGAGGAAAAATAAAAATTCTTGCCTTTGAGAAAGGATCTTTGCTTCGATAATAGGTTATATCGAAGTCTATCGCGTCTTCTTGCTTGCCTAGGTAAGCGCTGGAGACAGTGACGTAGCGCATGAGAATGTCGTTGTAGAGTTCTAAGCCACAAAAGGCCTTGGGTTCCAACTTGACCAGCTTCTGCACATCTTCGATGAAGCTCTTCGCGATGGACAAGCTGATGCTGAATGCGGTTTGGTGAAAGAACTCGCCTTTGACTCTTGAGTCCCAAGGGCAGGCTGTGATTGTCGCGTCTTGGAGACTATCTAAGCAGGTTCCGGATGACTGTAGACGGTGTTGGTAACCAGTCACGGGGTAGCCCGTAAATATTACTCCTGTTAATCAATGCTTAAAAAATTCAGTAGACTTCAGAGAAAACCTTCTAGTAGTTTGTTATTAGTCTCTTTTACAAGAATGAATGCTATCAAGCTTATAGAATTTCATGCCTTTAACGATTGGAATATCATATTAAAATCAGTGCAGTCACGCACCACGTAAATTTCAAAATTTTGACTTTTATACATAAAGTTTTTTTTTTTTGGTTAAATTTTAAATAATAATGAAGAAATTAGAATTGTACTTTCACTCAATAATAATTATGATTCCCATTTTAAAAACTACCTAAAATTTTTCATATTATGTTGGAAAAATTTTTCCAATTCCATCACCACTGATTAAAATCATGTCAAAATCAATCTCACAAAAATCTCAATACTGTGCATCACAATTCTTATAGGGGTTTTTTTTTTTTTTTGGGTACCAAGTAATAATTATATTAGGTACCGACCATCGTTTGTTAAACCGTAAGCGCTGGTGGTGAGACTGGAAGTAACTGACTTTGCATCTAGGCATTTTCCTTCGGCATCACGGGCGGATTCTTGATTGTCCTCTGTTATGGGCAACAAATTATGTTAAGGTAACATACGCCATGCTTTAATTACATGATTTGATTAACTTTTAATATTTATGTTATTAGCTACTTAATTACCCGTGGTTCTGATTACTGCAAGCGTCAAACTAGGCGTGGAGCGGAATGGAATGAAGTCATACAAGCCATCCCCGGGGGTGTTGGTGGAGACGCGGTCGTCGATTCGATAGATGGCCTTTCGCTGACTTGGGTACCACACTATGTCTGCAAACTCATGTTCTCGACCAAATCTTGCGACTTGATCTCCCAAATCGTAGTCATTCTTTGTTAAGTAAGTTATGGATCTCTTGAACATAGGCTGGAGTTTCAATGTCACCTACAAAGTTGAGTGGTAATGTATAAATAATGTCATGTTGGCTTTCCGTATCTGTTTGGCACATGAATCAAATTATATTTTATTTAAGGCGTGTTTGGGGTCACCTTTGCAAACAAAGTTTCCAAACATTTTTTGTCATATTCCTCCAATTTTACGGTTCATTTTTCCAAACATTTTCAAAAAACTCAAACTTTAAGGCTCCATAACTTTATCATTTTAAATCGAAATGAAATGATTTTTTTCTTTCAAATTGCATAAAAGTTCGAGAGAAATAAAAAAAGATCTATAGTGCTAAATTTTTTCTGAACGCATTTCAAATTTTTGCACTTTTTCACTCCAAACAGTTCATTTTCACCAAACATATATTTTTAAAACTCAAACCATCTACAGCCTCCAAACATCATCTCCAAATTAAACTCGAACCCAAACGGGCCCCATTTTGCATCTTATAGATTGATGATATCTTATAATTTACATATTATCACATTATTATACTAGGCTTTACGCAGGTCATTCGGTAGTACAATTATTCTATTTTGTTTTGTTTTGTTTTTTTTTTTTTCTCTTAAGTGTATTTAGATTAAAATAAAATTTTCTCTTAAAAAACATTAAATTAGAATTGGTGTTGATTTTTGTTGTTAATAGTAGTCCTTAAAATTGTACTTTTTTAGGATGTAATTCTATATAAATTTTTTAGCAACATAAAAAATTCATTTTTTTAAAATATTACTAAAAAATAGAAAGAGGTAACTTATAAGTTGAAGACTTTCGGGCTAAAACAAAAAAAAGAATAGGTAGAAATCATCGCAAAAGGAAACCTGAGTGGAAGAACAAAAAGTGAAAGAAACAGAAAAACAATGAGTTCTACTTGCTACAGTTGTGAAGCCCTAAATTTGAGGTGAAGGTGTCAAAAAATGAATTAAATAATGTGGATGGATCTAGAACTATGGGAAAAGAAAAAATTATTAGCCATTGATCCAATAGTTGGTTGAAGTGCAAAACCATATTCCCACTTCTATGTATCTCATAGATATAGTAGGTTATAGCTTATAGGTTATAATAGATTATAGATTATTAGATTATAGATATAAATAGATATTGTGAGCCCCTTCAGATTATAAATCAGAACATGAGATCCAACAGTGGAGTTGGAAATTTTCTATATCTTTATAAGCATATGGATTATGCTAGGAGAAAATGGTGTTCATAAAAGAAAAAGGAAAAATGCTAGAAATCTTATGGCTCAAATTTTTGATGGAACTGAGCATCCTTAATTAATTCACTATGGTTTAGTTAATGGGAATGCCGGTTGTTCTTACAAATCTACAAACGCCGCGTTATTTTTTCAGCAGAAAAAAAAAAAAAAAAGCGTATTTTTGTTTTGTTTTTTTAAGATGTATAACTAGTTCGATACGCTTCGTGCATGCAACATAAAATTTTAACATTCATGTGTTCATATCGAAAATGCAACATATCAAATAAATCAAACTCAACTATACTACCTTAAATATTCACAACTTTATTAACTCTAAAATCTAGTATTGAATTAAACTATGTTCATAAGCTAATTTATTTAGAATTAAAAAAACCAAAGATATACATAGATAAAACGATGAAAAATATTTTACATTATAATTTTAATTCAAACTTTCGGTTTAATTCATGTCAAAAAAAAAAAAAAAAATCGTGGCTCCACTACTGCGATGAAATGAGATATATTGATTACATACCGAGAAATAACCCCGAGAACTCCAAGCGAAACTTTAGCTGCGTTTAGCTCTTGATCACCGTCAGTAAGCCTCCTAACTTGACGAATCCGTCGTCAGCCCCACCGGGACTGACGATGGTAAGTCCACCGACATAGTCATGGACAGAACTTCCCTTGCCCCACAAGGAACTGCCATGAGCACCCGTGCCCAAAAGCCCTCCGACAGTCAATCCCCACCAATAGGGCGCGTAGGGCAAGGCCAGACCCGCCTTTGCCGCCTCACTTATAAGCTCCCTAAGCGTCACACCGCTTTCCACCGTCATCGTCATCGCCTTAACATTGGTGTTCAACACGCGGTTCAACAGCTTGGTGCTTATGAGTAAGCCATCTTCCCCGCCGGGACAAGCCAGCTTCGGAATGCTGTGAGAGAAAAGCGTCACCACCTTCATTTTCAATCCGCTCCTTGTGGCGTTTGCGACGATGGATAATAGCGGCACCTGCACGGCAGATGCTCCGGTCGGGGAAGGCGCCGTACGAGTTGGTGATGTTGCAGTTTGTGTTGTTGGATGAGGAACACTTGATCGGGTCTTCTGAAGGAGTGCAACAAACTGCTGAGAAGAAGAAAAAAATAATGTTTGATCGGAGGATTTTCCACAACAATCCCCTTCCAGAAAACAGCATATGCTTATCTTGGTCCATTGTGGTTGTTAGATACTGCACGCATGTTCTGATTTGTGGCAAGATACATACACACACGCATAAATATATATATATATATAAGCATATATATTGATATCATTAAGGACATTGATTCCAATCTCAACTTTTGAATATCATCATGTGATATGTCAATAGTCATTCTTTTATTAATATGTATTTAAAAATATTATCATATCAATTGATTGTATAAGCAAAGGTGAACAAGAGGGAATGAGTCTAGACGGACTTGAAAGATTTGAAATCTCCAATATTTTAATCTCTTTAATAAGTGATAATCAAGTTAAACTTGTAAATAATATCCTATATAATTGTAGTTAATTAAGTTTCTCAAAATTAGTTTTTTTTTTTTTAACATGAGGTAAAGGAATTCAAACTGTATACTTTTAGATGGAGTCAGGTAGTATTATCGTTAATTCTGATTGCAACCATTCTTTAAATTAGTTTTGTTAAAGGAAGTTTAATTATAGGAAAACAATAATAACTATAAAACCGCTAAGAATTGCCCTTGAAGTCAACAAGATGTTTGGGACTAAAAAAAGATCATTACATAACTGCGCTACTACTCAGCCCCCATTTAGGCAGACATTAAATCTTTGACCAAGATCATAATCTGTTGTGATTGTTATTTGATTTTATACGATTAACTTTGTGATTCCTTTCATCTTTATAGATTTTATAATTATTAATTTAGAGTTGTTATTAGTTGTGTGTGGATAGTTGTCAATTAGACTTTATATTTAATTATATACAAATACTTCCATCGGCTTGAGTAATATTGTTTTTTTATTTTTCAAGTGGGTATTGGAATATTGGGCTCGAAATCCTGTTCACCAGCAAATCCCTCAAAAACTCCATCACGAATCCCCAGATCGCAAACCCATGCAGTTAAACTTGAAGTGGTGAACGAGTTAGTAAGATAAATTCAATAAAAAAAAAAAAAAATCAAAAAAAAAAAAAAAAAAAAAAAAAATATAAAAAAGTACAATAGTAAAATGAATTTGAAAACAAACACCCCCGAAGGCACTGAAAACCTAGAATCTCTTAACAATCAAAACCAAACCCAAAAGCTGAAAAATCCAAAACCACAAAAATTAACCCGTTTACAACTGCAACAAATCGACGTTGAAGTTTTTCACTTTTTCTGTTTTTACTTTGACTAGTACGTGTTTGTACTTTGACTCTTCATTACCATTGTTTTAAAAAAAAAAAGTGAAAAAAAAATATTGAATCATCTGGCAAAATTGGTTCCTATTATTGTCTAATGCGAGGGTTTTTTCAATGCATGGTTACCCTTACTGAATCCTAATGTGAACCTGCAAGTGTTGTAAGCTAATGCGAACTTGAGCCCACTCTTTGTCCTTGATCCCATTCTTTAATCCCCGTGATCCCATGAATTTTTTAATTCTTTGATCCCTTGATCTCATGATCTTTTCAATCTCTTGATCCTATTGATACTTGATCCTATTAATCTTATCGAACTCATTGGAGAGCACTGTTGAAGGGTGTCATCAAAGATCTATCGTCACATCTTTTTTCAAGCTAGTATGCACCAATTTGAGGGGTAGTGTTGAGATTTGTTACTTGATTCTATATAATTACCTTTGTGATTCATTTGATCTTTAGAGATAAGGCTATTAATTAGGTGCTACGTTCTAGTTGTCACTTAGACTCTGTACAATGATGTATATATTCTTCAATCAGTATGGATAAGAAGATCATTCTTTCTTGTTTTTCAAGTATTTTGTAAGGTGAGGCCAAAAATTTTATTTTCTCTTTTGATGATTTTTATTTTATTTTATGAAATTTTTATTAATTATTATTTTTTAGATCATCATGATCAGAGTTCGTCCATCACGAGCGTCAGCTAACTTTCTTCTATAAACTAAGCTGTTGAAATGGTAATTTTTTGGTATGCATTTCTCTATTTTCTTAGCTAGTCTCTTTAGGTTTTGAGTTTAGATGTGTATTTTTTGATCATTTAGATTTGTATGATAATTTTATTTCAGTGATTATGTATTGACAATTATGATATACGAAAAATTTGTTACTTTATATAAGTATGTGATGAATTAATTAGGAGTAGTGTTATTTACATGTTAAGAATCTTATTTTTTGTTTGATTTTAAAATATTGATGATGTTGGCTATCTATTTGTGTAGATTATTAATTTGGGAAAAATTATGTTTATGATTTTAATTGGTAATTCTTTTTTTTTTTTAGTATAATTTGTCTGGTTATAGACATAGTTAAGCGGTAATATCATACCTAACTTCATCTAAAAGTATAAAGTTTGAATCCCCCACCCTCAAGTTCAAAAAATTATAATTGGTAATTGTTCAGTTTCAAAATATTAATTTCTTATATAAAAAAATCAACTTGTAGCAATAACGTTTTCGAAAAATATCATCACTACATCTATCTAATAACGTCATCTCATTGTTTGGCGGCAACTCTATAGCGATCATTGTTTTAACACTCTAACAACGAAGTGTCATCGTTAAAGGTCTCAAAATTAGCGACATGGCTTGTCGTCACTAAACAATTTTTAGAGGAAGATTATCAACAATGACTATTTAGCGACGACAAATATCATTCCTATAGGTGTTTTTCTTTTTAAGTATTGGTAATAAACAAAAATTGGTTGGCCATGAGTTGTTGTTTGCAACACTTTTTTTTTTTTTTTTTAGTTGTTGTTTGCAACACTTAAAGCTTTGGATTAATTTCTATTAATCGTTAAAATACCATTAAATTATTGGTTAAAAGTGCCCATTTTTAAAAGGAAATTAGTTTGACATTTTTCGTCTTTGGTGAACCTAAAGTATGGTGGAAAATACTTAAGTCTTTTTAATTTTTTAAGTTGGGATGAGATTTAATAACTTTCACACAGTATGATATAGTTAAGTTAGGAATATTTGTCAAAAGGCTAATAATAACAATTAAAATTTAATTACAATCAATACTAACTAGTGTATTATAAGTGTTTGCAGCGTTTCGTATTTTAAAAATATTTCATGTTAACCTCATTATTAAGGTTATTCATGAAGATTTTCCCGTGTCCGTCTTGGTGCATATGAGACTCTTATTATGGAAGGGGGAAAAAAGAAAGAAAGAAAATAAGACAAATGAGACGTCTACTGGTAACAAGTAGCAATTTTCTTTCTTTTTTTTTTTTTTTTTTTTTTTTTTTTTTTTTTTTTTTTTTTTTTTTTTTTTTTTTTTTTTTTTTTTTTTTTTTTTTTTTTTTTTTTTTTTTTTTTTTTTTTTGGACGTTTGGTAACAAGAGCTAAATATTCTATCCTTTTTTTTTTTTTTTGGGACTTCAGAGAAATGCTATAGATTCATGTCTTGATTTGATTTTTGCCATTAGACAAGATTAAAAATAAAAAAATAAAAGGTCATAACATATCACTATATAATATTTTTATCTTTAGATTATAATTTGGTGTCCATAATGATACAATCAATATTCACAATGATACAGACCAGCCGACGGTAACCAACCTGTGTCCACCGTACTACCAACCAGTAACCAATATTGCTGGCTGGGTAACCAATATCACCGGCAGGACATCGGTTGGTTACCTGTTGGTAACCACATCTGTGGATACGATATATACAAATTGATTTTCGATTGGTAACCATCTCCACCGGTAAGATATTGACCAGAACCATCTAATTTGTCAGATTTTATCACTGTAGTACTCAAACAAACCACAAAGATAATTACAAATCACCAGTTCACCACACCCAACAAAACCACCCATAACATACATTAAAGCAAAGAAATAAATCCATAAAAAAAATTACATAATAAAAAAATTGAGACAACGTCAGAGATCACCTACACACCGCAGCCATGGCTCAAAGGAGGAGGAGATTCGATCTCCTCACATGTTGAGGAGATCAAATCTCCACATGGGTACCGTGGCGGTGCGAAGGGAAATTCAGATCCCCACGCTCGCGGAGGTGATCGCCATCGCGAATATGCACAGAGAGATCCGCAGATCTCCCCATGCGGCAGAGAATGACACCTTTGCGCGGCCATCGTGTTGGCATGAGGGGGAGATCACGGTTCTCCCCGCGCGGGGAAATCTCACCCCTGCGCGCGCAGCCACCCCGACGGCACGAGAGCATGGCCCCAAGATGGGAACTGGTAATCAAAGATCGATGCAAGATCGGAGGAGATCGTGGCTTGATCCGAGAGCAACCTGCGATAATAGGAGATCGAAGCTCAAGCAGAGAACAACCCCTACTGTCGACAGTGCGAGGACAGATCAGGCGTCGGAGCTGGGTGTTGGACTTGAGAGAGAGAGAGAGAGAGAGAACAGTTTTGAGAGATAGAAGGAGAATGAGAAAATCTTAGGGTAATTTGGTCTATTTAATTTAGTTTATTACATCATCGTTTATGTCAATATAGCATATTTTATTACAGTTTTTCAGTTATGATAAAAATCAATTCACACTATTTCTATTATATGTAGCCTAATTATCCCCATTTTTTTCTTTCTTGTTAGTTATTAAGTTTTTTTTTTTTTAAGAAGAAAAAGGATATGGGGTGATCATATCTTGCAGGATTTTTAGCCACACAGGAACAAACACTTCCCTATATGTGAATTGATCATTTATACTAATTTATCTCAATCATCCTCCCAAGTCTGCCATGCCATCACCAAATCAAATTTTAACTGTCAAAGTTGAAACGAGGTCTAAGAGGAGACAGTGGAAATCGAATCCTAATAGACAAAGGGGAGATGCCTAGTAAAGACTTCCCACCCTTTTGTCATCTCATCTATCCCGTGGGTGTTATTAGTTATTAAGTTTAAGGCTTTTAGAATGTTGCGCTGCACATTGAATATATTGGACTTTTTTTTATTTTGCTTTTCTAAAAAATGATGACGCTAATATCACATATTAATAGAAGATGAGCCAACAATATGTTAATCGTGATGTTCAGATACTCCAAAGCATTTTTCAATAAAATGACATCTATATATGTAGTCTTGTCTCCTGTGGTACTGAACGCCACAAGGCAAGAACATTTTGTTCTCTCTTTTTTACCTTTTCTTTTTTTTTTTTTTTCCCTGCCCCCTCTCCAGCTTAACTATTTTTCATTTAATTATTAGCTGAATGAAAGAAACGACATAATAGAAACTGACATAAAAAACTGACATAAAAGAAATGAGTAGTACGTAACAAATTCATTGGTAAATATTAGTGTCGTATAGTATTACCCAAACTGGTGCAAACTCTTGCGTCCTTATAAATTCTCCCTGGCCTGCAGAAGTATCCCTTGCTCGGGGCACAGTGAATGTCCTCGGAACATATGCACAGCCCTTCCAATGCGCAACCCTTCTTAACTATAGCCAACCCGTCTTTAAGCCCCAAAACTTGGTCACTCCACTCATTGGAGAAGAGCCCTAACGGGTCATAATCCTCTTTAATCTTCAAAAACTCTTTCGCCTTCTTGTACTTTTCAATCGCTCCTTCAAACGCTACATTCCGATTCTTCCCCCAATGTGGCAATGCCCCGTATTTGAATATAGCGAGTTGCTCAATTTCTTCAAGTATGTCTTCATAAAGCCTTGGATTCAAAGGATCTTTGCTTCGATAATAGGTCATATCGAAGTCTATCGCGTCTTCTTGCTTGCCTAGGTAAGCGCCGGAGGCAGTGACATAGCGCATGAGAATGCCGTTGTAGAGTTCTACGCCACACAAGGCCTTAGGTTCCAACTTGACCAGCTTCTGCACATCTTCGATGAAGCTCTTCGCGATCGACAAGCTGATGCTGAATGTGGTTTGGTGAAAGAACTCGCCTTTGACTCTTGAATCCCATGCGCAGGCTGTGATTCTCGCGTCTTGGAGACTATCTAAGCAGGTTCCGGATGATTGAAGACGGTTTTGGTAACCAATCACGGGGTAGCCCGTAAAGATAACTCCTGTTTTGTCAAAGAATTCAGTAGTATTTAGAAAATACCTACTTGATATAGTGTGATATTTTTGTCTTTTTTCCGAGATTGAAAACTATCTAGCTTATTATTGCACGTTTTGAAAAAGATTGAATCATATTAAAATTAGCAAAGTCACGTACCACCACACAAATCCTAAAATTTTCACTTTGGTACATAGCTTTTTGTAAAACTATCTTATATTTTTTATTTGGTGTTGGAGAAATTTCCCACTCCATCATCACTGATTAAAATTATATCAAAATCAATCTAACAAAAATCTCGATACTGAGTATACTATTCTTACAGAGTTTTTTTTTTTTTTTTTTAACCAATTAATAATAATATTAGGTACCTACCATTGTTTTTCATACCGTAAGCGCTTCTGGAGAGAGTAGAAGTGACTAACTTTGCACCTGTACATTTTCCTTCAGCGTCACCGCTGGATTCTTGATTGTCCTCTGATATGAGCAACAAATAATGTTAACGTACGCCATGCTTTACTTTCATGATTTAGTTAACTTTTAATTATGTCATTAGCCACTTAATTACCAGTGGTTCTGATAACCGCAAGCGCCAAACTGGGCGTGGGGCGGAATGGAATGAAGTCATACAAGCCGTCCCCGGAGGTGTTGGTGGAGACGCGGTCGTCGATTCGATAGATGGCCTTTTGCTGACTTGGGTACCAAGTGATGTCTGCAAACTCATGTTCTCGACCAAATCTTGTGACTTGATCTCCCAAGTCGGAATCATTCTTTGTTAAGTAAGTTATGGATCTCTTGAACATCGGCTGGAGTTTCAATGTCACCTACAAAGTTGAGTGGTAATTAGTAAATATCCATGTTCACGTTCCATATCTGTTTGCGGCACAGGGAACAAATTATATTTTTACATTTTGCGTCTTATTAAATTTCCATCAATGAAGATATCTTTCAATGTCACATATGGACGTGCATTCGGTAGAACAATTTTTCTACTTTGTTTTACTCCCCCTTTTAAGTACATTTAGATGAAAATAAAAATGCTAAAATATAGAATTGGTGTTGACTTTTGTTGTTAACAATACACCTATAAATTGTACTTTTTTAGGATGTAATCCTACATAAATTTTTATAGAAAAATAAAAGAAATAATCATTTCTTTATACACTACTAAAACTTGTTCTGCAGATTTAAAGTGTTTAAACAAATTTTTTTCTAAACTTAAGCCATTTTCTACATTTTTCTTATGTCGTAAGTTTCAGCAATATTTATAAGTTCTAAAACAATATATATATATATAATTTTTTAATTTCATCCCAATTTTCTTTTAAAAAACATTTACCTGTGAATAAATATTTTTTTTATAAGAATATAAGTAATTTTAGTTCTAGGAAGAAAAAAAATAACTTTTGAAAGTCTCTTTGTTCTTCTAATACTTTGTTCATGGATATTTGTTTAGAAAAATTGATTTAACTTTAACAAAAACCAAAAAAAAAAAAAATTAAGTCAATTAATCTATAATCTATAACTATCTTATAAGGCAAAGTTGCACTTTTTCACTATTCAAAAACTTGGTCTATCTATTTTGTCCTTTTCTTTTCGCTCTCTCTCTTTTTTCTTGCCTTAACTTCTTCCCTTTTTTTTTTTTTTTTTTTTTTGGTCTCTTACCTTCTCTTTCTCTTCCTCTTCTATCATATACTCTTATCCATTTATTATTACCTTTCTGCCACATGATGGATCCTAAGCCCACCACTTAGCATTTTTAAACATAAAAATTAATTTTTTAAATATCAAAAAATTTAAAAAATTATTTTTTATTTTTATTTTACTTTACTTTACTTTGTACTCTTATCTATCTATTTTACCTTCCCACTACGTGATGGATCTAAGCCTGCCATGTGGTATTTTTAAATAAAAGAATTAATTTTTAAAAATTAAAAAAATTATTTTTATTTTTTTATTATTTTAATTTAATTTGCTTTGCTTTATTTATCTATTCCGCGCGGATCTAAAACTAGTCACGTGGTAATTTTAAATAAAAAGTTAATTTTTTTTAAATTAAAAAAGATTTTAAGAAATTAATTTTTTGTTTTGTTTTGATTTACTTTGTCTGTCAATTCTAATACTGAGTTGAAGACTTTCAGGGGGCAAAAAGTAGAAGTCATCACGACAGACAAACTAAGTGGAAGAACAAAAAAAAGGAAAGAAACTGAAATAATAATGATGTCTTTGTGTTAGAGTTGTCAACCTGGAAAATTGAGGTGGTGTCAAAAAGGAATAAATACTATGGATGAATCTAGATCTTATAGACTATATATATATTATACATATAGATTATAGATTTTATAGATATAGATATTGTGAGCCCCTGCAGATTATAAATTCTTATACTGCTGATCCAACAAGTGGAGTTGGAAATTTTCTACTTCTTTAGGATATGGATTATGCTAAGATAACATGGTGTTCACAAAAGAAAAAGAAAAAAAAATGCTAGAAATCTTATATATGGCTCAATTTTTTAATGGAACTGAGCCTCCTTTAATTTAGCATCACTATAGTTTAGTAAATGGGGATACCCCGGTTGTTCTTACTAATCTATAATGCCGAATTATTTTTTCAGCCAAAATTTAAAAAAAAAAAAAAAAAAGCTGTATTATTTGTTTTTTTTTTAAGTTAATAAATGCCATATTATGTGGATGAAATTTTAAGACTAAACTGGACGGAATAATTTTTGGTACTTGTTTGCCATCGACTTATTCCTAATTGGTGGGGATTGGGATGGAGAGTTGGTTTTCATCTATACATTATTAATGTCTTTTAACATTCTTTGCGGAATATATATAAGACATATTTTTTGTATTCTTTATGGCACTTTAGTCAAATCAGAAACCATTAATAACAAAAAAAATTTAGTTGCCGTTTGCATATGCCTGATAATTCTCTGGTAGTAGATCCATTATAATGATAAATAATTAGAAAAATTATCAGTTTCTTAAAGGCAAAAAAGGTCGTTTCATTATGAATTGCTGTCCTTTCTATTTTGGTTGATGTAGGATGTATTATGTTCTTCTTCTTTTTTTCTTTTTTTTTTTTTTTTTTTTTTTGGAAATTTCGTGTGTACTACTACATCATTGGTTTTAATTTTGTTTTCACTGAAAACTTGTGGTGGCTGGAGTATAAATATGATTAAAGACACATTAAAAATTTACTTCTCTCATGTTTTGCTTAAAGCAACCTAAATAATGATAATTTTTTGTTTGGCAAACTTCACTCTTAATCATAACCAACAACAAGATTACGATGAACCAGGTGCCAGATATAGGTGCTCCTTGGATTTTTAAAAATTTCTCTCTTTCCCCCTAAACTTTGAAAATTCAAATACTTTCCTACAGCTTCTTTCTTATAACAAAAATATTTTACAACTCTGTCCCATGTTTATTCCCTAAAAATTCTTGTATTATTTACCATATATGCACAATTTTTCAAAAAAAAAAAAAAAACCAAAGACACAATAGATAAATGATGATAAAATAATCTAGAGTTATAGTTTTGATTCAAGCTTTTGATTCGACTCACACTCCATTTGAAAGAAAAATTTCTGACTCCGCTACTACGACGAACCAAGGAATAATATTGACTACATACCTGAGAAATAACCCCAAGAACTCCAAGCGAAACTTTGGCTGCATTTAGCTCTTGATCACCGTCATTAAGCCTCCTAACTTTGACGAATCCGTCGTCAGCCCCACCGGGACTGATGATGGTAAGTCCACCGACATAGTCATGGACAGAACTTCCCTTGCCCCACAATGAACTGCCATGAGCACCCGTGCCCAAAAGCCCTCCGACAGTCAATCCCCACCAATAGGGCGCGTAGGGCAAGGCCAGACCCGCCTTTGCCGCCTCACTTATAAGCTCCCTAAGCGTCACACCGCTCCCTACCGTCATCGTCATCGCCTTAACATCGGTGTTCAAGACGCGGTTCAACAGCTTTGTGCTTATGAGTAGGCCATCTTCGCCGCCGGGACAAGCCAGCTTCGGAATGCTGTGAGAGAAACGCGTCGCCACCTTCATTTTCAATCTGTTCCTTGTGGCATTGGCGACGACGGCGATTAGCTCTTCCTCCGTGGTGGGGTATGCCACGGCGCCTGCTTGGCAGATGCTCCGGTCCGGGAAGGCGCCGTAGGAGTTGGTGATGGTGCAGTTTGTGTTGTTGGGTGAGGAACACTTGATGGGGTCTTCAGGAGGAGTGCAACAAACCGCTAAGAAGAAGAGAAAGAGAATGTTTGATCTAAGGATTTGCCTCAAAAATACCCTTTTAGAAAATAAGATTGGTATGTCTTGGTCCATTGTGGTTTTTGGATACTGCATATGGAATGTAAATTATGCACATCTCCTATATATACTTGTAGTTGAGTGGCTTGATTTTTTATTTTTTTATTTTTTTTGTGGAAGCCTGGATGAGAAATGGCTTGAATTTGACTCTCTCTAGTTAATTTTAGGAATTAACTATAAGTACAATTTCATTTAAAGAAATGCGCCCACAATTAGGTAGACATACATATTCATCAAATTGTAAAGGAATGTAATGAGAAAGGTTATGGATTAATTGGAAATTAAGTAAAGTAAAATACATATATATATATATATATATATATAAAAGAAAGGATCGATTCTGTTTTTATTATTTATTTCTCTATTAGACTATGTACATGATAAATAATCCAATTTTCAATCTAATGTTTACTAATAAATTTAGGACCGTGAATTTGTTCCATATGATTGTTAAAATATTATGTTATACGATCAAATAATCATTAATATATCTTTATAAAAAAATCATTAATATATATAGGAACTTATTGAAGATTACTATACAATATATAAATAAATTTGACATTTATTCTCTTTTTCGCTTTGACAATGAATACACGAGTGACATCCTTTTTCCTATTCCCTATATTACATGTAGCTTATTAAATACTAATTACTCATTTTATATAAGTGAACACGTGATTAAATAAAATAGGAAAATAACTACTCATAGCCCCAAAATCCTTTATCAAGAGCATAATCTGTACCACATTCTGTGGGGTGAGGCCAAAAAATTGAGCTTGGGACTAATATTAATTAGCATTCGGTTCACTATTTCAAATTAAAAAAAAAAAATCAACTCAGTTTTTGTTTTTTCTAAAAAGTTAATTAGTTTTACTATTTATCAATTCGAATTAGAACGTTAAAACTTAAAACTTTAAAAGTCCACAACTTAGCATATATAAGTCAAAATGAGTTTTTTTTTTTTTTAACTTCATTGTATTTTGAGATGAACGAAACAAAATTCATATTATTATTATTATTATTTTTTCAAACACGTTTTAAATTTTTACACTTTTAAATTCTAATCAATTAAATACACAACTCAACTCCAACTTAATTCCAAAAAAAAAATTTCAACTCCAGTCTAGCGGTCAAACGCATGCTATGTTACTCCTTTACATATAATTTAGACTGAACTGGCCGACCTTCTGATCAATGGGTCAGTGGCTATTTGCTCTAGCTTTTTTCAGTTTTCTTAACTTTTCTTTCCTTTTTCCCTTTTTTTTTTTTTTTTTGGAGATAAAATTTTGCTTTAGCTTGAAATCATAGTGTTTTGTTTCCTTTACCAACACTGGACATAATTTCAAGATCATCTTTGTCCCCTTCTCCACTTGTCCCAAGAATCTGTGATGAACGTGTGCTTTCTTCCCTTTCAAGTCTCATTCTTGTGGGTTTTTTTTTTTTAATTCTTTTTGGGTGGGGGTTAAGTTAAGTGTCTAGAGTGGGAGTTCTCTTCTATCTTCTAGGTCATAATAATAATATATAGTACATTATCATGGATCAAGTGCGTACCAAGGTTGAAACCCCGCATTATTAGTTTCAAATTTAATGGAGTTTTTAAAAATGTCGGGAACACTTGCGATTATATATAATATGATATATATATATATATATATATATTTATCTCGTGAAGTTAATGTTATATTATAGAGGGTGGGACGCCATTTTATCTTTCCTACCCACTTTTTAAGATCATTAACAAATTAATTGGGATTTATAATCAAATAGTTTTTTTTTTTAGTTTTTCTAATAAATGATCAAAAATTTTAAAAATTATTTAAAAGACCTACCATGTTTTCTAAAATGATTAATCAGTTTTCTTAAATAATTAACTACATAATAGTCAATCAGTGATTGATTATCACTGATTAACCATAACGTAAATTACTACATTTTATAGTCAATTACTAATTGATCAAATCTAAAAAATAATGAACGGCCAATTTCTTGAATAAAAAAAATTAGGACATCCATTAGATTAGGTGATTAAAAAAGGCCGCCCAGTCTAATTTTTAAATTAATTTTAGAATTAAAATATTACTTGTTCCACCTTTTAGTTTTCCCAAGAAGCCCTTATAATTAAATTATTTGTTTTTGTTCTTTGTCCACATGTTAAATCTAAACCACTGCACTTTTTTTTTTAAATACATTTTGTTTATTATTATTATTTTTAAATTTTTTCCTCACCAGATTTCTTTTTTCTTTTTTTTTTTCTTTTTAGATATTCAATTAAAACCCTTCATCAGTTTATATGTTGAGATAAAAATCTATGAATTATTCTTTGGTATACTTCTTTTTAAAACGATAAAAACTTGAAAATAATATACTGATGAAACTAAGTATTCCACATACATGGTTGAAAATGTTATGAATTTGGTTAATGCTTTTATTAGATAATTAGAAAAAGCTTACAATTCAGATTTTGTATGAATTTATAACTATTTCTCTCAATTATTTATAAAATGAATAACCAATCAAATCAATATATTTGATTATATACCCACGTCATACATATGTGTTTTTCATTTGCTTGTTATTTCTTAAAAAACAAAAAAAAATAGTTATAACATAGAACTACAAAAACAATTGAAAAATAGGAATAATAACAAACAAAATAAAAGAATCTTCTCTTAAAAAAATTCTCGTGAAAATGAATTAAAAAAATAACAACAAAATAGAACATTTAAAAAAAAAGTAAGAAAAAAAATGTATAGGAATTTAGACCGTAAGGGAAGGAGAAAGAAAAAAAGTAAGTAATTTATTTATAAGGGTTTTTGAGAAAAGTTAAGGTGTGTAACAAGTAATTATTTAATTTTAAAATTAATATGACAAATGATTTTAAAAAGTGGATGAAAAAAGTAAAATGGGTTCCACTAAATGTTAGTGATCATATCAAGCTAATTAATTATTTTATCTTTCTTCCACATCGTGTTCATTAGCTTATCCGGTTTACTGAAATATTGTTACACCATTAGTCGTGGCTTCATTTTTTAGAAGCCAAGTCTTTAGAGAAATATTATTGCGTAATAAAAAAAATTTGGTAGATCATGATTTGTTGTTCAGTTGAAGATTTAGACAAATTTCTAGAACTGTTAAAGATACCATTTAATTATTGGCTAAATGCGCTTTTTTTTTTTTAAGGAAATTAATTTATCATTTTCCGTTTTTGATGAACCAAAATTTAGGGGGAAAATACTCTTCTGTCATTAGTAAGCAAGAAAATTTACTTATTAGTCATTTGTCTTTTTTTTTTTTTTAATATTTGGAATGAAAAATTTAAACTATATACCTTATGGTGTAGTTAGATATGAAATTATTATCTAGGTTATATTCAATGACGTTTTCATAAATTTTTGTAAGGGTTAAGAATGAATTAAAACTTAGTAAAAATCATTAATAATTCGTGTATTATAATTTATCCCAACGGGTTTTGGGGGGCTATTGAAAATATCTTGAAGTTCATATCCATTTTTCTCTTTCTTATTAGGTTAAATCTTATTGGACTTTTATTAAGCCTTACTAGAAAGTGATATTCTTAAATTTCGGGTGTCATGATTAGATTTTTAAATTTTAGGATTTCTTTGTGTAATTTATTATATATATGTATTTAAATATGTATCGGTTAAAATTGAAAAAAATCTAAAATTAAAAGTTGAGGAGCCCCCTCAAGCTTTTTTCGTCCCCGACTATATCTGCAACTATTAAATAGTCATTTGCTTTGTTTTGCTCCCTTCCTAATGTAATTATGGTGACTTGGAGAGACGTCGATCTTTTCTAATTTTAATAGAGAAGTTGACAATATAAATTATATTGGTTGCTGAAAATACAAATTATATTAGAGAAGAAGAAGTAAATAAATGATTAAAACAAATTGTATTTTAAATAAACTAAATTTATTACTTATCTAATATATTAGGTATTTGACCCCATAAATTTATTATTTACTCCAATTATTTTAAAATCAACTATTTATTTCAAGAAATAATTAAACAAAAAGTCTATTTCTAAGGTTCATTATAAAATTTGTCAATTTTTAAATAATATTACATATATGTCTATTATTTATGAAATATATGTATGTAGTACTTATTTTACCCTTGTATCATAATTAAGTTCATTTCATTTAATTTATACAAATTCTCAAATTTTCCTTTTTTTTTTTTTACTTTAAAGATGATTTTTTTTTTTTTTGCTAACAAATTAGTTCCCCCCCCCCCCCCCCGGTATAATTTTGAATCGATTATGAAAAATCCAAAGAATTCTTTATGCAAAAACCAATTTATTTACATAATACACAACAAATCGGATGGTTTCCATTTATGCCTCAACCAAATAAATTCAAGAATAATAAAAATGATATCAAATTCTCTACAAAAAAAAAGACTATTATTTATATAAACTAGTAGAAATAAAACAAAAACTATCTTTATAATAAAACCTTATTCATAACAAGAAACATGGATTCTTTACGGGGGCAAAAAAAAAAAAAAGCTATTTATTTATGAACTCCACTACAAATCAAATGTGTACTATATATGTCTCAATCAAACAAATTGTTGAATAACACACCAAATGGTATTGAATTCTTTACCAAAAATACACTATTATTTATTGACATGAAATCAAACCTAACTTTATGATAAAGAATGATTTATTATCTTAAGATGGATTCTTTAATTTAAGATACAAAATTTCTTAATTATTAAAACAATTTTCCCAAAAACCAAAAAAAAAAAAAAAAAAAAAAAAAAAAAAAAAAAAAAAGAACCTCACATTACTAAAGGTTGACTTATAGAGTCCTACATCGACTTCACCGCCCAAAACCTCTTTCGAACCTTCACCTATCTCGCATGGCCTTTTTATGAGTTGGTAGTTGCCTCTTTCAGTATATTGGCAAGGACGTTGCCTTTTTTATCCTTAGCAGTGGACCTTTTCTTTACAACTATTTTGTTGTCATTTTTAGACAAAGAATTTTGGTTTAGGGTTTCTGAGAATTGGAATTGATTTCAAGCAAGTTAAAGGGGATTTACCGTACGTTTGCAAAAGACAAACGTTTAATTAGACTTTCTTTTTGGATATTCATTTTTCTTTATCTAGATTTTTCTTATTAATATGAAATCTAATTTTAAGAAAACATTCCCATTTTTGGATCAGTATGAATATTCACATATTTTTCACAACAAATAAAAAAAATTAGAAACTTTCCTTTTTTTAATATTTCGGTCTTCAATTCATACAAATTACCTCTAGTAGTAGACATAATTACAAGCATTTTTTTTCTTTTCCTTTTTTGTAAATTCTTAATATGATAATTCTTAGTTCTTTAAGAAGAGTCACATTGTTTTTATATTTACACTTTCAGACATATATGTAAATAAAAGAAAAAACAGATATATTTTAAAACAATACATTTAATTTGAACATCTATGTAAATAATCCTTTTTCAATTATACACGGAAAACTGTTTTTTACTACTATTTTCGTACAAAAACTGATACTAACTATATCGATCACATCTAAGCCCAAATTCGAAAACGTAATGCCGCATACCCAAAAGGCATTGGTGCCTTAAGTATGAGAGGCATCAACCAAAAGAGTACAACGTAAATCTATTTTTAAACTCCCTTTTTTTTTTTTAAGTGGAATTGGAATCAAACTCTAAACCATTAAAGATAGGGGTGTGAATTTATGATTAGATTATGCCAGAAACCACGTAAACTTCTAATTTGTAGTAAGAAAAAAAATTCTTGTAATGCCGGCCCTTCAGAGAAAAGAGAATAAAAAGATAGAGGTCTGAAGGGAATGGGCTAGCAAGAGCTTTGGGACAGACGCATTGTCAAGCTCCTAAACTTGAAATTCAGTCTCCAAGTTCATCGGACAATGCACTTTCTGGTGATGGAATCAGGGTAAGGTACGGAGCTTCCAGTACTAGTGCAAATCGAAGATGGGCAAAGGTTGGTGACCATTGTTTTGGAGCGTTGTTATTAGTATGTCTAACATTCGACGGTCGAGATCCTTAAAGTATTTTGATATGCGCGGTGGCCGGATTCCTGGTGATGGTCGTGCAGCCTTCCACCATGCATCTCTTGATATGCGCGATCAGTAACGAAGGAAGCTAGGCCTAGCAGGGGGTTTAAGCCCTCATCAACTTTTTTTTTTTTAATACCCTATAGTTTTGAATAAATTTTCATAAATGCCCTCCCAAGAAGAAAAAGTTTATAATTTATAATAACATGTAATTAAGCATTATATAGTTATTAGCCCTCAAATAAATGTTCTGACTCCATCACTATGCGCGATGATGGCATGAGGAGTTTATGCACTGTTATTTGGGTGTCACCTCCATGCATCTCTTGAATCCTACTGCTCTCTTTAGTATTTCTTTCCTCTATCGTCTCGATACTGAAAGTTTTGTCAATGATGCTTTGGATCTTTCTTTTGTTTTTCTCTATATTGTGGTTTGCAATAATAGTAGTTTTTACTACCCTAATTTGGTTGTGTTTATCTTGTTTTCTAGTACTAGGTTGTGCTTTGAGTCTACTAGTTTTGTTTCTTAATTTGTCTAGTGTGGCATTGGTGCTACACTGGGTCTCTCAATCTTAATTAATTGAATTTTTTCATTGATTATAAAGATATTGTTAAAGAGTCATGTTTGCACTCGATTATCGGTGCATTCATTTGAGTATTTGTTTACGGGATTCGGTACACGTGTGTTCTCCTTGAGCATTTTATTTAAATTTATTGGTGGAATATTTGATTATCTATTGGGTTCATGATTTTCTTGTGGTAGTTTGAGGGCACATGATTCGTTATTAACATTTGTATTTTCTGAATTTGAAATATATCTCTCGTTTGAAAACAACAATAATAATTCATAAACAAGCTAAATATTCACACTTAGAGGGTTTTAATTACATAAATTAGTCCATACGTGACTAAAGCATCAATGAATTATAAAGCCCTTACAGCCATCTCATAATTCTCTGACTAATCCAATCACTCATTAAAAGCCAATTTCCAATATTGATCTCATCTATTAAGTTCTTTCAAGTCCTTAGAGGAGAAAATAGAAGAAGCGTAGCTCAAGATCCAGAAAGTAATCAATAACCTATATCGTAGGATTTTTCATTTTTTTTTTGGGGGGGGGGGGGTGCGCGGCGCGGCGCGGCGGCGATAACATTTACTAGTTGGATCAAGCATGTCAAAGAAGAAAAATGAATAAATTTTAATGCAATAGTCTATCCTCAATATACCATTTAATAAAGAGTTCAATGCAAATAAACTCTTTTGTCAGATATCAATTTTAGAAACACTTCTCATCAGTTAAAAAAAAAAAAAAAAAAAAAAAAGACAATTTGATTTAGAAACAATATTTTCAAAATTCTTTAAAACCAATAACAAATTTTAAAACAGAATTTTTAATACTTGAAACACTATATGATCACATTTAATCCTCGTGAACAAAATCTAAGTGACACAAACTCACAATTAATCAAAGTGGTCATGGTTTAGCTGCCACATTTAATCCACATCATGTGACATTCAATGCCATAGTTAACCCTATGTGGTTTAGGTACAATCCCATAGTTGAGATCCAGATACGATGTCACAAAGATTGTTAATCTCCTGTGGTAGGTGATAGAATTAACCTTCTTTATAAATAAGTAAGAATTAATGAATAAGTAAGAAACCTTTATTAAGTTTAACATATATTAATTAGAATTAATTTTACTATACTAAATAGTATAGTTATTAGAGTTATGATACGGATCAACTTTTTCTTCTTGCGTCAAAGATCTTACCATTTTCGAAGGAATTAGAGTTATATCTCTTTTTCATTTCCATTCAAGAGAAACTTGGACAAAAAGAGAAGAAACTTGGACAAAATTTGTCCCTCTGGTTTTATCAATTTGCAATTATCTATATTTTTATATTTATTCTAGTATTTTTCTCATTATTTTGCATAATGATGCAAATCGTGCTTTATTGAGTTCTAATACGCAACGTCAAACAATATAAGATCATTGGGGAATAGTCAATGAGACAAGGAATTTGGGATTGTAGATCTTTATTCTTCTTTTAAGATACTTTGTAGAAATCTTCTTAAAACAAGCGAGTATTTACTATATTATTTTATTCCTTTCCTAGACAACTGTACTATTATTATGCTGTTGAAGATTTTTATCATAGCACCCTTAGTCAAATGTTTGTTAGGCAAAATAATACATTAAACAGAAACTGAAAATATTGTCACTGTAATCGAAACTGCAAATATGTGGACATAAATTAGAGTAAACAAAAATTGTAATCAGAAACAGATTTGTTACCAATAAAATCAGATATACAACAATATGTATAAATCTGGAAGTCTAAAAATAGAAATGAAGAATGTCCATCACGACCGAGATCTGTGTTTCATATGGTTTTTTTTTTAAATAGATTCTCTTCCTCATCATAGTTACTGAGGTTTTAACAAGCATCTATCTTTCAAAATACAAAGTTTACAAGCAGAGTGGACATACAACGTGAACCTACTTTCGGCAAACTAAAATTTTGTAACTCTATCACACTGAAACACCTAAACACACTATCTAGAGAAAAAAAAGAATTCTGGAAAGCTTTTGATTTTGATGTGTTTGGAAGAGCAAAGGTGGAGCCATTTATAGGGCGCAGAGGAAGCAATAACAACAACTCAAGACTAAATTTGGAATTAGATGTTGAGAAAAACAAATGAATTACTCTCATCTTTTACAGCATCTGAAAATAACATGTGAATTCATCTCATTAAATTCTTCACGTTTAGAAGCTTATAAAGCTAACCTCCGTAGCCTTCCAACCTTTACAGCAGTTTATATATTCAAATTAACTACTAAATTAATATGGAAACGCAAAAAGAAACAACAAAACCATGCACAGAGCCAGTAATTTTGTGTGACATTCGTGCCCACATGACGAGAGCTAGTCTATTAATAGTAAATTTGATCTATAGTCATGAAGCAAAAATGAAAATAAAAAATGGAAAACAGAAAACTCCTCCAATTCATAGTAGTCATGTTTTTATAATCAAACATATAGTGAAGGTGGAGAATAATTGGAGCCTGAGTTGCTGTTCACTTTTCAAATTTTTTCCTTATAAGACAAGAAAGATATAAATTGAACCTAGCATCTGGTTTGAATTTGTTCGTCTTCGGGTTTGGAAGCAACAGCTCAAAGTTTGATGGACTTTCAATGAATATATATATATATATATATATTTTTTTTTTTTAATAGCACAAATACAAGCTAATATTCATTGTTCAAAAGGGACCAGCCTAGTTGCAAATGCACTAGTTTTTTTGTACAATCCAAAATAGTTTTTGAGTTTTATTTTCGCACTCCAAAAAATTACCGCCAAATTAGCTTAAGGATTAATCCGGCCCTTCTTTAAATTGTCTAGAAAGGGTAAGAATGGTTAAGAATTTGAATTGGAATTTCTAAAATAACCTCTTTTATTTTTAACACTAGATAATAATTAAAAAATCAATTGTTATCGATTATTCCGAAGTCATTTTTTCTGATAAAAGTTTTTGAAAAATTGTTTAACAAATAAAAAATATTGAAAGTCATTTCACGAATTGATCCTAGGAATCAACTGCAAACTTTTAGAAATCCATTCCATTTTCCATTAGTGCTAATCCTTTTTCCCTTACTTTTTTTCTTTTTAACATAAACTTACCGTTATTAGAAGGAAATTACTACACATATCCCAACTCAATCCAAGTTGCCATTAGATAAGGGAAAGGTTTCACCGAACTTTATTATGGTAGGGTACATTCTTATCTCATATCCTAACTCGGTTCTCTACCGAGTTAGAAGGTACAATGTTTAACATTTTTCCTAATATTAAAAAAAAAAAAAAAAAAAAAAAAAAAAAAAAAAGGAAGAAGACGTGCTTGACACACGCTCTTTTTCCGTTTAGAGATGAAAATGCCCTTTTCTCAACGGTTCTCTCTCTCTTCTTCTTCTTCTCTTTCCCCCCTCTTTGTTACACGTTATTAAAAAAAAAAAAGGTAAATTACTTACTTAATCTCTAAACTTTTAATCTTATATAACTTTAGTCCCCTGAACTTTTTTTCATAACTGAAATACTTATAAATTTTTAAAATGTTAACGTAATAGTCCTTCCCATTAATTTAAGCGGAATATATTAATAATGTGATTAAAAAGTGATGCTAACTACAGAATCCATCCAAAAGTTAATAGAAATGATTGTTTATGGTCATTCTAGTAAAAAAAAAAAAAAAGAAAATACCCATAAAATATTAAAATATTGCTATAATAGTCATTTATATTCATTTAAAACAGAATCTATTAGTAATTTTATTAAAAAATAATAATTACTAACGAATTCTGTCAAAAAATTAACATAAAAGATTATTGTAGTAATATTTTAATAATTTAGGAATATTCCAGCTATGAAAAAAATTCAGTAATCAAAATTATATAAAATTAAAAATTTAGGAACCAATTTTGCAATTTTACCTTAAAAAAAAAAAAAAAAAAGTGGCTTTTCTTTCGTGGTTCAACGCCAAATATGTATTCTTAATTTAAGGTGCTAATATCGGTACGAGGTAGGAGTGGGATGCAAGTGGAAGGCACTCAGCACCACCAAGGGTCTCAAATCCCCATAAGAGAGCTCTTCTGTAAACTTTACTATTGTTAGCATAATTTATTTTCTTTTGGTTGGAAACTGGAAACACTGAGTGCTCTGCTTGTTGCCGTTCAAGCACTCCATGACTTTGATAGCCACACTTTAAGAGAGAGAGAGAGAGAGGAGAGAAGTTAGTGATAATAATGGACAGAGAGGTCCAGAAGCAGATGTCCACTTTTAGTGCCATTACTAAAATTACTGTACGAAGGTGGCCCTATGACTATGAATTTCTGTGAAAAATATGACTCCCTTTGGAGGTTAAAAAAAAAAAGCCATATGCCCCATGGGACCCCTGTCAGGTCTTTATGTTATCACCATCAACCCACTGTACAAAACTTTAATAAAAAAAAACTATTTATATGTAAATATAAGGCAACAAATATTCATAAAATAAAATGCTAAAACAAGAAAATGGTACAAAGTAAACTAGTGTGAAATGAATTTCTCAAAAGTTTTTCCCAAAAGCAAAACCAATCTTTAAAAGCCATTCATTCCTTTCTGGGGTCAGATATCTTCTCCTTTCTACACATCTAAATCACAACCTCAAACTAAAAGTGAAAAAACAAATAAGAATCTTAACAAAGTCATATATAAGTAAGAAAAAAAAAAAAAAAATCTGCGCCACTATTTTATCACCTAATATGCCACCTTCTGAGGTCACTAGTTGAAGAGGGTGAAATCTCACCACCTCCAAGGCTCTCAGTGCAACAAGAGGAATAGTTAGACTGTTGCTCAAGCCCACCATATTGAGAACCACTCACACTCTTGAAGCTTGGACTCCTCAAGCTGTTGTTATTCCCATAGCCATAATAAGGCTCCGGTGCAGCCGGGAAGGAAAGCCGCTTCTTCGCCGAACCGACTCCTCCTCGTTCTCTCTCCGGCGTCGACGGGCGCTGGCGCGGCGCGCTATGAGACCGAACCCTGGCCTTGGCCGACTCCGTCGCCGCCATGTAATTCGGCAATGTGGAACCACCGCTCATTGTGCTGCTTGTCCCAACTCTGCCAGTGAAGTAGTAGTTGGATCTTAGGCTTGGTGTTTGAGAGGTCTGCTGTGAGGTTGATCTGTTGTCTTCTCTGCCGCACCGAGGGCTCGCCGACCGGACCTGAATCGGTCGGGTTTTGGAGGGCGAGGGTGTCACTGGTGAATGCTGGTGGTAATGGTGGTTTTGTTGGGATCTGTGGAGAGGTGAATTGGGTCTTGGTAGTTGTTGTTGTTGTTGTTGTTGTTGTAGTTGTTGTTGGTGTAAGTGGTAATTGGGATTTGATCTTCTCAAATTGGGAGCCAAGTATGAGTATGGTTGTGAAGTATCCATTTCAACTGTTTTAATGGGGTCTCTATGGTCAGTTGAGGCTCTTCCTCTTGTCTCCCATGGCTTCGCAGCCATCCAACGGTCAAGCCACTTGGGCCTCTCTTCGAGCTCCTCTTCATTTCCCATCGAAGGGCTCCGTCCGCCTCTCCATATCTTTTTCGTCGATTCGGAGAAAATTAGTTTTTGTTATTTGAATCAAAAGAAAGAAGAACAGAGGAAAACAGAGAAGAGTTTCTAAAATAATAATAATAATAATGATAAGAATAGTATTCATATTCACAAACAGACCTGTTGAGAGAATGCTTGGGACAAGTTCTTCTCACGTTTGATAGCAACCTCTTTTCTGTGTTGCAACATGGCTTTGACTTCCTCAACTGTGTGAGGCCGTTCGTCCCAATCATCCGCTACGCTACTTCCCTCTCTCGACTGTTTAATCAAACAACAGAAATATCACACAATGACCAAATTACATTGAGCCCTTTTTATCTTAGAGGGTAATTTTTAAAACCCACCATGGATTTTCTGTCTGAAATGTCTTGCAGGTAACGGGAATCCCAGACGCTATTGGTGTCGCTAAACGTCGACTTTCTGCTGCCATCATGGGAGAGCCTCATGCGCTGATCCAGAACCCGTGCCTGAACCCGGACCAAAGCCTGCATGCATCTGAGAGTCATTTTCGCTTGCTTTCTCACATTGTGACCCCTGACCAACGCCTGCAACTTCACCAGCCCTTTAAGCGCACGAAGAGCCCTCCTCGCCTTTTTTATACACCAGACACAAACGAAGAAAAAAAAACCCGAAATCATGATTCAAAACTCAGCTCCTTGTTCACACATAAACATGAGATCTGTCTGTTGAACCACTTACCAAGTAGCCTCTGAAGGCCGTTTGAATGACAATGGCTGCAGAGTGTAACTCTCTGGCGTGACGGGAAGGCCTGGTCAGGCGAGCCACCTCCGCCGCCGCCTGAGCCGTCGCCATTGCAGCCTCGGCGGTGGCCACGGCCACGGCCAGCGCATGCTTTTGCTCTGCACTGACGGAGGTCGTTGAAAGTGGAGCTGAAACAGCTCCATTTGGCGGGTGTTGTTGATCTGGGGTTTGACTTTGCTGTGAGTTTGTTGTAACTATTGTTTCCTGTAGATTCGTCGGCTTCCTAAAAATCCACCGCCGTTTCTCTCTCTTCTGCGCACAAAAGAAAAATAATAGGAAATTTTAATTAAACCAAAAAAAAAAAAAAAGACCAAAAGAGATAAAGAAACCGAATAAAGAAGCAGATGCAGAAGCAGAAGCAGAAGCAGAAGCAGAAACAGACCTTTTCTAAGTCGTCTTCTTTAGTAGGAGATCTGAAAGCCCTTTTAACAGCGGTCAACCATGAGGAACCTCCCTTCTTCCCCATCAGAAAATGAGGTAATTAAATAAAACCAAGCTGCATTTACTTAAGACGATGAAAAATCATCTCAAAGAGCAAAAAGAGCCGGAAAACCGTGGGAGAGAAGAGTTTTTCTTTTTTTTTTTTTTTATTCAAGAGATTATGATGATAATGATAATTATGATGATGGGGGTGATGAGAGTTTGTAATAGTAGCGAAGTGATCAGCTCTTCAACTCAGTGAAAGACCGAGATATATTAAATGCAAGTGTGATAGAGAGAGAGAGAGGGAAATGTAGAGAGAGAAAGGGTGAGAGAGAGTGACGTATAACTGTGGAGGTGGATGTGAGCTAATGAGATTCAATCAAAGCATCCATAAAAATTCCCTCTTCAGGGGGGGTGGGGGTTAAATTTGAAGGGCTAAAGTTGGTTGCTTGCATTTGTGTTACATGGTAAATAGTAAATGGTTGTGTCAGAAAGTACATTTAAATTACTCCTGCTTAGTAAAACGTAAACCATTAAAAATTGAAAAGTTCTTTTTTTTTTTTTGGTTGAAATAAAAATTTAAGTGGGAGTTTGGAAATCATTCCAACTTTAACTCATTTCAAACTTTTTTTTGTTTTTTTCTTAAAAAGTTTTTATCTTTTTTGTAAAAAGTTTTTTGTCTTTTCTGAAAATTCAAAAAAATTTACTATTACAACTAAAATATTTCAACTCAAACTAACATACCAAACACCCCCTAAGAGTTTCCACCATATTGTACGGTATCTTTGTTTTTTAAAACTTTATATGGTATTTGTATAAAACGATATTTGTGATACGTATCTTTTGAATTAATAATTTTGAATAGTTTCATATTACAGATAAATTTAGTTAGGGTCCGTTTGATGAATGAGTTTGAGTTGAAAATTTTAAGTTTTAATAGTAATTTTTGTTGACTTTTCAGAAAAAACAAAAAAAAATTTAAAAAAGACAAAAAATTTTTCAGAAAAAAAATAAAAACTGATATGAAAATTTTAATTTGAATTGATGTTCTAAACACCTCTTTAGAGTTCACATAAATCAATTAATTATTATATTATTTTAAATAAAAAGTTATATATGATATGTCGGATTGCCGAATAAGAGACAATTTCATATTTTATAATATCTAATATAATGAAAGTTGTTATTTTCCTCATTTTAGAAAATTTGATTATATTAGAATCCTATTTGAATTAGCTTGTTTGATGTACCATATTAAACATTCAACTCAAATTTTTTTTTTTTTCCAAAGTTTTTTTTTTCCAAATTTTTTTTTTTTAAAATTCAAAAAAATATATTAAAACTTAAAATCCAACTTAAATATCATCAAACGGCTATAATTGTGCTATCTCAATTTAGATAACTAGTATTTATTTATAGCATTCCTCACTATTGAATTTCTTTTTTTTTTTTTTCTACTGCTCGTTTATATTTTTGTGTTATCTTCTCTTTTCTTGTTTAGTCTAATATTTCGTTTGATATTTCAACTCAACTCCAATTAAATTATATTTTTTCATCTCAATTTTTATCTTTTTCTAAAAATTAATAAAAATTATAATTAATTTTTAAAAATTAATCAATTCTAATTTAAAAATTACATTTCCAACTTCTAACACGTGATACAAAATAACTCTGATTATTACATCATATCGATATAAAATTAATTTAACGATTAAAACGCTTTACAATAAAAACGGACAATGTTTTCGCTATAAAAATCTCTTTAAAAATAATTGAAGGGAAGAAAATGTGAGAGTCCAAAGAGAGACAGGGTGTGTGGTGGGGTTTTAGTGATATCGAGGTGTTTGAAAGCCACGAGAGAGAAAGAGCACGTTGAGGAGCCAAAAACCAAAAGTGCTTTAATAGAGGCAAAAGCTGTTTCCTCCTCTATATCAGTTCTTTTTTTTTTTTTTTTAATTTATATATTAAAAAGTTCCCTTTTATTTTTTTTTTTTTCCCTCTCTAACAAAGAAATATATATTTAAAAAGAAAAAGGAAAAAAAAAAAAAAAGAGACACAGCTTGGCATGCACCTCTCATGCTATCACGTGGTTGTAGCAGCAGAAATTGTGATAGTATCATGTGGGTGATGGACCACAGTGGACCTCACCCAGATGTCAAAATCAAAGTGCCTTTCCATTGTTGAGTCCTAATTGGCGTCCGTTACGGAGACCTGACCAGGAGTCGTAGCGCTTGTATTTCTTACGGCCTTTTTTGATCAACTCTGCCACGGTACGGTGTAGGGACTGTAAGGTGGGTGTCCCTCTCTCTGGAATTTTGTTTGGCTTCATTGTGGCATTACAACAAACATGTTGCAGTCACTCTTATTAGAGGATTTGAGGAAGACCCAGTCAAACATTGCCTCACTGGATTGATTCCCTTGGCTTGGCTCTTACCATATATACACACACACACACATATATATATAGATATATAATCTATGCACAGTATATATCTATATATAAGTGTGAGCATATATACAAACACACACACACACACACACACATTGGTGATGTTATTTCAAAAGCCCAAGAAGACCAATTCTTAAGAGAACCTCTTGGCAGTGTCTTGTTGTATAAACCAAAATATTTTTAACCAAAAGTTGTTGGGGGGATCAGATATCCAATGGAAATAAAGACAGGATATGGTGGTGGTGAAGAGTAGTATTTTGTGTATGCATGTCTGACAGGAAGCTTGTCCTCTTTAGCAAATATGTACATATTAACATATCGATGTAATTAATTAATAAACACATGTGATTCTATTTTCTGTTGTATTATCTTTCTTTTTTTAACTTAAACCCCAACCAAACAGTCAAAACTCTCAATTCAAGATCCAACGTTTGCCATTCAGTTTTTTTTTTTTTTTTTTTTTTTTTTTTTTTATAATAATAAAGATGAGCCTAGAGAGAGATCACACGGTTGCCAGATGGCAAGCTAAGCCAGATCCATTTTTTGCTAAAATAATTAAAAGATAAATAACAAAATTTTAAAATATTTGAAATAAATGGCTAATTTTTGGGGTAAATGAAAATTTTATTAAGTAAATAGTAAATTTGTTAGGCAAATAATATGTTAACAAAACGTAAATAAATAATTTACATGCTAAATTTGTTATTTACTATCAATTATTTTAAATATTTTTAAAACCTGCTATTTGCTTTCATTGTTTTCTGAAAATTAGGACTATGTTTGGTTAACCAATTGAGTTGAAAAAAGGATTATTTATATAGATGTCTAAATTAGAGAATTGATTTGAAATATGTCCATTTTTTTTATTTATATAAACGTCTGAAAGAGTAATTATATAGATAATTTTACCCCTTATAAAGAATAGAGAATTAACAAATAAAGAAATTACAAAAAAGGAAACCAAACAAAAAAAAAAAGGAATCTAAGATGTTTACCAAATAAAGCTAAAACTGATTTAATGAAATTGCAAAAAGAATTGATAGAAGAGAAAATTTAGAAAATTTTTTGATTTATTGTAAAGAATATGTAAATATTCATAATGAAACAAAAAAAGAGAATATTTATTGAAAATCAGATTTTACATTAATGAGTAAAGACTAAATAAAGAAAAAGAAAAATCTCAAAAAAAAAATTTCATACGATGAATTTGTCTTTATCATTGAGCATATTCGATTTCATTTCAACTAATTTATATAAATAATAGTAATTTTTCATAAAGAATTTGATTCCATTTGTTGTGTTATTCTTCAATTTATTTGGTTAAGACATAAATGATAATCCATTGATTTGTAGTAAATTACATAAACAAATAGGCTTTTTTCATAAAGAATTCATTGGTTTTGTATATGAAAAATATAAATATTCATCAATTTTTATCGTTAATATTTTGTGTTGTATTTATTATTTAATATAAACTATCATCTTTATAGTAAATATTTTATATTTATTATAATTACTTTAATGTTCATAACTAATTTTGGTTTATTAAAGGTAATTTGCATTTATCAACAAAAAATACTCATCATAAAAATCAAAAAAAAAAAAAAAAAAGGAAAATAAAAGAATCTGTATAAAAATAAAATGATGTTAATTATAGTAAAACAATAAAATAGGTATTATAAACATTTATTTCTTAAAAAATAAATATATGTATAATATTATTGAAAAATTGACATATTTCAAAACAAGATTTTAAAAATGGACTTTTTGTATAATTATTTCTTTAAAAAACTCTAACTCAGTTTTTTTTTTTCTTCTGAAAAATCAACTTAGTTTTACTATTCATAGTTTTAACTATAACTTAAAACTCAAACTTTAAAAATCCGTAACTTTGCATATACAAGTCTAAATGTGATGATTTTAAAAAAATTGTATGGAACTTAAGACGAAAAAAATAAGATCTATGTTGATACTTTTTTCAAAACAAAAAATTAACTCCAATTAACTAAACGTATATAATCAAATATATAACTCAATTTCAATTCAAAATTTTCAACTTTAAGCGGAAGTATGCATTCTTATTTACTTCTTTCTCTCAAAATTCTTTCGGAAGAAGAATTGGACCTCAATGGATCAAGCAATATGTGGAGTTTGTAGCCTAGTTCACTTTAGTTTGACGTGGCCCGGTTTTGTTGGTAAGAATGACCCTCTCTCTTTTTGAAATTTGCATAATTGACGGTTTTGACACTTTTTTTAATTTTCATATTGGGTTGGAGAAAAGTTAAAAAAAAAAAAATTGGAGAATTATGCTTTGAATATTTTATAATATTGTCCGCATTAATATCAAAGTTAATAATTTAAGTGTTATGAAATGATAAAATAATAATTTTAATGTTATGGTGGATATAAATATAAGAAAATGTCAAATTTATTACAATCTTACATATAACCCCTTAATTAATGACCATATGCAAATTGGGTGTCAATTTTCATGTCAACATAATAAAATAAATATGTTATCAATAAGGGGTGGATTGTTATAAATTTATAATTTTCAAGGTGCATATTGTTAAAGTTAAGTTCATGGTGCAAATTATAACTGTGCGATAAATTCAAGGTGTACCGATGTAAAAATGGTTTTTTTTTTTTTTGTTTAATTGGTTAGTTATTCACATATTTTAATTGTATGATATCAAATTTCTATTTGTACGTAGTTCAAACAATGATCTCGTCATTAATATAATGACAATCAATTTTAGTGTTATGGATGGGTTTTAAGGTATTTCTGATAATTTCTTTTCTAAAAAAAATAAATAAATAAAATGTATTTTTTTTTATAATGATACTATTATTGTTTAATGATATAACTTCATAAATAATATTCTAAATTCTAAAAGTTGAGTATAATGTCGCTTCGCCGTGACTCATAAGTAGAAAACTTTTTTTTTTGCTTTTCGAGAAATAGGTAAATAGCACATTTTTTAAAGTAAAAACAGTGAATAATACCTATAAAATTGTTCAACGTAAATAGCATATTTATGAGTAAATTAAATAAAGTAAATATGTTATTATATTAACATATATAAATATATACGAAAATGATATCAATTTTAAAATTATATTATTTGTACTTCAATGTATATCTCAATGAAATAATATTTTCTACAAAAAATATGAAAAATAATACTTTCATATTTTTGTGCTCCAATATATAATATTATTGCAAATTTTACTTTTATTTTTTGTTATAATTATAAACCAAAACTCGTAAAACCAAATTTTTAGTACTTAAATAGTTTAGAAACGAATATGTTTAATTGAGTAGATGTACAAATCAAGGCACAACTAATTAGAATCAAACGCAAGATTGCATTAGTTATATTCTAATGCAAAATAGACATTCGTGATGAATTTTTTTTTTTGCTAATCAGTAGAAGATCTTTTCACTTTTTGATGTATGTCTTCTGATTTATCTTTCAGACTAATCGGTCATGTGTTGAAACTGACACTAATGTTTACATTGATAATTGTGAGTTGACTATGGAAGGCCGATCTTGAGATGTTAAACAATTGTTGATCCAGTTGCAGAGTACAATATTCATACATGCGGAGTGCTAATCATGTAGTTCATCTTTAGCTAATTCGTATAATGCAAGTTACCAATGTTGATTAGTGAGACTCTATGATAGTCTCTACTGCTGTTCTGATGCTATTACTTATTGAAATGAAATGATATTTTATTCAAAAAAAAATAGACATTTGCTATATTTGATGGTATATTTTCCACCAAATTTATCATATGACAAATTTAGCATAAAAAATAACTCCCTATTAGAAAGTACTTTTTCATTTAAAAAAAAAAACAAAAGTACTTCTTCTGATTATTTAATTATCAAAATTTATGATTCGCTCGCTAATTTAGCACTCCAATATTAAAGATGCTCACTAGCCAACATGTCATGCCAAAGTTAGGATAGATCTGATATATTTTTTTAAATCAGTGAGTTGATACGAGAAATTACTACAACTTTCCAATTCTGTTCATTTCCTTAGAAACATAAAGTTCAATGACATGTCGTTTTAGCGTCAAAGCTAGTTTCATGTCGTTCAAAGAACACTAAAAATTTTTAAAATAAAACGACATGTCTTTTTAAAGTAGAAGCTGTATCATGTGGTTCTAGAGTAAAACGACTTGTCGTTCTTCTGTTAAAATGAAAGAAGGTTATTTAGTTAATTTTGATTTTTGAGGTTGTCATAGCAAATATTCCGACAAATATGTTACATAAAGATACATACTAGTAGTTATATAAATTCGGAAAAAAAAAAAAAGAAGTTACATTTGTATGATTGAAAATTAATCCGATAAATCCATCCCCACAAATCTTATCCACTAAATTTAAACTCAATACCATAGAAATGACATGTCGATTCCGATATTGGTGCTCATTTTTTGGTTAGTGGCTGAGACTAAATTCAGTTGGATTTTTTTAGGTTTTTTTTTTTTTTTTAACTCTAATATTTTAAGAGGTTTTTTTTTTTTTAACCAAGAATATTTTAATTGAATTTCTTCTTTTTTTTTTTTTTTGCTAAATTTTAATTTAACGATTGTTGATAGGTAGTTGAGATTCCGCGCACCTCGGCTTCTGGTTGTTACTAGATTCGCACGTAGTAATATCGATATCTCAAAATCTCAAAGACTAGTTTCAGATATTTGAATCTCAAATATTGATCAGGTTAGTTGGATTTTCCTAGTCAAAATCTACTATTTTAAAGAAAAGCTCTACATTCAAATTCAAATATGCAATCTTTTGTATTTAGAATATTAGTTAAGGTTATGTTTTGGAGGCTATAAATACATGATAAAGTAGTATTCAGAAATCCATCTCACAATTTGATAGATTACACCACTTATAACTCATATAATGAAACCCTCGAACGACAGAGAGGACGTAACTAGCTTTTAGATAGTGAACATCTATAATCTCTGTGTTCTCTACCTTTCTACATTCTCTTATTTTACTGTTTTGTGTTGTCTAATGACCGCGATAGTTCTCGGGGATCTCCATCACTATAGGATTTATTAGGCAAGTTTTACCCATCAACAACGATAAAGTCACTCATGATCATGAAAACAATCTTCTGAAATTGAACAAAAAATCACATGTGCATCACATAAAATAACATTTTTAATCTAGTTGATAATTTTTTTTTCCTTCAAAAAGCATTTTATAAATTTTTTTTTTTTGTATATAAATGGTGGTGATAGAAATAAGTAGGTGTACCATGGTATATCGACTAAGTCGACACCTATTTAACACCCTTATCATCCATTTATCCTATATGAAAATTAATAATAATAACAAAATACAATAAAATTGGACGAAATAAAAAAAATCACTAAAAAAAAAAAAAAAAGAGAGAAAACACATGAATAACTACTATGCTAATACCCTATAGGATCTACCTAGACAGGCCTGGTGTCTCATTCCCTTGGCAGCACCAAAAAAAAAAAAAAAAAAAAATTCCAAAGGAAAAAATTTGATAGATGGAAAAATAATGCATGATTCAAGATATACAAAAACTCTAAAAATACATGAAGAAAACCTATAAAAAGGAAAACCATTTATATCCATATAAAGTAAAGGAGAATAAAATCCAAACTCCAGAACAACCAATTAAATTGATGATGCTGAATTAAATAATTTACTAGTTTGTTTGTAACACATTTGCCTCACAAAAATAATGAAAGACTCTAACCACCTAGACCTTCACATAGCATAAAGAATGCAACCATCTACTGCACATTTCAAAGGAATTTTATCTGATTTAATCTTGAAAAGAATAACAACATAAACAGAGTCACATTCGAACGACAAATTATATCATTGAAACTCTTAAGCCTTTTTCAATTGCAAGAATAAAACTAGCCAATTTAGTCTTAAAAACAAAAGAAATGTCTTAAAGAACATCAAAGCTACATTTAACAAAACCCCTATAAGAATCCTGGTCGGTTACTTTTCCAGGCCAGGATTGAGAAGTGAAAATCATTAATAAAAAAAAAAGATGTTTTCTTCGCACCTCAAATCAAGAGGTAGGTAGCTCATCTAGCTGGCATTTATATATATATATATATATATATATATATATTTACATATCCTAAAACAGCTCCACAACCTGCAATGTCAAGAGAAGCACGTGCAGCCCTATCTATATTCACCTTGATTTAACCCTACGGAGGAGGTAGTCATCTCACCACTATGATATCTAAAGTTGCATAACATTTATCTATAACATGAAATTTATGGATAATCATGAGATCACCCTACGAATTATTCATGCACTCAATATTAAGATAATTAGTGTATTTAACTACCGCCCAAATCATGACCTTAGTTGAATTTTTTTAGAAGATTATGTCTTCGAAACTAGCTTATTTCTAGCCTGCCAGATTAATCAACAAGTGCAAACAATTGCAGATTTTTATAGAAGCCTGAATCTATGGGTTAAATCAGGAGGAAAAGGGCTCATAAGAAATTCTCAAAGTCCGAGAAAGTCAAAAGAATGATTAAAAGCATATGAGATGATAAGATCAGGAAAAAATTGTTTTTAAATAATAACATAACAAAAAAGACTTATTTATAGAGGGAGAATCTGCAGTAAAGTTTATATATATATATATATATCTTATCAGTAAAGCTCTGTTTAAGACCATTCAAAGTTAATCAAATGGATAAGATATAGAAGGTGCACAATAACTAAAATAAGTACTGATGTATATAATTACAAAAATAAAAAAAATAAAAAACTTGAACCCTTCCTCCTCGTCTTCTTCGCTGATCAGGGTGTGGGTTTCCTCGCTCAAGGTTCGGGAAAGGGGATGGGGATTTTGTTGGAGGTTCATCTAGGTTGGGGGTAGGATCTCCGAAGGTTGTTTTCACTGGAGGATTGTGTAGGTTCGCGAAGGGAGGGTGGGGCATAGGTGGGTTTCATCGGAGGTTCAGGGGAGGGGATGTGATTCGCCTTAGACGAATGTTGGTGGGGGGTGGGGGGGATTCACCATCGACGGAAGAGGGGTGTTTTGTAGTTCGGATCGAAATTAGGGATGGGGCAATTTCATAGGTCGGGTTATATGGGAGACGATTCATCGTCGTCGGGCATGGTGAGGGGGCGGGGTTCAAGGGTCTGGTTAGGGGGGGTTGGTTGCCGTTGATGGACGTTGGTTTGGGGGGCCAGTTTTGCAAGGTCACATGGGGAGGGGGGGCATATTCATCGTCGACTGACGGGGTGGCGCTGATCATGGGAGGTAATTTTCCGGTTAGGTTATTTATTTATTTATTTAGATTCTAATATTATGAGCTAATGTGCATGATAAGTATCACACATAAACTACATCTCAATCGTTAGAATATATCGAATGATCTATAAATGAGTTCTACCAATACGATACATAAAAAGGGTTTTACCGCATCCTTTCCAATTTATACAATGCTTTTAAAAGTTATTTCATTTTGTAGCTAAAAAGAAAATTTATTTACTATATAATTTTAAATATCATAATTTATAGGATTAGTCTTCATTCTAATTGTTGTAATGTCAACGTAGTATACATTAATAAAATAATTGTTACACGTTAGTAATCAAAATTCTACATTATTAAATATGTATCACATAGGGATGGCAACGGAATGAGGCGGGACAGGGTTAGGGAATGCTTGCCCATCCCCATCTCCGCTTACATGAAAGCGGGACCAGAGACGGAGATTTCCCGTCTAAAGGGCTTTCCCTATATCTGCTCCATTCTACATCTATTATAAATATAGATTTGAAAATATAATAAAGTAAAAGTAAACAATAAAGTAGAAATGAATCATAAATTTAGTTTAAAATCAAAGATTTCATTAACAAACCAACTTTTAAATATATACAAATAAAATCTAAAAAAAAAAAGCTATTAAAAGTTTTATCAAAACGTGACAAACTCTTAAAATTAAACATTTATAAACACAGTAAGCTAAAAAAAAAATTTTTGAAACCATAAAAAAAATAAATATAAAATAACAATTTTTTTTTTTGTCTATTCCTCATATTTTCAATATACATTTCATGAATATACATACGTTCAAAAATATTTTTTATAGTATATTCATACTTACAAATATATTTGATATCATACATATGTGTGTATATATATAAGGACATGGGTGAGGTGAGGAGTGCTTTTCCCATTTTTGTACCGTTAAGTTTCAGGGATAAGATTTCATTTCCATCTTTATCTTCTAACTTTGTCTCACATTCTTGTTCCATTCACGGTGGATTCCTACAGGGCTCGTCCTTGCGGGGTATATTACAATCTGTAGTATCACTTTCGTATGGAAAACCTACATTAATTACAAAAATTAGAAGGAAAAAAAAATCGATTACGCTAATTTTTCTTCTTAAATTTTTTTGTCCGTGTCACATTTTCTTAATTGCAAAAATTATTTTCTTAAAAAAATGCACAAATTATTTTCGTAGTTTCCTTTTTTTTTTTTTTAATGTTTCTTTTTTTTCTTTATCTTTTTTTTTTTTCGCCCTTTCCAAGTTTGAGCAGAAAAGGCGAGACAGAGGGAGAAGAGGAGAAAATATTTTATCGGGAAGCGAGAAAGGTGGGAAACAGTGGGAAAGAGAGTGGGAAAGACGAAGACGAAGACGACGAAGATGAAGAAGAAGAAGAAGAATGAGAGGAAGCAGAAGATCGTCAATAAAGAGAGAGAAGCAGAGGACTGGTGCTTCCTCTGCAAAGATGGTGGCCAATTGATGCTCTGCGAATTTGGGTCTCTCTCTCTCTCTCACTTCTTTCTCTTCGTTTTTTCTCACCACCATTGCCCAGTTTCGCCTCTTCTAGTCCCCTTTTGTTGCTTGCGAAACAAGAAAGATCATCCTTTTAATCTGCTTTCTTTGAAAAAGATGAAGAACATAAAGTTTGTTGTTTTGTTGTCTTCTTTTTTATTTATTGTTGGAAAACACAATGCAACAAAAAAAAAAAAAAGGGGAGAAAAACAAAAACAAAAACAAAAACAAAAACAAAAGCATAAAAAAACCCACTTGCCCGCTAATGCGTTTGCATTCTCCCAAGTGTTTTTTTCTTTCTTTCTTTCTTTCTTTTTTTTTTTTGGGTCTCCTCTGAGTTAAATATATATATATATATATATATTTATATTTATTTTAATAATCTGTCTGTTTCTGTTTTTTCTTAAAATGAAAAGTGGAAAAAAAAATAGCAGAGGACTTTTTATTGTGCAATTCAATCCAAGCTGTTAGCTTTAATGGAAAAGATTATGATTTGTTAGTGATATAGTTTTAGGTAAAATCAGATGATGCCCATTAAAAGAAAAAGGAAAAAAAAAAGGATTAATAATTTTTTTTCTCTCTCTATGTCATTGCTGTATTTCACTGATGCAAAGTTATGATTTTAGGAATTGTCGAAAGGTCTATCATCCTGACTGTGTGGGAAAAGATGAATCTTTTTCAGATACTGGAGAGTTCTGGACTTGCGGTAAGTGGTTTAAATTTTTCACATAAATATTTGTTTTTGCAAGTTTAACATGTCATGTTTTTATGCCACATATACTACATTAGCATGTTGGTCTTGTGAAATTATGAAATTGTTTGTTTGATTAAGTTTAATTAGATCAAGGTGCTTTAGGAATTACTATAGTTTGTTCCAAAGTAATGAACTAGATTATTATAGTGAACTGAGGTGAAAAGTGATTTGTGATACCAGCATGAGAAATGATCAATTTCTTTGCAATCTCAGATCGGCATTCTTGCATGATGTGTCAGAAAGTCCCGAAATTTCAATGTCTTTGCTGTCCAAATTCTGTTTGTGAAAAGTGCTTCACCTCTTCTGGTTTTGTGCAAGTTAGAAGTGATAATGGTCTATGCGACGAGTGTTTGGAGCTTGTTCTACTTGGAGACGAAACCGAGGCTTACGACGTCAATGGGGTATGCATGATCATGCCACAAGTCTTGTAATAAACGTATTGATACTCGTGGTTAATTGTATTTGCTGCTGGGAACTAATGATGAGATTCTAATTGTTCCATTTACGAAAGAAATATAAAGAAATCTGGTGTAAATATTTTATCTATCTGTTACAGGGATTATTTTCGGGGTTTGTATCATTCAGGCTATGAATGCTATAAAAGTTTTAGAAAATCATCTTGACTTGTTTTAAACAAATTAGATAAAAAAGCATTCTTCAATGAAATGAAACATGGTCACTTCTGCCTCAGATTTGTGTGTGTGTGTGTGTCATATTTGCTGAAAGGAGCGTAATTCTTTTCTTATTCTTGAGGTTGAAAAACGAGCGTAAGTTTGTTGCTATATTTGTTTCCTTAGCTTTACAGTTTTCCTTTTCAGGAAAAGATAGATTTCGGAGATAGAGATTCGTATGAGGGCCTATTCAAAGAATACTGGGAAATAGTTAAGGAAGAAGAAGAGCTGACTATGGATGATGTCTATTCTGCAAATAACTACTTAAAGAAGAATAGGAATAAGAAAAGTGGATCAAGGAAAAATGGAAAGCATGAAAAAGAAGATGAATTTATAGTTGACTCTGATAAAGAAGAAACAGAACCATGTAAGCCATTAGGCAAGAGGAAGAGATCCAAGAAACAAGAGTTTATCGGATGGGGGTCGAAACCCCTAATTGAGTTCCTCAAGTCCATTGGTAAGGACACAACTGAAAAGTTATCGCTTTATGAAGTGGATTCTGTCATCAAAAGGTACATTCAAGAGAAAAACCTTGTCAATCGAGAGAGGAGATACAAGGTTAATTGTGACGAAAAGCTCTATTCTGTCTTCAGAAAGAGGTCACTGGCGAAGAGCAGAATATTTTATCTTTTGGAGGCCCATTTTGTCGAGAACTTGGAGGAATCAGAGGAAGATGTAGATGATGGTGACAGTGATGGTGAGCAAGTCCGTTGTCCAAACAAAGGTGAAAATGTTGGTGTAGCATGTAAGAAGCAGACAACTTCAAGGTCGGATATGGAAAATCAGGAAAAGGAAGTCGAAACTATCGTCAAGCAAAGCTCTTTCGCCTCTATAGTTGCTGACAATATCAAACTCGTCTATCTAAGGAGGAGCTTAGTTGAGGAGTTATTTAAGCAGCCTGAAAACTTTGAAGGGAAAGTAGTTGGGAGTTTCGTTAGAGTCAAAACAGATCCCAAAGATTATCTGCAAGTGAATTCTCACCAGCTTTTGCCGGTAACAGGTGATTGCTACCAAGCAATCGGATCCAAGATGTTGTTAATAATTCCTAGATTTGTTTGATCTACAATCTCTATATAATATTTTACTTGTTTTTCCTATTACTTGTTATATCTCAGTCTATCACATCTTGAATCAAGTTTGGATTTACAGACTTGCTTTGCTTTTGTTTTTTGCTTTTATCCTTCACAGGTGTAGAAAGATCTTCAACTGGTGAAATCCTCTTGAGAGTTTCTTTGATGCCAAAAGTTCTCGACCTAAATATGCTTTCGGACTCCGACTTTACTGAGGTTAACAAGACCATTTCTTCCCTGTTTTCGACTATATGAAAAAATGATCGACTTTTAACTCAGCTGATTCATTTTAGTATTTTCGCATGCTGTTGAGCCAAATTGTTCCATCTATTTCATCTCCTGACCAGGGCTGACAAAAAAGCAAAATTTTACAATCTTCCAATCTCGTCTAGTGTTTTTCTCAGGAATTCCAGTCGCAATACGTTATCCTGTCACTTTTTTTCCTTGTTCATTCTATGTGTGTGCAAACCTTGTAATAGCTCGTAAATATTTTCTTGTTCTATCCAATTATGTTTGAAATAAGGGAGTAGCATGGTTATCGTATCTACGATTGCATTTTTTCTAAACTATATGGTCTGCATAATGGCAGGACGAATGTCAGGGTCTGCGGGAAAAGATAGAAAAAGGCATGCTAAATAAATTTCCGATCGTAAGTTCCATCATGCATGAACCGTCTTGCCTTTTTTGAGGCAGATAATTTCCAAGTACTTAATCATGGATTACTGATCACGATGGTGTTGAGTATGTTCTATATTTTCGACTGATCGTTGAATATTACAGTGGTTTTCATCGTATATGCTTCTCATCTGCTAAACTAATTTTTCAAAAAAATAAATTAAAAACATTTGTGTGTAATTTTGTTTTGGCTTTTCTTTCCTCTGAGTCAGGCAATCCATGCATAAATTTATAACGATAAACAGGTTATTTCACAACTAATACAATGTCTAATTTTTGGCAGGTTGAGCTCGAGAAGAAAGCTAGAACTCTGCATGAAGATATCGTTAACCACGTATGTTTTTCTAATCTCATCTCACTACTAGTTTTAGAAGGCTCTAATGATAAAATAATCTTTAACTACATCTTTAAATGCATGCCCCCACAACTGCTTCATGTTTCGAGTATTCTTATAACATCTTTTTGTCTCTTCTCCGTATGAAAAAAAAAAAAAATCCTAAAATGCTTCTTCCCGTGTTGCTTGATCCCTACTTGGCACCGTACGCGTGGTAAATTACTTGGCAGTGGATCGAGAGAGAAGTGGTCCTCTTACAGAATCGCATAGATTGTGCGAATGAGAAGGGACGGAGAAGAGAATATCCTTTTACAATTCTTGCATTACGGACATAGCATTTAGGACTAATAACATATAACAGATGCCAAGTTGTCACTCGAGTTCTTGAATTATTAGGTTAAAATTAGTATTTAGAACAACAATCTTTGTTCAGTTCGTGTATTTTGAGGGGCATAATTCGTTCTTCACGAATAAAGTTGAACCTTAACCTTTTCTGTTGTGAACATTGTCTCATTATATACACCAAAGAGAACTACTCAAGAAACCATCCGAGCGGGAAAGATTGCTGAAACGGGTGCCCGATGTCATCCCTGAAGTTATAGAGCTCCAAGCCGCTGTGTCCGAAGACCTTGAAATTGACTAGTCAAGAGCCTGAAATCAATGCCGTTTTTGAACTTCAAAAACTAGCAAAAACTGGTCTTAGGACGATACTTGAGTAATGTTTTGGCTGAGTGTAGAAAATCTCTTGGCTTTCTGGCACTTAAATATTATAATGTGGGTTGACTCTTCATTAGTAGGTGCCTTTTTTTTTTTGGGTGGCATGTGGAGCTCCCGATTTTGAGATTGTACATGTGATTGGGAGTACTACTTTGCTTCTGTTTTATAACAAATCTTTAACTCTTCTTTTCAGAAATTGAACAGTAGTTCATTGTGGCATGTTGTTTTTGTGACTGACAATCCAAAATAAGCCCAACCCAATTCAGGATTTCAAGATATTGGCCCATGTAAATATTGTAGTAAATAATATTTTTTGGAAATTAATGATATCTTTGGAATGAAAGTTTGAGATGAAATTGTTAAGGCAAAATTGATTGATTTTTAAAAATTAATTATAATTTTAATTGACTTTTTAGAAAAAGATAAAAATTAAAATGAAAAAAATTTAGTGAGAACCAAACGCTTGCCAAAGAAATAACAATATTTTAAATTATTCGAAATAAAGAGTAGTAGATGGTAATATTTGCACAAAGATTATAAGTTCAAGAAACCTTTTAAACTTGACTAAATAGTCTATCTCTCAAAAAAATAAAAGTTTATCAATTCTATCCTTTTTGTAATCTTTTTTCTTTAAATAAAAAAAAAATGGGAATGTGCATATTATGTTAACTAAATTTCTGACTTATTTAGCACCTATTTGATTTTCTTCATTTAATTGTTTTCAACTTTTTTTTATAATATTTTTTATCGGTAACTAATTCGTATCATTATTCAATATTGATGTTATATGTATATTTGAATTTGAATCAAATTTTACTTTCAATATATATATATATATATATATCGAATAAAAAAAGAATCAAATCACAACCATATTTATCCTTCATGCGAACTTGTCTCCTCAGTGTCCCTATTAATGACATCAGTTATATAATGATATTATCATAATGATGTGTTCGATAATGATGATATATATATTAATATTCTCATAATGATATTCTCATAATGATGTGTTCGATAATGATGATATATATATTTTCTTCTGCCACTCCATAAATGTCCTTGCAGTGGTGATAATTTTAGCAGAGTTTGAAATATTTATCCACTTGGATATCCTCCGATAGTGATGATAATTTTTGTCACACTTAAAATCTTAAGTTCAAGTGTGAAAATTTGTTTAGGTTTACTGTTACTGTTTTTGTTTTTAAAATGCCAGTTTCCTTCTTCTTCTTCTTTCTTCTTCTTCTTCTTCTTCTTTTGGTATATGTAGCTTTAATTGACGTACATCAATCAGAAGAGCATAGACCAAAGATGAAAGGCATTTTAACATATTTTTTACATTCGTTGAGGCCTCCTCTAACAAAAAGATTACATCACTTCTATAAGTTCACCCAAAAAAAAAAAAAAAAAAAAGGAAGATTATATTACATATTTTTACATTGTGTTTAAACTAAATGTAAAGTGAATTTGTTCCATTCCGTTGTCTGCTTGATCTTCCGGGCACAAAATCCAATTTTCTTATATCCCACTAAAAGTTATTTGACATATATCATACATGAAGTACCTTTTTTTTTTTTTTTTTTTTGCTTGTCATCATACATAAAACACTTGTTATATATATATATATATATAATGAAAATCTGGACAAACCTATATATCTTTATCGAACTAAACCCCAGAATTTTGTTTAGCTAACGGTGCAATAATGGTCCTTTTTTTTTTTTTCCCTGAACTTAAAATGAAGATATTCAAACTCAGCATTTAATAATAAGTTAGATGCAAAATCATTGCTAAGCTATGACAATAACCAGAAAAAAGTATATATATAGGCGTTGCGACTCATGGACAAGTTCCATTCATGAAGAGCATGTTTAACAAGCTCTAGCATAATACAAACATAACCAGCAAAAAAAAAAAAAAAATACAAACATTAGAACTTAGAGGCTTTTGTTAAAGTAATAAACGATATATGCATAAATATATGTGTGTGTGTGTGTGTGTATACATATTTTCCTCTATCTATTTACATACAAACACACGAACCTATATAAAATATATTTCTGAGAAAAAAAAATGTATTATATAATGTAATATTAGGAATATTCCTTTTTATATACATTTGTGGTTACGCATGCATGCAGAAATCTGTGTATGTATTTATGCGCGTGAGACAAAATCTCTGTCAGGAATAAATCAGATGCATGCAGTTCTCCATACATACCTGCATGGTTGCGTAACCTTTTGACTTAGTCGCCTGTTTGAGCCAAGACAACCCAAAAAAGAAGAAGAAACAAACAAAAACGACTCGTATTTTATATATGATGATCACTTTTGAATACGTGGAAGCTCTATTTTCAAAGCTGATCAGAGTGTTTGTACAAGTAAAAGAAAAAAATTCAGGCGACGAACAAATTTTGGCTACCTCTCCTTTCTTTTTGTGTGGATATTGACAGCATAAATAGAAAGTACTCAAATACTAAAAAGATAGGTTACTTCAGCGAATGATCCTTAAATTATACGTTTCGTTTCTTGTTGATATTTGACTTTTAGTTACATACATTAAATTTTTACTTTGAATTTTTCCACTGATATGCAAACAACGACTATATTGTTATTATATAAGAACCGAATGAAAATTAAATACATTAAAATCATGTGAAATAAAGCTAAATTATAATTGAACATTTTTAAAAGAAGAACTGTACCTTTAAAATATATCTAATGAAATTATACATGCGGTTCATTTTCAAAATATTTCCAATGAAGTTATAATTTTCTTTAAAAAAAATGTTTAACTACGACTTTATATATAAATAAAGCTCATGTAAATGAAACAAGTTAAATTTTTGTCTTTTTTTAGACAGAATGTTGGTATAGTAGTAGAAAAGTTCAGAAGAGGTGATGTGTAAATCACCTTTAATTGCTCATTGGAAAATGATTGAAACACCATCGAAGCTGAGTAGTACTGCTAATTTTATAACAAATAAAGAGTAAATTTTTTTTTTCTCTAGGTTTATATTACAAAACATGCCTTATAAATGTATATGTTTTAGTACCTCTAACATTATTATCTTTTTATTATTTTATTATATAATTAAAAAATGAAAACATTTTTAGATTTTGAATCTCATAGTCTCCTTCCGCTGAATTAGTCCAGCGGAATTCTAACATTACTCGTCCTTAGCATTCACTTGACATTACTTGTCTAAGTCTGTGTGGTAATATTTTCCAATGGCTACTTGTGCATGTACTCATTATATAACTATCGTTTGTTTGTTTAAAAGCAACTTGACGTGCAAATTTCCTCTTTAGATAATTTAAGTGATTAGTAAGAAATGTAAAGCATGTTTGGACTATTTATATTTAAATTAGGATTTGGGATTGTTTATTTTCTTTGCTAAAAAGAATATGTAAGTCCTTTATTCATTTTCTTGTAAGTATAGATAACTTCTGTTTATTAGTTTATTTAAAGGAATTATGTTTTGTCTGCAATTATAATAACACTAAACCTTAACCTTTTTTTTTTTTTTTTCTTCAATTCTCTTATTTTTCATTAGGTAATTATTTCGACAGCCTTTGGGAATAACTTTTGATTTGGCGTTGGATCCCCAATTAAACCACAATGAAAAGGTCCTTGTTAATGCAAAGGATTATATACTTTTTAAGTGACTGATGAAGAATATTATAAGTAGCTAATATGGAGAATCGTTTTGTTTCACTTTTAACGATCCCGATACTAATGCAACAAAAAATGTAACTTTTTTTAAGCAAAAGGATATATATTAGCTCCGATAAACAGTCCTATAAAGAACTTGAAAAGAGAATCTTTAACTGATCAACAAATGGCCAGGTATAAGATTAATGTAGGGCAAAGTATGTCTCCTCTTTTACATAAACCCTCATGTTTCTTGTTATAAAAATCAAAATTTGAGCAAAAAACACAATATCCAAATCCAAGCGGCAAAAATTAAAGGGGGAAAAAAAAAAAAGAAAAACAAAAAACAAACAAACAAAAGAAAGGCATTAGTCTTTCTCTTTCCCCACACCTTTTAATGACATCAAAAATCCTTTAGGATTTGATTCCCTGGCCTTGTTTTTCAAAAAAGGGGAAATGATCACCTAGCTTCTTCTAAATTAAAGCTGACTGGACCCTTAAAAATAATAATTAAAAAAGTAATAATAAAAAATGACCTACAAATTACAATTCATATATGTGCTTTCTATTTTCAATCTAGACGTAACACCTTGCCTGCAATGTTGCCCTTACCCCTTACCCCACTCTCACCTACCATGATTACATCACTAATTCATATATATATATATATATATATATAGATATAAGCCTAGCTATAGCTAGCCAGCTCCAATTAATTCTCTTTTTGTTACACATTAACTTAATTTTACATAAGTTATATTATTCTAACACCCTTATGATTAATTTGGGAAAAGAATCATGACTGCTTACTTACCAGTCCTAGGTCGACAGCACAAAGTCAAGTCTCTGCCCAACAACCATTTTATGCCTGGAGAGCATATACATTGATGGCAATAAATACACTGTATTACTAGATCTATGTCAATATCTTTATCCTATACAGATGGAGAATTATGTATGTGAGGTTAATTTGTCGGCGAATCCCTGAACGCGTTTTGGCTTCATCTTGGTTGTGGTTGTGGGTTGTGATGTAACAGGGTCTTGCTTCTCTTTCTATCTCCTTAGCTTGAAAAAAAGAGATCGCTAATAATCATCATTTGAAAGAAGACCTTTTACTTGTAACAACTAACTCTAATTAATTTCAGTGCAAAAAAGATTGGTGTCTCTTTCCCTTTCTTATGGTCATTATCGTGTAGAAATAATAGTACTACTTACTCTTTATATGAAATTTGAAACTCGTAAAAGATTAGTTTCCATCTTAAATTATCAACTTGTTATTTAGTGGAGTAGTCTAGTCCCCTCATATATATGTACATCTATTATTTCGCAGAAAAACCCTTTCTTTTTTCTTTTTCCTTTTTCTTTTCTACAGTTGGGGAAAGGTACTTTTTTTTTTTTTTTTTTTCCAACTAAAAGAGGTAGGATCGAACTCTTTTTTGAAGTCAAGGTAATATTTTTACGATGCGAGACTTGAATTTCTTTCTATTTTTACTCCTCTATCCGTATATAATATATTCTTTTCCTTCTGATCATAAATGTACATCCACATACAAATTTTTGCCACCTTATTCAAAAGGGGTCACTATCACAATCTTTCAAATTTTTCTTCATGAGAGCTTTTATAAATTCACGAATCAAAGAGATAGATGGTTGGCGTGCGTATATATGAGGGATAAAATGTCATTCATAAATAGTTCTATATATATAGAATCCTATGGTTCAGCTTTTTTTCGAAAAAACCGCTCATGAGAGGATGGACTAAATTTTCAAGTAATCTTATCATCTAGAAAAAAATATAGAAGCAGTCAAGAAGGGAGACGTAGATGTATGATATATGTATATTTATATATATAACATATATATATATAAATAGTATATAATTTGTTCTTAGTTTTGTGTCCATATTCCAATTTTATATTATTTCTTTTTATATCACATTCCATGCGTTTAATGCAATCTTGTTTTTGTTTGGGGGGTCAAAAAAAGATGGAATCTGTTACAGTACTGAATTAGCTGTAACAAAGTTGGAATAAAGTTACACTCTGATAGAAGGGAGAATCTCAAAAGAGTTTCGAGAATTGACGTTAAATAATTTTTATTGGCTTCCAATAGAGATTTTTACCTAACTAATTATTTATTCATTTATTTTTTGTGATTTTAAGTTTCATTTGCAATTGAGTAATGTTTTTCTCAAAACAATAAAATAAAATAAAATAAAGGGAAGTGAACAAGGAATATTTAAAGTAGTACTATCAAGTTGATTTGAAGGACTCTACTTGATCGGTGTATGAATATTCTACAATGTTGGATTGCGGCTACCCTAGCAGTGGTAGTTAGAATATTAATCAATACGATGAAAAGAAAAATGCAAAATTTCAACTCCGATATCAATTGTAATAAGTCTCAGATATTGATGCTGGGACGGAATTGTATTTAGTATTTTACATCTCTAATGTTTTGATAATCGGACAGGGCAAAAGAAATCACTTGAAGTTATGTCCCATCTTTTGAAATTCACGAATTCCACTTTTTCGATATTCTAACATATATAGCACACATTATAATACATTACTAATCATGTGTCACACATTCTCAAAGAATTAAGGAAATCATCATGTTACTGATAAGTTGGCAACTCAGACTGTACATAAGACACAACCGACATGGTGGTTTAATGCTCCTCAATTTTGTGATGCTACAGTGGCAAAGATATAGCTGGTCTTCTTTGTTATAGGTTTCGCAACTAGTTACTTGTTGAGATTGCAATTTTTCCTTTGGAATTGCCCGTTAGCTTTGTATCTAGCTAACCAATTCATTTAGTAAATATGTACTATTTTTTCCCTCTCTTTTTTTTTTTTTTTTTGGTTTTATCTAGGGGGTTTTTAATGAGGCATATTTAAAGTTACCCTCAAGGAAAGATTTTATGCTTTATCATATGAGACTGCATTCCGGCTACTGTCTTTTGTGGGCCTTTTAGTCTAGTTGTTTTGTCTTTTTGGTTCTTTATTTGCCCTTTCAAGGTACACTCTTTTGTAATTTTTTTTATTAATAAAATATTTTGAGTGATGAGGGTGTTAGAGGAGTTGTGATGAATTCAAATATTAAATTAGCATTAGGTTAACGATGATAACCACCCTAGTTATCAAATGATTTTGTATCATCAAATTGAGAAATAATTTCTTTCTTTCTTGTTGAAAGGAATTATTGAGGAATAAACTTCATAATCCTCTTTATCATATCTTGCGGTTTTTTCCTAATTCATTGTTTGATTACTTAAATCAAGATGAATTTTGAATTTAATTAATTAACTAATTTTGATATAAATTATTCTCTATAAGCTGAAATCTGAAAAAAGTTCGGCTAAATTAACACACTAATTTTGTTTATAAATTGTGTCCGCAACTAGAAAATATTAGGAGAGTAATTAACAAAATAACCATATCCAAATACCTTGAAAGGGAGAGTAACAAATATTAAATGGGTGAATATAGTTTCCAAGGTAAAGCCGCAGCTACACAATATATATATATATATATATATATATCAGAGTGACAATAGCTAGTAGTAAATAGAATTTTTATGAAAATAATTAAAATGAATAGCAAGGTTTTAAATAATTAAAGTAAATAGCATTTTTATTAGATAAACAACATATTTATGAGACATAAATAAATCATTTATATGATAAATTTTTATTTATTGTCACTTATTTCAAATATTTTAAAAACCTACTATTTACTTTAATTACTTTCGTTAAAAAGAGAAACTGCTATTTACTTGTTTTTCCTTTGGAAATTTCTATGTATTTCAATAACAATAACATTAATGATTTCTTATTTTTATTATGATGCCTTGATTTTAATAAATTTCTTTTTTTTTTTAATTTTTTTTTATAATGATGCCTTGATTTTTTTTTACAACATAATGTCTTGATTTTTGACTAACACATTTCTATTATCCACCATATTACTTACAAATTCTATGCCGAAAGTATTTTTGAAAAAATCCCAATGATTTATATCATTTGTCGTATTAATCTTATAACGACATGATGCAAAAAGTACGTCAAAATGCTACGCTACGAGCTGCATGCAAAGCTTCTATGTACTACATGCATATAATATATGTGTGTGTGTGTACGAAATATATAGTATTACTCGTCCTTAAATTAATCCATCCATAGGTGAATAAGACTATTGTGATTATTATACAAGCTTTTTTATACCATTTTTGTTTCTCACGTCAACTTTGAAATGAAAACATTTCTTTGATGACAGGGGCCAAAAAAAAAAAAAAAAAGAAAGACAAATCGTCCTACACTGCTTGCTATGTATTAGTGAATTTGCGAGTTCCAATACAAAAGAAAGTCTTGAAAAGATATTTGACCAAAAAATTGATGTGATTATTCATGAAGAATTGGCTTCGTTGTTACTTTCGGTAATCCTCACTTGTCCCTTTACACAATCTTCGACAATTGATAATTAATAAATTAATAATCTCGTATGAGCTAGATCTCTATTTAGAAGAACTATCCAAATGGTAATATTAAAATAAAAACATTTAAAAGTAAATATATGAACAAAAATATTTAAATTATTATTTGAATTAACTTTCATATGTTAACATTCTAAACAAAATAAAAAAAAAAAAAAAAAAAAAAAAATAAACGAAAATATTTAAATTATTATTTGAATTAACTTTCATATGTTAACATTCTAACAAAACATTTGAACAATAATGTTCAAATATGTGTTTGAATAGTTGTTGAAAACAATCATTTGGATGTGCTATCTGAAATGAATGTTTTATTAAATAAAATGAACGTTTAAAAGTTTCTTAAAAACATGCTGTAGATTAGATATCTGAATGGGTCAAAATTTTGGAGTATAACTTTTTGGATTTATTTCTAAATGTTCAAAAAAATTGAACCATTTGGATGCTCCATTTCAATTTACCACAATAAACTCATATTTAAATAGGTCATTGAAATGAAATTATCCAAATTATCTCAGATGTTTACCCTAAATTAAAGGTTAGCTCGTTTTTGTCGTTTAAAGAAATTCAGTTTTCCTTTAAAAATAAATAAGGAAGAGCTCATGGAAATACGACTCGGGAATAACTTTACATATTAAAAAGTGACAATGCTAAATAACCAAATTCTTGATCAAGGAAAGATATCCCCTAATCATTATGTCGCTTTACCCTCTAAGGCCTCTTACCAAGGTTAATTTCACGTGGAAATTTTTCTTTTTCTCTTTTTTTTTTTTTTTTTTTTGGGTTTGATAAAAAGTTTGTTTTAATTAATTTTATTTTGGAAGTCATGTTTTGACATTGAAAGAATCTTAACAAACTGCAAGTACTGTTAATTGTTATGTTTGTTTTCAAAGATTATTATATGCCTTTTTAACTTTTTTTTTTTTTTTTTTAACTTTGAAAAATTACTTTGTGTGTGTCTATAGCCCGTCAATGAGCTGCCCACTAATTACTTGATGTACATTTTTCCCTTTCGCAAAGTCAACCTGAACTTTTATTTTCTGTAAACTACAACTAATTGTATATTTGGAAAAAAAAACAATAATAATTATGCATGTTGCTACTAAATACGCTTTTTCTTGAGCTATATTTTCTTTTCTTTATATTGGTATTATTTTCTTCGAAAGAGTAGACTTTGCGTGTGTTCATATAAAAAAACGTTTCTTATTCCCGTCAGAAAGCTGCCATTAATCCTACTCTTGGTACAGTTTTCACTTTCTCAAAAGTCAAAGTTTTTAATGTACAGTAAATTTTCTTTATTTACCAAAGTCAAATCGATATTTCATCAAATATTTTACGTGACTGAGACAATATAACCATACAATTCCACGGTTGGTTCTACGTTCTTCTAGTTACTTCGATCTTTAATCTTTCCATAAAATAAGTCATTTAATTATTTTCCGTAGTTGGTGTGGTTCATTTTATAGTTTGTGTATGAGATAGATATATATATTTTATGGAATTTCTAAATTATGGCCTCCATTTTATTTTTTTTACTATCGATGACAATTTTTTTTAATTGTTAGATTAAAATTTGACAATTTGACTTATATCTACATTAAAAATTGACATCACACAACATAAATTTATTTTTAGCCATGGATCAGGATTAAATTGTTAAAAATTAATCCAACGACTAAAACATCAAATTTTACACACTAATGAAAGATAAGAAGTTTTATTGTAAAAATTATACTATTATTTATTTTTTTCTTTCTGTGAAATAGAAGTACTTTGTCTCAAAAATGCAACTTTTTTTTTTTTTTTTTCCTGTGAGAACATAAAAAATGCAGCTTATACCCACCATAAAGCTGTTAAGCAGGTCAGGGCACATATTTCTCTTTCTCAAAGTCAATCCAATCTTTGTCCTAACAAAATTGTTCCATTAATTTTTTTAGCCTATTTACAGAACTCAATTTTCTCTTTTGGGTAGTAAATAAGCAGAAGGCTGTAAATATTTTTTCACTATCTCTTTAAATTATTATTATTGTTTTTTTTTTTTTTGGCCAAAGGCTTCATTCAGACCTTTTTATTTTTTATTTTTATTTTAATAAGATAAAAAGTGAAAAATGTATATCAGCCCCAGCATATAGGCCCTAGAATCTCGGTACTTGTTAAGTTGTTTGAGTGTTGGCTTTAGCTGGAGTCAGTCTCCCTCAAACGATCTTTATATGATCCTTTTCTCTTCCAAGTTTTCATTCACATGTCATTCTGCAGCCATTACCCACACTGTCCCATAAAGTTCAAATATGATGGGTCGATTCCTTTCCCTTTCCAAATAAATTTCGTTTTTCACCACTAATTAAAACAGTAACATAACGGAAAAAAAAAATATTTTGATTTTTTCAATGTAAACTTGGTTATTGTGAATGTGAATTTCAGTTACTAGCAATATGAATTCATATAGAAGCAAATGTTAAATAAGGGGAATTTACATTCACTTTAGCTATATTTTCTTCTATATAAATTTACATTTTAGTAACTAAAATTCACATTTACGGTAATTGAAATTCACATTGGCGGATATTATTAGGTACTGGATTTAAGACTTTAAGTATATATATATATGGATGGTTGCTAGAAACATTAATAATGCTGAATTTAATTGTTTTTAAAATTCATGCAATTTTCTTATTGGGAATAATATAGCTGACCACGCGTTTTTTTTTTTTTTTTGTAACACAAATATTTAAAATACTAGATCTTCCTGATTATTCACCCTAAAAAAAAAAAAGAAAAAAAGAAAAAAAAGAGCCTTTGCTCATTCTTTTCTAAAGCCAGTCCTAGATATACTTATTTTATCTTTTGTTTGAAAAGAAGAAACAAACACTACTAGTTCTTTTTACTATCGTTTTACGAATTTCACCAATTACAAAGATTTCAACGAGCCTTAGGAAAGAATACATTTGTTCATGATATTATTCCTATGAGCATGAGTTGTTTATATTGTCAAGTTAAAACCATTGTACCTGTGACTTCTACGAATAAAATTGGGTAGAAAAAGAAAGTTAGGTTTTTTAAAATGAATTAATGTGATGGGAATCAACAGGTGTATTAAGACATTCTGATTAGGTTGGAATCTCTTTAGCACCCCTCATCATTTCCCATCTCACATATTATTGAAATGAAGTAAAAATAATTTTTACAAGGAAACCAAAATAAAGCGATAAATGCATACACAAGCACCAAAAGAAAGCATAGATCACAATTAGTAGCCAGAGACAATAGTTTCGAAGATTCAAAACTGAGAGTCTCATCTTGAAAATAGGTCCCAAATTAATGTGCTGCGTTAAAAATCCTTTAGCCAAAACTCAATTAAAAAAAAAAAAACTATAAGAAAAAAAGAGTACATGTTTACTTGAAGAAGTCGGCTAGTTATCAAATCTGTAACAAGGAGACCCACCATATCCCTGTGAACCGCCACAGTGTAAAACTCCGGACTATTAAACGACTAAGAATTATTTTTCAAGTTACTGCAAAGGAAGCAAGTTTGTCAGCTACATGATTTCTTTCTTAGAAGATAGAGAAATCCCATAGTAAATTTTCTCTAAATGTTGCATGACCCGATCCCATTTTGCATAAAACCTCCAAAGGAACATTCTTGTTGTGAAAGTGAAAAAATATCAACAACATAATTGGCAAATTCAAAACAAATCAATCGCCATAATAACTCCACATGAAGCTATATTATAAGCCTCAAAAGCTTGGAGAATACACAGAGGTCTATGAAAGCATCCTTTAATTATAAACCACTTTATAAATTTTCAAAATTCCACGACATAATATTCTGCCTTTCTTGGGGAACCATTATTGGTTGCTTAATCGGTGTTAACCTTGATCTAGCCTAGCAAAGGATTTGCATAATGTATATTTTGAGATATTATTTAGAAGATTGAACTTCTTTAGAATCAAATGATTGTTAATGAATATTGTTCATAGTGAGTCAGCTTCATGATTACAATTCCAAAGGAAGACCAAATTTAGCGGGATGGACCGTGAAATTCCTATCCTCAAAAATTACTAAATTATTCCTGATCTTCCAAACAAGTTTATGATTGTTCGTTTCAACTAGACAAATCATGAAAGAATAAATAAGTGCTCAATGTCTTCTTCTGCTGCAAAACATAAATGGCGGAAAAGCAAAACATTTAGATTTTAGAATTTTTCAGAAAGTTGGGATTTTTCATTGAATTCCTTTATAAAATGCGTTAAAAAAAAAAGGGGGGTTTATATATAGAGACTTACAAGAAAATAAAAAAAATTACAAGAAAAAAACTTCGAAACTAGAATAAGTCTAGAACTACATCACTATTGGGGGCAAAATATACTCATATATACTTGTATGCTTTTCAACGAAAAAGTGTGTAAAAGAATATGAATTAAAAAAGAAATGATAAAGGTAGACTTTGGCGATAGCATGATAGAAGAAGAAAATGGATCCCGTTAATTGTGGCAACAAAATAATGATTATATGGTTTTTGTTCTATTTTGTACTTAAATCGCGTCCACTGAATTTCGAATTTCTTTGCATTATGCAAAAAATACTCTTGTCCTACACAACTTTAATTCAGATCATCTCCAATACATTTATCTATATTAATTTTATATTGATTATAGAAAAATGTAAAAGATAATAATAATTAACATTAATATATTCCAATACATAATGATATTTTTAGTACTATTTTTACTTTTTGTCACCGTTTTATGTTAAAACTTATAAAAGCAAACCTTTCATATTTAAATAAATTAAAATGAAAATATTGGAATAAATTAGATGAAAAGGTCAATGTAATAATCAATAAGAATCAAATATTAAATTTGATATTGACTATAATATGTAACAAATTTGTTACAAAGTTTAGCAAATGATAAATTTAGCATCGAATATAACAGTACATTATAGAGCACTTTTTCATGTAAATATTAAATATTTAACATTGGCACAACAAGTTAACATTGTATGGAAGATACTCTTATAACCGCAAGAATTTATTACTACAGAGAAGAAAAATACTTAGCCTATGTTTGGTGAATGAGTTTAACTCAAATTCAACTCAAATTTTTCATATTAACTTGTAGCCAACAAAATTTATAATTACTTTTTAAAAAGTCAACTTAACTCAAATTTAAAAATTTCATCTCATCTTAAACTCAACTCAAACCCCAAAGAACCTTTAATTAAAAGAAAGCCTTTAATTTGGATAAAATTATTAGTACCCAAAAGAATTATGGTTCCTTTGAAAAAAGGTTTGAACAAAAACTTTTTGGTTGATTAAAATTAATTTCTCAAAAAAAAATTGTAATAGAAAATTTTATAAAACAAAAAGGTGTTCGAACAAAAACTTTGTGAGCCCGAACTCTTTACTGAGACGAAGTCTTTTTTTTTTTTTTTTTTGGTTAATAATAATTTTTTACCGACTCTGTGTGGAATTTGATTTCTTATTTTACGCTGAAATATATATAAAAAGATTCTTTTAGTTCTGTAACAAATAAGACGCACAAAAAAAAAAAAAAAAAAAAAAAAAAAAACACACACACACACACACACGCACGCACATGCTATACATCAGAACTGCATGTTTATAACATGATGTAGTCCTGGTAATGTGTTAGCCTTTAAGCATGAACTATTCCGATTGTGAACAAGGTATATTCTCGATCGATATATATATGGGTTGTAAATAAGTACATATGCGTCTACTGATAGTCAGAAGTGGCTGTCGTCTGTCCACGCATCCACCAGGTCAACTATAATGCTTTTTTTTTTTTTTTTTTTTGCTTTTTTTTTTTTCCTCCCTCCCCGGCCCGTCTGACCAGACAAAGTTGCAAAGATTGCGTTTGTCTTTGATTCTCTTTTTACTTGCCTTTAAGTTGGCAAAGTAGTCCCCTTCTCTCTTTCTCTCTCTAAAATTATGATATATATATATATATTTATATGTATGCACCTTAAAACAAGCTCTCTACATAAGATAGACAGCACACACACACATATATATATGTCTGTATGTATATATGTGGACCAGAACGAGAGCCTTAATTAGGAGATGCAGACAGTACTACATATTCTTAAACAAACCGACAAGCCACGTGACTGAAAGATATCATTGATTATTGTTCATGATCGATTTGGTCGTCTTACATATTAGACTATCAAAAAGGCAATTAAAAAAAAAAAAAAAGAAAAGAAAAACAAAGATGTAAAATTATAGCTGCAGTTAGAAAAGGAAAGATATTATGAGCAATAATTAAAATTTGCCAAGACCTTCTAGAAATATATAGCAAATTCAACAAACTAATGGTAGACAGAGTGATTAACCAAAGAAAATAATAATTAAAAAAAATTTTTGGTTGACAAAGCCACCCCATCCGAAACTCTCCTTGTAATCACCTTTTTATTTATTTATTTAATTATCTGACATGTAAAAATGAAAAAACCATTATTACACATATGATTTTTATTTGTAACTGCCTGGTAATCATATTCTTCTCTGACCTTGATCAACAAACTACAATGACAAACATAATAAGATCTTTTATTTATTTATTTATTTTTTAAATTTGTTATTTGTCGGGTTGTTCTGTTATAACTGAGCGTTCGACACGTGGCATATCGGGTCAGATGACGACAATGACGATGATGACCTGGCAAAAGTGCTCCACAGCTCCATCTCGTCGCTGAACCTGTAGTCCTGGGTGGCATGGTAAGGCTTGTTGGATGAAGATGATGATGATCGGAGGGCTGTGGACATCTGATCATGATGATTATCGTGATTACGATCATGATCATGATTAATATTACTAGTAATAGTACTAGTGAAGCAGACTAGTTGTCTAGCAGCCTGATCGGTGCTTATACCATTCAGCTGGGAAGCCACAAGGCGATCAAGAGCGGCCCAGTTGGTGATCATCTCCGTCTGATGATCATGAACATCACGATGAGAAAACCCCAAGTTATTGGGATCTGTGCCCAAGGGTACTTGGTAACAGTTTTGGCTGCTTGTGGAGTTCGGGCTCTCGAGGCTGGGAGCTTCAGGAATCTTTCATTGTTGTAGTCGCTCATGTTCATGCTCATGCTCATGCCCGTGCTACCGCCGTCGAACGGCGGAAGAATTCTTGTGTTGTGGTGATTGTCGTTGTTATTGTTGTTGTTATTCTCTTCCTCCTTGAAGTTATTATTAGGCCCCCTTCGTCCCGCGTACTGAAATATTTGCTCCAGTGCTCCTTCGTTCATCCCGGAATCGAACGTCATCGGCTGGTTGTCGTTGCTCCTTGTGGCCGTACTAACCGTGACGGTTGACATCACCGGGCTGTCTAGGGTTTTGTGATGGCTTTTCTTCTTGAAGATTCGACAAACCACCCATCCTTCTTCTGGTGTCATCTCCACCATAACCGCCGAGGACTTTATCCACAGATCACATAAATAAAAATTAATTCCAAACTTATACATATATATATAAATATATATATCATGATTATTGATCTTTCTCGTAATTAAGAACATAAAAGGAAGGGGCTTTCTCACATTGGTGTCGTGGGTGTTGTCGTCGAGTCTGTACTCGTGCATAATCCAGTCGGACTTTTGCCCATGGGGAGCTCGGCCTTTGTAGAAGACAAGAGTTTTTCTCATTCCAATCCTTTTGCAGTTGCTGTGTATCACCTTGTCACGCCCGGTGGCCTTCCAGAACCCGGCAGCTGTGGCGCGGTTGGTGCGCGTTCCTGTCGGGTATTTCTTGTCTTTGTGGCTGAAGAAGTACCAATCGTTCTGTGGGGTGGTTCCTATTCTACACTTCTCTGAACCAACCAAACCAAAAGTAATTAAATTAACATCCATATTTTTATGTAAATCAAATGAATTAATGTATCAAAACTTCAAATGATATTAGAAAATGCCGCCAAAAAAAAAAAAAAAGGTTGTTACCTTGGATATCCCATGGTTCAAGCTTGTTGAGATCGACATCGCGAATGACATCGAGATCGATTCTCAGATTCGAGACCTTCTTCTTCAAGTAGTACTGAAGAAGCTCCTCCTCGGTCGGATGGAATCGGAATCCAGGAGGGACTTGAGATTGGCCGTTCACAGATATGCTCATGTTGCTTTCGAGCATTTGATGAATACAAATTTCTATACTAGTATGGGAAAAGTTTTTTGTCTCACAAGAAAAAATTTCTAGCTAGGCTTGGTTACAAAAAAAAGTTTGTGATGATCAAATCGCAGGAGGATCCAAAGAAAGTCATTAAGATGATGAGCAAAATATGGCCACTAGAAAAGTACAAGAGATAGATGATAAGAGAGAAAGAAAAGTGAGAAATAGAGAAAACCAAGTTTGGTGATGTATTTCAAAAATGAGTATGTGAGGTAGGGCTATATATATATATATATATGAGTTGCAGAACATAAAGGGCCAACATACATGAAATAATAAGGCTGATCAAAAGGGACACATTAATTTATGTTGAGAAAAGAAATTAAATATATATACACACACACACATATATATATAAATATTTGGAATATTAATGTGGGGTTCGTTTGAGAAGAGCCACCTACCTGCAAAGAAAGAGAAAGAGGAGTTGATTGGTGTCATTGGTTAATGGTATGTCGTGGGGTCAAATATATAGATGTGGCTCTATCAAAAAAAGGGTCTAAAAAGGGACGTTTTTGGGCAACTAAAGGTGAAGTGTAAGAGCACAGGCTAACATCCATAACTAAGACCGTCGACCTTAAAATCTATATATATAAAATAAATATATAAATATCTATATAATAAACAAATATCGTGGACCAACTCTCTCTCTCTTTCTTTCTCTCACTCACCGCTAGCTCTGCAACCACCGCAACAAAAGTTTGACAAAAGAAAAACGTTTTTGTATGGTGGGGCAGGGATGATATATAATGTGCTTTGTTGTGACCTTTAGGCCATGTTTGGTAAGAGGGATGGAGAGGAGGAGGGATGGAGACAATGAAGGATGAAAAGGATTGTAAGAATCCTTTATGTTGTTTAGTAAGGTGGAGAGAGGATTGAAATGATAGATGAATAATTATTATAAAATTACTATTTTGTCTATTTTATTGTAAGTTAAATATTTTTTTAAAAGGGTAAAATAGACATGGAGAGGGATGTCCTAAATCCTTCCAGCAGTGGAAGGATCCACTTTTATGGGTCCAAGAAGAGAGCTCCTCCTTCCATCCTTCCCTTCCTTCCTCTCCTCCCTCCAACTAGACGAGAGATTTGCCCTCTCCCTCCACCCTTCTCCCTCCTTCCATCTCTGCCTCCAACAAAAGGGCCCTTAGAGATGATGAGATTTTAAAGAGAAGAGAAAAATAAAAAATACACACACATATATATATATATGTAAATATGCGTGCGTGTGTGTGTGTGTTTGTGTTGTGTATGTAGGGGAGTGACATTGGGCTTTTTTACTCTTTTGATTATTGCTTTATGGCTTACTGGCGACGCCCATTTGCAATCATACCTTTTTAGACTTCGTTGTTCTCTTGAGAGCCAATTTAAAAGAAAAAGAAAAAAAAAAAAGAAAAGGAAAAAAGACTTTAATCTTTTATTCTCTCTCTCTCTCAACATAATAAGCATAAAAGAGTTGCATCTTTTTTCGTTTTGTTTCTTTCTTTTCCTTTTCTAAGTAGATTACTTTCGAGTGGTCCAATATTTGGTTTCAGTTTATGATTATAACAAGTTCTGAAAAATTTTCCCCCTCTTTATGTACTCTTTTTTTCCCCCCCTCATCTTTTTAATAAAATCATTACCTTCCAAGGGGTGTTTCGTTTATTTATTTAATTTTTTTTTTTAAAGACGCTTATTCACATATTACCATGTTATATAACAAGTATAATTTAAAAATAAAAGAGCAGTATTTTATCTTTAAAAAAAAAAAAAAAAAAAAAAAAAACTACTTTGATTCAAGATAGAATGAAGTGCCGCTGAGCGCCGTCTTTGAAGCAGTGTGGACTATGTGTACGCGGATAACCACAATGCACGCTTATTCGCTAGCTCAATGACCAATTTCTATCTATGCACTACTCATAGTCATACAAAGCGAGCCAGCTATATCGCAATAGATGTATTGCAATTTTCTTTTTCCTTTTTTTTTGTTTTTTTGTTTGAGTAGATATGTGTAGTAACTAGCGGATTAAGAATTGCATCAATGACGTTTGTCAGGTTGTTATATATATACCTATATATTCTAAACAAATGACTAGAGGTGATGATTAATCGAGTTTTCTTGGTACATGATCATTGTCAATGTTATATATACATATACATATATATATATATATATGAAAGATTATTACTGCCCAATTGGTTATAATATGAATATGTTTTTCAAATAGACGAAGAGATGAGATAATTAGTATCTAAAAAGCTGTAATATAAAATACATATTTATAAAAGCTACTTCAACAAGTACTGTATGTCTAAAAGCTAGCAAACTGTAAACAAGTAGAAGTAGTTCACCACAGCTTGTGCTACTTAATTATTACTTTTTTCTTCCTTTTTCTTCCACCCCACCGCCCCCCCCCCCCCCCCCCCCCCGCGCCGCGTATAGTATATCTGGAATCTAAGGTTCCGTTTGATTCACTCATTTGAGTTGAAAATTTTAAGTTTCAATAGTAATTTTTGTTGACTTCTCAGAAAAGACAAAAATTTTTTTCAGAACAGATAAAAAACTTTTTCAGAAAAAGACAAAAACTGAGATGAAAAGTTTGAGTTGAAATGATGAACCAAATAAGGGCTAAAACTAACTTTTGTTTTCAAAGTAAAATTAAAGGGATATATAGCAGTAGAATTTATCAATTCGTCTAATTTGTCTATTAACAATTGTTTTAGAGTTTTTAAAATATTAATTAAAAATACTGTATGTTAAAATAAATTGCCATATGTTTGATACAAATTCTGTTTTGATTTTTATTGATGTTAATATTTCGGTAACTTTTTGAAATATGATAATCGCGTATTAAATTTTCATCGATATTGATATTTTGGTCAAGTTGTCCTTGATCAGTCCACATTCAAAATTGCAATTTGTATTTCTATGAAGCAGCTATAAGGTTTTAACAATTAATGAGAGCATATGATATGTATATATAAATATATGTGTGTGTGTGTGTGTGTAGCTTTAAGGCATCTCCTTACATCTTTATGTTGACAATATTTATTCTTTACATGACATGAATAAGCTCTCTGTTTTAAGGATTTTGTATACAGATGTCATTCACCATTGTTAATTGAAACACCACTATCACACTCAAGATCTTTATTTATTATTGCTTTCTTTTTTTTACATTTCCCTAAAAACCCAGCAGGGTGCAAGTCTCATATAGAGACAAAATTTTAGTTAATTAAAACAAAAATCGAAGAATATTTGCACATATATGTGTGTGAATGTGTGTGTCAGTAAGGACAGAGTTTTCTGTTTGCAATAATGTGGAAGCAAATACACACTTATATACACACTGACAACTGACCAGTCCTTATATATATATATATACGCACACACGTATATGTAATAATCAAGCCAAAACAAAAGAAAATAAGAAAAGAAAAGGACGTCCTTGAACTGAAATTCATCCCAAGGGAATCTAATTTTGACTGACGCATACAAAGACCAATCAATGTGAAGATAATTTTTCATGGGATATATTATTGATTACGTTATAAGATATGAATTACGTACGTAATACAATTAATTAGGTTGAGGTCCTACTTGAGATTAATATCATTCGTTGCATTACATTATCAATAATTTATTTGCAATCATTAATGAATCTAGGAAATGCACACTATAAACATTTAATTTAAACCTAAGACCTCGTTTGACGTTTAAACTCAAACTATATTTTTTCATCTCAATTTTTATCTTTTTCGGAAAAAGATATATCTGAAAAAGTTTTTGTCTTTTTCTGAAAAAGTTTTTGTCTTTTCTGAAAAGTAAACAAAAATTTTCAACTCAAACTCATTCACCAAATGGACCCTAAAAGAATAATATTAATTATTTTAAAATTGACATTATTCTTTTCCATATTATTGGAAATTGTGGGGCTTGCGCTGGAGTGTTCTTATAATTCTCTAAACACATTTATACTTGAATTTTATAGTTTACTCTAACTAAATGAACTATTACGATTTTCTAACGTGTGGCTCTAGTTAGTCTGCGCATCCCACACCCTCTCTTGATTATTGTATCATTATAAAAACAAATTATGATAAAATTACATTTTAGCACCAAAAAGTAACATTAAAAAAACAAAAGATTACGTACTGTGTATAAATTGGATTTGGCGATCTGTGTCCTTTTGTTCTTATCCTGTTTAAATGTTTCTTTAATAATTTGTGACACATCAACTAAAAATGACAAACTAGTCTTATTTATTAGTAATTGACGTTCTAGGCATTAAACAACATTAACAGTATCGGATTCAGCGAAACAAAATGCATGAGAAACACGCCATGAGGAAAATTAATGACCCGTTTGGTATTACATCTTAAACTCACATTTTCCATATCAGTTTTTATCTTTTTCTCAAAAATCAATACAAATTATAACTAGTTTTTAAAAAGTCAACCAACTTAAACTTCGGGGGTGTTTGATATGTTAGTTTGAGTTGAAATATTTTAATTGTAATAGTAAATTTTTTTGAATTTTCAAAAAAGACAAAAAACTTTTTGGGAAAAAGACAAAACTTTTTAGGAAAAAGACAAAAAAAAGTTTGAAATAAGTTTAGAATGAACCGTTAGCCAAACTACCTCTTAAAAATTTCAACTCAAACCGTTTCACCAAACAGACCATAAGTCAACAAAACTACTCTGATAATCAAGAAAGAATTCTCATCCAGAAACCAATTAATTATTTTAAGTCTATAAACAACGTGAGTTTCTTATTTTTGGTACCCTACATGTTAAGATATTTATAAAACATAAATTTGGTTTTTAATTGTTGCTAATGTACACTCGCAAATTTCATCTGATAGGAAAAATTTTTATACCTTTTCCCCATCAACATATTCTACCAAAATGGTCTTGAAAAAAATAACGTACACATACTTAAAAGTCACCAAAATAAACTATAAAGAGTAGATCAGTGTAACACAATAAACTATAAAGACACCGTTTTTCTTCCTTTTTTCTCGAAATATGATTTTTCAATTCATTTTATAAGAATTAAACCACACATAATAATATTCACCCTTGCTTAAAAAAAGTTCCATTAAATGTAAATATATATAACTGGGTCATAAAGACAAATGACTATTTGGTCAAACGATAAGATATAAGGTAGAGTGAAGTTTAAATTTAGAAGTATCTGGGTTTGGTCCCCTATTATGTATTAACAAGTGCGATAAAGGAGAAATGGACGATGTCTGTCGTGTCATCATCAATATTGTTATCCTATAATTGTTGAAAGTTGCATCTCAAAATTGTGGATCAGAAAATTATTTCATTGAGATAATTATTAAAATGTATTTATAATGACCATTTTGACCAAAAAAAATATTTTTTTCGTGAATTGTAATAAAAGAAATTTAAATATGAACATATTAAAAAAAGCAATTTTAAGAGAGATAAATTGGAAGAACAAATTATTCAAATACACATTTAAATTATTCAAATTATGCAAAAAAAAAAAAAAAAAATGGCCTTTCAATAAGGTCAGCAATAGTGGGAAGAAATGTTTTTAGTTAAGGTATTTTTCCAGAAGTCTTATTACTAATCATTTTTTAGCTACTCTAAGTTTCTGGACTCTAATGAATATCATTATGTTGGCTGAAAAATGACGGATCAACCACTTACTTTAGTTACTAACCGGCATTTTAGATTGATTTCCATTTTCTTATTTTTCTTCTTTCATAATTTTTCCCTTTGTACTTGCACCAATATTCTGTAAACACACACACAAACAGACACACAAACAGACACACACACACACACACACACACACACACACACATACACACACACAAACGACGCGCACATTTGGTTGATGTGGTTATTGTTGGAGAAGGTAATCGTACACGTGTCCGAAAAAAAAAAAAAAACAAAGAACTTCTCAGTCATGTGATTTCCGAACTTATTTTGTTCCCATTATAATTTAACTAATTATCAACATCTCTTCAACAGGAATTTAGCGGTAATTGTTAGTTATAGTATATTACATGAAACTATATAGACAAATTTAGGCTCACGTTCAAAGAACTTCTATAGCTTTAATCATAAGAAATTTCTTTTTACAAAGTATTTTTAGAGACTATTATGGTGCTTGTTGTTGATATATATATATATATATATATATATATAGTTTTACTAATATAGTTATATTAATAATATCATTCATCATCCGAGTTATATTTTTAAATATTCTATATATTTTTTTCGTTATAAGAGACAGGTCCAAACTGTCAGATCTTATAATTACTTGGATTATAAATAACATAAAAATTTAGTTAAATTTGAAAAATATCTATCATGTTCAAAATACATATTCGTATGCCAGTAAGCAAAAAAATCAAAACAAAACAAAACAAAAATCATTGAAGTTTGCATGGGAAGCAAACGTAGGGGGTCTTTTTCTATGGTTGGCTAGAACTTCATATTCTCGTAGTGGTGCTGGCGGTGAGACGTCAACATTTCGAAGTTATGTTTGAACGTTGGATTTTGTGAGAAAAGACAAATTTAATGTCCTACGGTTTAGGTACAGATATAATTTAACAGCACCATCTTTTTTGACCTTTTTACTTCATTTTCTTGTGACACCAATTTATTTATATCATTTTATCCGTGCATGAACATTTCTTAACGCTATATTTTCCCTTACAATTTTCGTTTTTCATACCAAAAAAAAAAAAAAAAAAAAAAACAAAACAAATTGACTGAAGACTTGAATTTGGTAAGGGTTTGGATTGTAGAATTTGGATTTGAATTAAATTGTGCGTTTAATGTGGTGTTTGTGTGATGAGTTTATCTGATAGTTAAGTATCAATTTAATTGAAATATGACAGTTCTGGATGTCAAATGTGATCTCACATAAAATCATTATCGTTGATTATTAGAAAAACACGCCACCGAATTATATATTTTTTAAAATTTTCAACATGTATATTTATATATTTATATATTTTGGCCACGTAACTTGATATATATTGACTCAACTCATCAATATTCCATTTTTACCAATTGCATGTGTTGGAAAGTGAAAGATGCATAGCCCTTTGCAAATTTCACGTCTTCATAACTTACTTGCTAACATAAGGAATCTTTGATTATATATGTATATTTATTCAACTAAACTTTTTTCAGAAAGTTGCTTTCAACAATCAAACCTAAAACTAAAATGTATTTATTTCCCTAGTTTCAAAAAAAATAAAAAAAAATAAAGTATTTATTCCCCTTACTAGAAGGTCACACGAGTTAGGAAAAACTATCATTTTTTGTTGATGGGGGTAAAAAGGAATAGTCGTTCCAACCTAATTAGATCATAAAATTCTGATTATAATATTATTAGTGGTGACTATTTTCTCAACGTTCTTTTCTAACTAATCACAAATTCACCTAATAATTTTAAGAATCTTCTAATTATATGACACAAGATTTCACATGCAATCTTACATGTCAAATTCTAATTGGCTAAAAAGCAAGTAATTAATGGTAATCATAATTAGTAGTGAAAAAAATAGTACTTGTCAATTGGTTCAACAAAATTGAGGCTGCTTTCAGTTTCATGTTTTCTTATTTACCTGCCTAACCTTTTTTTTTTTTTTTTTTTTAAATATAAGTATTTACCTGCCTAACATAGTTTATGCAGTATACAAACTTTCTACATTTTGTTTTATTTTATTTTATTTTTTGCTTTTTACTTTATCCCAATAATAACATTTGGGTCGGCTTGACCCAGTAGGGACAACATGTCGGCCTGTGTTAGTCCACTCAACGCGTGTCCCTTTTTTTTTTTTTTTTTTTTTTTTTTCCAAGTTATTGATAGTCCCTAACTAAACTAGCAGCTAGAATACATACATTTTACTGTCACAAAGTAAAATTTGACAAATTAACTTTGCCTATGACGCATAAGACCTTTTTGGCTTTGGCACGGGGTTTTAGCTGTGGTGGAGTTTTGGAAGAGGTTTTTTATCTCATTTTATTAAATAGATATGTACGTTGCAAAGTTCATCGTCTGATGCGAATTTAATCATACATATTTCAAATAGATTTCTCTATACTATAAATTTGAAGCTAAAAAGATCTTACTTGAAAAGAGAGATATATATATATATATTTTATAAATACTTCAAAAGATCATAAATTACATAATTAATTATTATACCTCTTAATTTTGATCATTTCTCAGTCTATCTCCTTCACGTACTTTGTAAATGAAAATATAGGACAAAAAAAAAACTTTTTTTTTAATGTATGAAAATGTCCGTCTTCCTGTCTCTCTCTCTCTCTCTCTCTGTTTTGTTTGTTTGTTTTTTTTTTTTTTTTTTTTTTTTTTGTAGTGACTTGAAAATAAATAAATAAATGCTATTTCAGTTTGATGCATAATATATTGGGCTCGTTTTACAAGGCTTTTATTTTTGTTTTTAGAGAGTAAAAAAAGAAGAGCAAAAGCAACTTCTTAATATTGGAACAAAAGTCAAAATGATATTTAAAATATTTAATAAGTGATAAGAGTGTTGAAATGATGTTTTATTGTCTATATATATGTGTATTTGTTACATATGTGTGTGTATACATGTATGTAGATTTGCTTTGGAATGATGTCGCCTGTTTCATTGGTCGATCGATTTATCATTCTTTCTTAAGCGATCAAGCTTTAGAATTTAGGACGTCACAAGTGGAGTAGTAAATGACAAATGTTTATCATATTCATATATTCTGCACATGATCAGTAACTCTTTGACAATTACAACTCGTCTGCCATTATAATTGATGAACAGCTTGTTGATTTTTATTATTTTTTTTCCCACAAGGTTTACGTGTTTAATATCTTATTAGTGGTACATAGTCAAGATTCTTGGACAGCATACAATAGGACATCTTATAATAAAGTGAAGATTCTTGGACGACAGCATACAATAGGACATCTTATAATAATACAAACATATATAAAGATATATATATATATATATAATTACATATAAATTATAGATAATATATCTATGTGTGCGTATATATTATTGGCTTCCCCTGTCTACTAAATTTCATAACGTACGGAACCAAAGCTGTTTCATCACAAATAGCTAGATAGTCGATGCATGCATGTCTATCCCTTCATGACTAAATTCAGCTTATGTAGATTCATGTACAACAGAAAAAAAGGGGGGGGGGGGGGATAAAGAGGAAAGAAACGAAGAAAAATTGGAAGAAACACATAAATTTTATATACATAAATTATTTTATTCATTATATCTTTTTTTTTTTTTTTGGGACTGTAATTCATATGAAACAAGAATGGGAATATTATATATATACGAAGTTTTGATCCAAAAGCCTGTTATTTTCACCAGATTTTCGCTTGTTAAAATAATCGACTTAATACTACAGGAAATTGCATTTTCAGCGGTTAAACTTTCAGTGACTAAATACTTGTAGTCACTAAATATCCCATTCTGCGACTAACAGTTGGTCACAAAAATGTTTGGTCCAAAAAAACTATTTACAGCACCAAGTCAATTGACGACTAACTGTTTAGTCGTTAAAAAGATAGATTTAGTGACTAAATAAACCTTGAGTCACAAAAAGTTATAGCGCCAAATGTTAAGATGGAGGGAATACCAACTTTTTACCACTAAAATAATTTAGTCATTGAAAGTAACATTTTACAACCAAAACTCAGTCTGTGAAGATTAATGACTTTTTGCAACTAAAATAACATTATTAGAAAATATACCTTCAATGACCATACTTTTTTCTCTCTAAATCTACTTTATTGCGACTAATCTTCGGTCACAAAAGCACTTACAAAAACCTATGTTGTTTTTTACATGACAAAATTATCAAATGACTAACCTTTTAGTTGTACAAAGTAATAGATTTGATCTAATAATGTAAAAATTTTGCTGAATCAGAACTATTATTAGATTAGATATGATATATAGCAACGTGTTATCTCTTTCAAAAACATATTGTGTTTTGCTGATCATCCTTTTTTTCTTTCTTTCTTTACAAAAATAAAAATAGCGATTTTTTTGAATGATGATCACTTTTCTATACAAAATGCGTAATTAAATTTTGTTTTTTGCCAAAAGTGCTTTGACATGTAGTTGTTCCAAAATTATTTTTTGACTGGAAGTTTTTCGAAATTGCTCTGCTCTTATGCAATTTTTAAAAAATTAACTATCTAATTTAGTAGGCAATATGTTAAGTCATTAAAATCCTTATAGTTGTTCTCTTGGAGAAAATCCTTATCTTAGCTATTTGCAAAGTTGACGGAATGGAAGTGTATAATTGCACACAATTTTGTAGATTCTCCAACAATATCCAAAAATATGCATGATAGGTTGTGTTAAGTTCATTGATTCAAACTTGAATACCTAAAATCACGTAAATCTATTGAGTGAACTCTCAAAGAGATTTTTGTTAATAATCATCAAAACTCTAATAACAAAATAACAAAGAAGCATTTAAATAGTAAACCTTAGATCCTAATCCTAATCCCAATTCTAATTTGAATTCTAAAAGCCAACTCTTAAAATTTAAACTTCCTAAGATAATCCTAAAATAATTCAAATAAGTATAAGCTTTTAAAATTTAAAATAAGCACTCTGATTATCCTTTTCTAATACTGCACCAAAATTCTTTCAAATAGAAACAGAGAAAAGGACGTTTTTTAAGAGAAAAAAAGAGGTATAATAAAATATTTTATTTATTTATTTATTTGCTGGGAGGTTTATTTAAAACAGTTGATCATTAATCTATTCTAGATACTGCTTCTCTTATTTGTTTGTTTTTCTGTTTTTTGTTTTTTTAACTTAATCACGACAGCGGTTTTATGCTATTTTATTCCTTTTAATTTCAAATTTAATTTAAAAGTCGAATTAGCATTTCTTATGAAAAGCAATAAAATGGTGAACGAAAATTCCAGTAAAAATTTAAATTATGAAAAAAAAAAAAAAAAAAAAAAGGGTCTGAACGCTTCTTTGACTAACTGAACGTATAGGGAAAAATGCGGAGTAATGGAGGTTAGTGGGGGGACAAGATGTGGCTGGAGTCGTGGAGGTGCATTAAATAACGGTGATCATATTTTTTTCTTCAAATTTCTAAATACCTCAAAATAGCTAAAAGTTTCATAATATACATTTAGATTATCTATGAGGAAATACATTTTACATTTTTTTTTTTTTTGAAATACTATTTGTAACATTTGGTGAGGATATTCATGAATATTATGAATATTTATTTGTCATTCCAATATTAAGTTTGAAACATTCCCAAAAGAATTGTTAAAAATAAAGTTTGAAAGTAAAACATAGACTAAAAAAAAAAAAAGTAAACATCTATTAAAACACATATTGCCGTAATTTTTGGAAGAAGAAGGCACAGTTTCAAAAAAAACAAAAAAACAAAAAAACAAAAATTCTTCGAAAAAAAAAGGATAAAAATATAAAATTTTTGGAGGGGAAAGCCTAACAAAAATTCTGGCGCTTCTTTTTGACTCTCAATATTAGGAACTTTGAAAGATAAAAACCAATTTTCAGTTTTTCACTTCATAAACTACAAAGTACAAACATGTACGTTTTCTAATTCTATATGTCTCTCAACTTCTCAAATTTTTTGTTCTCTGGTCTATTCCAACACTTATAACCATCTTCCTTCCATGTCATGGTAAGCTTTCTTGTTTTGTTGGGGCTGGACATGCCAACTTTAAGTGATTGTGAATTTTAATTACCATCTTTCTTGGTTTTCATTCATAAGTTCTTGAATGAAAAGACTTATGAATGAAAAGGTGCGATTTTGCTTTTGGAACAAAGGAATTTTTTGTCTCAATTCATGGTGGATAGTTTTTCATAACATTTGTGAAGAGGTAATTTGTTGAGTCAAGAGATTTGTCATTATGTACTAGATTTTTATAATTCTTATCTTTATTTCCGATGACTTTTCAATTTCTATTTCTCTTCTTTAGATTTGCTAACTGAGTTTTTTTTTTTTTTTTTTCTTTTTCTATTTCTTTTTCGTTTTAATCGGTTCCTTTTGCTTGATTATCGTTCAATCATGATGAAATTTTTGTTCTTGATACCGTCAATTCAAGAGGTTGAAGCGTAGAAGTTATTCAATGCCTCAAAGGTTTGTACAATCATGCAAAATACAAAGTAGCTAGTACTGTCGGTGAGTGATTAATAATGCATCGTTTGTATATATTTTTCGTCATCACTTTTCTCTTAGTTATTTATTGTTTTTGTCTAGAATGTAGACAGAATCTTTGGTGCTCTCTTGCTGCAGTACTACTCTCAAAGAAAGCAACCAGACACAGGGATAATTTGATGAAGCATCATTTATCAAGTTTTCAATCATGGACAACTTCGTCACTACACGTACCAAGTGTTCATATTACTTGTAATGTACATTTTATGTTTAGAGATATATTCATTTTTTAAGTTTGACGGTTATGATTTAGTTTGATTGTTTTATCTTTTAATATTGCACTCGTTTGATTTGATGTTGTAATCCTCTATGAACCTTTATGTTATTTACGTTGCTAGCATCATATGTTAGACGTTTGATTTATTCATATTCCGGATGTATTATTGTATTATTTGATTCTAAATTGATGATGGGTTTTCTAAATCAAGAAATTGAGTCTCTTTTGGTAACATAAAACTTAGTGGAAGTCAGTTGATTTTAATGACCACATTCTAGTCGGTAAGGTAAAAAAGTCTTGAGCTTTCATAAATGGTAACTAATATTGATCGTTAAAGTTTGCAATTAGACTTTGATTCAACCACTATCAAAGTTGCTAAAAGTTTATGAAAAGGTTACTCAGTGACAAAGTGTTGTCGTTACAAAACTAAAGTAAATAATTCAGTGACTGACCATTAGTTACTAAATTGAATCTTTTAGCAACTAAACTATTAGTCACAAAATGCCCAAAAAAATTATTTAATAGTAACTAGCTATTTGTCGTCAATTAATTTTTATGTTCTCCGCAAAAGTAAATTTGGTCTTATTACAACACAAATCTTTAGTCCTCTTAAGTTTTATTGGGACTAATTAGAAACTCTTTTAGAACTAAATTTTTGGTCATAAAAAGCAAAAGACTTTCAATGACCGACATTCAGCAATCAAGGCGTGACTAATTTTTTTAGTCACAAAAAGTTTTTTGCAACTAATTTTGAACTTTTCGTGAGTAAAAATTTAGTTGTTAAAAGTGAAATTTCTTGTAGTTTAAAAACCAAATATTGTTAAAGTATTAGTATTGGATGGATTCGATTTCAATGTCCTTTGTTCCTGTTTTTTTTCGTATCTCATTATCAATATCTTGTCATGTTAAGTAATAAAAATACCATATCAAATATGCATATCACATTAATTAAAATAGCATTATATTAATTGATGAGACATTAAGAAAGATGAAAAGGGGAATAATTAACTGCTTAGTACTCAATAGATTCTTTAATTTTAACGAATCTAGAAAATCTAGATGATGAGATTAATTAATAAAATATTATCATAAAGCCGTACATTGTAGAAGGGCATGACGATATCACAAACCCAATTATAATATTTATATTATGATGCATCCGGAGAAATTATTGACAAAGTACTCGGCCAATTCGTGGAAACTAGATAAAGGGACAAAAACAAGTTAAGATTTTCATTTTATTTTATTGTTTTGTTTAATCATGTGGCTTGGGAATATTGTGGTAGGCGATATATACGCAAACAAGTCTACCCATGTGGCAAACAGTAGTACTTCATTCACATGCATGCGTAAATTCTTATGATCGCTTTCAATAGTATTAATAATAACTTTTCTTTTTGATTGAAGAGTTTATAACTTTTCATACACATATATATAAATATGACACAACTGTTAAAAATACTAACTCATGGGGTCCATCTACTTGATGGTTTTAAAACCCAAATTTCTGTCTTTTTTAGATCAATCACAACCATGTAGAACTTCTTAATTATTCCTTTACATATAAATGTATACTCCTTTTCTCTTTTGGAAATTTTTCCATTCGGTTTGATGGTTTTAATGACTTATATTTGGAGATATTAGCAAAATCTTAATCTGCCTATGTGTGTGTAGTTTTTATGCGTACGTGTGGGATTGTTTTCCTTTAGATTGTGTATAAGTCTGTTTTCAGTTTCCCTTCTTTTTCTATTATTGTATGAATTTTCTTGTTTTTATAATAAATTTGAGTTGAGGACTTTGTTTGAGATCGGTGATTTAGAGGATGTTAATTTAATTGGAATGTTCTAAATCACCTTGATTTTTTTCTTTGCCATGATTCTAAATCATCTTGATGCTAATTGCTGATCTATCTCATATATAATTTTTTAAAAATATATATACGTGTAATGCATGCCTGTGTGCACATATTTATTATTTGGACATATCTACAATGAAAAAGTTAGAATATTATTTTTAAGGGTGTGGATACATAAATATATATATTTAAATTTAAGGGTGTGAAGTAAAATAAAAGTTTAACCTTTTAATTAAAAAATCTCTTACGTTTCTTTTCGTATGTTTTTATATATATTTCTTTCCTTCTTTTTTTTTTTTTTTTTTTTTTTTCAAAATGAATTAAGTTTGTCGAAAAAGAAAAGGTTGAACGTTGCTTAAGAACTTTTGGAGTCGTGGCACCGGAGGATTTAGGTGGAGTACTGGTGCTTTAAAGGCAGATTAATGCAGGTTTGATCATGCCTTGCATTGGAAAAAAAAAAAAAAAAAAAAAAAAAAAACTAACATTTAAATTGTAGAATTTAAAATTTATGTATTATTTAAAAAGCATAGTTCACTTTTATTTTTTCGATATTTTAATATTGAAATTTGAAAGTGAAAACCTTAAGCCATTGCTGAAGTAAAAATATATATAGCTATGACACTTATTAGGTTATCTTATATTATTATTCACCAAAAAAAGGTTCTCTTATATATATTATGGTGAAAGTTTAAACATTGATCTACTTAACAACCAAAAAAGAAGAAGAAGAAGAAGAGCAAGACCTTTTGAGGACGGGCTTTGATTGTGACATGTTGTGACAGAAATTAACTTCAATCTTTAAAAAAAAAAAAAAATGGTAGAAGAAAGAAGAAAGATTAAACCATATGTTCGTCATATTGATCGGTAATTGACATTAGCTTGCTATTAAAATAATGATTCATAACGACGTAATACTAGCTAGCTAGATGAGATTGTACGTAATGTTAGAACTCTAATAAAATAAATAAATAAATAGTGTAGAAAATTTGCTACTGGCTTTGAGTTTGAACCAAAAATCAACCAAGTTTGGTGTAAAGTATATTTTATGTATAGTTTGGTGTAAATTGTTGTTCTAGAAAAACTTGTTAAAAAAAAATTAATAACAATATGGCGTTGGCCATCATTAAATCATCAACCTGTTCATTTGACTATCTCTGAAATACTTTATTAATAATATAATATACATATATATATATATATATATATATTTAGTCCTCCAAATTTCGTTCTAATGGGTCCAATTTATTTTGTCATGATTTTGGCCTCGTTTTTTCTGTGCTGTGTGTATCCTGTTTCGGAAATGAGCTACCTAACAACTCCCTTAACTTATTTTCATGGTAACCCATATCATAAGATATTTATAACTTTTTATTTACAAACTGTACTACTAGTTGATTAATATATGTAAGTTTTTATTTATAATTCCAGTCCAAAAAAAAAAAAAAAAAGGAGAGAGAGAGATAGAGAATAAAAACCCTCCTGTTTAGAATCTTGTTGTATGATATTATTTAAATAATGATGTAAAAGACAAATACAACTCAAATATGTTACATCTGAATAATCATGTAAAAGTGATATATGGAAGAGGCACCGTACTGGAATCATTCCCTAAAAATATATGTATACAAATATCATAGAGTCGCAGGACATTGCATGTCTATGTCACTCTACAGGAAAAAGGCTGCTAAATTTTCTCTGTAGGCTAAGTATTGCTGGACTAATTGTTTTCCTTGAATTATACGGATTGACAATGCCGCAACACCTAAATCTCTACGTTGAGTACTAATCAGGGCTTGTTCGGTATTTCAATCTACAGGATCACTTATGTACACATATATATAGATATATTTGTACATATATATATATATATTTCAATCAAGTTTAATTATAAGTACTAATTATTAATTATCTATATCAATCAATCTAGGTTAGTTATAACGATTTGATTCAGCAAATTATAGATTCATATATATATATATATATAGAAGCTATATCCTCTTGTCGTACTTTTTCCTTGTGTTATGATAAAGCTTACTGATTCTAAGCGACCTTGATGGTATAATCTAAAAATTAATGATCTAGCCAGATCTAGTAACTGTACCAAAAGGCAAAAGAATATTAGGTGCTTTTTAGTGAAAGCCGACTTTATGCACTAACAAATTAGAATGCAGGGAAATAAGTAGTATGTCCCCCTTGGCGTTTGTATTTAGGAGCTTGATTTAGTGATAATTATAATCGTCATCGTCGTCGTCATTTGTATCCCTTAACTTTCTTGTCATATTTTGTTATCTAACTCACTTTAAAAACTCTCATTTGGAATTAGTTCCGCTTACAATTTCTGTAAAAAAAAAAAAAAAAAAAGGGGGGGTCAATGGTGGTCATGATGTGGTCTTTTTCTATTTGCTTTTAATAAAAATTCTAACAAAATAAAAAAAAAATTTGAGTAAGTCTAATTACTCCATTTTTCTGTCTATATTTATTATAAATTTGACAATATATGGGTCAAGAAATATTAATTTGAAATTCATGATAAAAAGCGAGAGTTTTTAAATTTTACAGCCTTAAACTTTTAGGGATAGAGACGAGATTATATATATATATATATTTTGCTTTAATGTACTTTTCGCGTAGGAGCGAAATTGGTTTGAAATATACAAGCAAGATCCGAAAATATGGGACAAAAAAATAAAATATGCCAGTCTAGATGGATGTATATAGATTTGCTTTAAAATATTCGCTCTCCCGTTGGCTGAAAATAACTTTTATGTTGTCGTGGTTAACAATTTCAATATTCTGTAAAGAAAATTTCGAAAAATGAAACGTTAAAAATGCTTGAGATGTGATGTTTTTATTTTTGTAATAAAATTTTTTATTTTATTTTTGGGTTTTTTTTTTCCAGTTGGTTTCATGCAATTTAAAAGACAGCTGAACAACTAGAAAGAGAAACTCCCGAAATAAAATCTAAACAGTTTTAGTTTTGATTACTCTGTTTTTGCATGCAATATCGCTATAAAGTCATTGTACACCAATAATGGAGGAGTAGATATTAATGGAATATTCGATAATTAATGATCGGCACAGTTGGGTGGATGGAAAATATTTTCACAGAACAGAAACAACAATTTATCATTCAATTGGCTGCTTGATTGCGAATTGACGGGTTCCAGAAATCTGAAACTTTTATTTTTCTTTTATTTATTTATTTATTTATTTTTTTAATTATCGCTGCCAATTGTAGTCCTCTTCACCAAAAAAAAAAAAAAAAAAGAAGAATATTATTTTTTTCTTTTCAAACACATTTATCACGAATTTGCTCCTTTTTTTCTAATATATTATGTTCATGCATGTCTTCAATCAGCCCTAAAAAATGTTGAACTCATGTAGTTTTAATCTGGAGATAATATTAGAATCTTTGAAAAAATAAAAATATGTTTGTAACAAGATTTATACGGATATAATAATTTGAAACAAAACTTGAACGATAAGATTTTTTATTTTTATTTTTCATATGTTACTTTAGTATTCTAATTCTTCTTTAACTTATATACAACTTTTCTAATGTTAGACACCAATCCCTTTTCGCAAATTTCGATAAGGAATAAAAAAAAAAAGTCTCACTTTGGTGCACGCTTAGAAAGGATAATTGTGTAATATTTTCTTGAATTTTTTTAACAACTTGCCTAAGTTCATTTATTTATTTGCGGCCCATCTCTTTTAGTCCTCTACCAAAGGAAAATAAAGTTTGTGAATTATTTTAGTAGAAATTAATGATTAGTTTATGTATATATAAATGTTACTTTTATTCAACTCCATTATAAAATGGCACTTGCAAATACAAGATTTTCAAAAAAAATATATTATAATTATGTGACCTATCTGATTGGATTTAAAACTTTTCTCATTTCTATACAATATTATAGAGGGCACAATAACTGCTTTCCATTGTCTGTATGTCGTCGAAAATGGTTCGTTTTGGACGAAAAATTTAACGAAACATTTTGTCTTTATCTTTTAGTTTTTCTGGTTTTTTTAATCAATTTTTTTTTATTTTAGTCATTTTTTTATTTTTTTATTTTTGTCCTCTGGCCTTTTTTTTCGGACCAATATTTTTTTTATTTTAGTCCTTTTTTAATTTTGTATTTATTTTTTGGCCCTCCATTTTTTTCCGGATCCTTTTTTTTTTTTTTTTTTCCATTTTAGTCCCTTTTCATGTTGATAATAATCACTTTTATTTTAGTCCATTTATCTTTTTGGTCTTTTTTCATGCCTTTCTCTTGGATCATTTTTTGTATATTTTTTTACCTGTCATTTTAATTCTCTCTTATTAAGATAAATTTTTTCAAATTTATAACATATGCATAGTACATGCTTTGAACATATATATATATATATATATATATATATATATATAAAGACGTAGAGAGAGATAAAAGTTGAGATTCGTGACTGAAAACCTATCCGAGCGAGCCAGCCAGCCAACATGCGTGATATAATGAACATTACTATCTACGGCCTTCAAAGTGCGATTGTCTAATCAAATATCTACTACGTAAAAGCTTAATTATTTGTTAATCCCCACGTTGTTCAACTAGGACAAACATTTGACACATTTTTAAGTGCGAATTATGTCTAATCATTTTTTTTCCCAAATGCTTTTGCAGGCGATTATGGAACCATTAGTACCATTTTTTTTTTTTTCGGTCGACGTCAAGGAAAGAAGCAAATCATTAGTGATAAATTAGTATTAATAATTAGGTAATGAATTTAGAAAGCAATCTGACCACGAATAAAAATATAAATATGCATAAAGAGACATTAGTCTTTTTACCCTGTTTTTATATCGACCCCATTAAATATTCCTTTCGAGATTCAATTCACAGGCCTCGTTGTTTACAAAAGGGATTAACACCAAAGCTATAAAAACCTAAACAAGTTTTCTAAAAAATTAAAATTAAAATTAAAAATTAAAAATTAAAAAAAAAAAACAAGATTTTAATTTATGTATACCAAATTCTATGGCCTAACCTCACCTCTTGACTCAACGTGATTAACGCACTGATTCAATTTTCCATTCATCTCGATAACTCTTCTGTGATCCACGTATAAGTATTACTAAGTGTTTTCTAAAGGCATAGTTAAATTCGTTAATCAGATGGATTAATAATAAGTTAAAGTAAATATAATAGTTTTTCTCCTAAAATAATGGAGTAACTATATAAATATTTATATTAGAAAAGGAAAAAAAAAAAAAAAGATTCTGAAGTGGGAAATATAATTATATAGAAAAGGTGATTGATTTGCCAAAAGAAGAAAGACATAAAAGTTGATTGTAGATATATATATATATATACACACACATATATATTTGCGACGTGTATACTATGATTTCCATAGGCTTTAGGCAAGTGGTTGTTTTTCCGGAATGTGTTGATGAGTGAGATTGACCTTGTCAAGCATAATTTTGGCTCCACCTTTGTTTTATGGATATTAACGAAGCAGATTATCATGTTTGTCTTAAAAATGATTCATATAATATATATGGGGTGTTTGGTTGGTTAGTTTGAGTTGAAATATTTTAGTTGTAGTAGTAAATTTTTTTTAATTTTCAGAAAAGACAAAAAACTTTTTGAGAAAAAGACAAAAACTTTTTGGGAAAAAGACAAAAATCAGTACGGTTTGAGTTGGAATGAACCAACTCTCCAAACACCCCCATAAATGTCATATATGATTAAAACAAAGGCATATAAGTACATATTTTATCAACTGTTTTATTACATTACTAGCCCCGATAAAGCTGTCACATATAACAAATTGGCTAGTCATTGATCTATAATTTCAATTTGTTTTTAATTGAAAGATCTATAATTTCGTGTTCAACATTAACAAATATTTATTTTTCTTTCTGATAATTTTTTTTTAGGATTTATACTTTTAACATAATATATGGAATAAAAGGTGCAATATGATATTTATTTAATACAATAATGTCGATGTAACTGAATTTTTTTAATGCTACATTTTTCTAACGTCAATGGTACATATTACGCCTTTTGCGGTCATATATAAACATGTCTTATATATATATGTGTGTGTGTGTGTGTGTGTGTGTAAAGAACATATAGAAAATTAGTGGCACCACCATTATAACCTCAAAAACCAAGATGACCGCTAACCAAGAAGAGGAGCTGTATTGGACCCTCTAATTGCTTTCATTTTCAATGACAAACAGAATCTCTGTTTGTAGTTGCAATTGCAAAAACTTAACAAGAAGTACTAGTTTTCAATGCCAAAGGAGAATCTTGAACAGCTTCTTTCTGGGCTTTGGGACTTGACTCTATAAAGTGTAATATTCCTTGATCACTTGACAATGGAATAAAATATCTTTTCATGAAAAACAAAAAACGACAAGAAAAGAGTGCAAATAATAATAATAATAATAATAATAATAGTAAAGAATGAAAAAAAAGTACCGGAAAAAAGAAGTGTTGTGGATCGAGCTTGCCGGAAGTCATGGAGAATATTATAGGTACATACAGTCGTGTGGAATATATGCTGGGACACACTTGCAATTTTATTGTTTCTGCTTTTCGTTGAATGAAACCTCTCACTTATCCAAAAAAAAAAAAAAAAAAAAGAATGTTTTTTTTAGGTGGAGAAAAGAAAAAAGAAAGAATGAATTATTGTTGCATGGAATCTTGTTTGCTTAATTGGATATATATCTAGTACCATATATGTGAGAAGTCCAGTCAGATTGCATGAGAAAGCTTAATAATTTTCTATGTTTCATTAATCATAAATTTAAGAGCATAAATTTACTCTTAAATTTATGATTTATTTAGTTGTAAATGCACTCTTCAAACAATGATTTCTTACTCAGTTTATGCAATAACCTTAATTTTGATCCATTTATGTGACTGCAAGCATAATCAAATGACAAATTTATACTTAATTTTATTATAAAATGTAGAGTTCGAATGTTCATCCTCAACTTAAAATATATTCTATTCCATCTTTAATGTATATAATATCTTATGGCTTTCCCACCTATCTAAAAGAGGCACATGTTTCTTATATAAACTATTACAAGTAAACAAAAGAGGAACAAATATAATAGCAGAAAAGGAAGGAAAAAGAACCAAAGAGGAAAAGCTACTCCTGTCTTATTAGGCCCTATATTATGGTATAAGCACATAAAACTTGCGACATTTGTTAGACATATTTAATTTTAGGATTAATACTATAAATAACCCCTGAATTATACATCATGTCTTATATTTGATCCTGATTTTTTATTTTTTACATAATACTTTCTTGAATTTAGTTCCAGTCTAATACCGATTAGAGTCTATTGGGGTTTGCTCTTACGAACTTGGGAGAATTTGGGGTGGAATATCACATACGTACACACCTAATTCATTTCACTCTAAGCCATTTTAAAAGAAAATTGTGAAAATAACTTTTCAAATAAACATGTTTATACATATATATATATATAATGCTTGTTTGGATTTTTAGCCCTCCATATGTATTAAATTAAGGTTAAAAAAATTGAAACTATGCAACTGAGATAATAATTATGGGAATATTGTTTTTGAGAGACAATCCTACAAAGAAATCACCCCACTTTAAAGCTCGAACTTTTGTTATTTGTAATGGGTATGTGGAATATTTTGCATCTACTTGGTTCGCCGGTTAAAGATGAAAATTTTAAGTTAGAATTTGTTGATTTTTTAAAAACTAATTATAATTTTTATAGACTTTTTATAAAAATATAAAAAATAAGATAAAAACTTTAAGTTGGAACTTGAGTTTTAAACACACCTTTTTTAGTTGTGCCATTTGGATATTCGGTCCAGTGTTCCACCCCATGTTAGCCCAAGTTGGTTGAAGTCAGACTACAGGGAGCCTGGGCTTGAGTAGGGTTTTTTTTTTTTTTAATTTTAAATTTTTTTTTTTTAATTTTACACTTACTGGTGGCCTGGGTCTCTCGTTGTTAATGGTGGTCGGAGTCACTCAGTGGATGACCACTGGTCACCTATCGGAATCAGTCGCCAGAGCTAACAGGTGGTCATGTGTCAGAGCTTTCTGGTGGTTAAATGTCATCTGTTAGCCGCGTCTATCGCCGGAGATGATTTCTAATCGACTTACTTACTCATAGATGATTGCTAGTCACCTACCAATGTCTATCACCAAAGTTTAGTAGTCACCCAAATGCGACTAGTCATAATTTGTGTAACCAGCAATGTCTGCCATTGGTCACCTATGACCAACCATGATCAAGTGCGAGCTTTCATGTTCAGTGCGAGCTTCCGGTTTCTTACATTTTTCTTAGTAGTCCTTTTGGGGCTCTAAGCCCTATTTTTCACATTAAATGGTTAAATCGGAACTGGTAGCTATCTGCTAGTGACTATATGATCGTCACCATCTCGGGGTCTTAATTCGTCAATGATCTCTCATGATATCGCAAGTTCTCATTGCTTGACTCCAACTTTGCACGGTGTTCAGAATTATGGAGAGTGATGACCTTAGAAGTTGTCAGGGATAACAGCAATATACTTATGCGTAATTATAAAGCATAACTCCAATGTAAAATATTTTTTCCATTTAATTACTGATTTCACCTTGTAAATCGAATTTTTCCTTAAAAGGTTGCTTAGAAAATAAATTCTCCTTTAATTGTGTTTTGTAGGAAATGATCATTAATATCTCTTGTGGGAATCACTCCTGTCCATTTTGTGTATAAAATGACAAAATTTTGGAAGAGAAATTCCCCTTTTCCGATGAAACTGTCTATTTTGCAAAGCATGCACGGATGAGACACCGGTGGTGATAGCATGATGAAAAAAGAGATTTTTTTTGGAATCCTAACTTCTATCAAAGTTAGAATTTCGAGTCATAAATATCGCCCAAACTATGTATGCTTACATATTAGCAACGGAAACCATTACTTCTTTTTTTCTTTTTTCTTTTTTAATGCGTGGATGATACAAATATTTCTCAACTTCTGAAGCATTTTTTGATGACGTTGTACCAAACAAAGGTTAAAGACACACGATATAGAGAAGTAGACAAAGATTGCAGCATTAAGGACGACAGGGCATGAATTCCCAAGAACCTTTTCCTATTCAACTAGTGTGCTCTCTTAATTACTAGCAGACTCCTATAAATAATGAGGCCTTTTCCTATTCAGAATCATACCCTCGTTGGCCACATTTTATAAGTTCTATATTTAGAGTTCACTCCCTTACTAGTGTGCGATACTAAAGTGTCCTCGTATTATTGTCATGGGGTTGGAAACTTCACATTTATAATTTTGGTTACCATAATTTTCTTAATGGATAGGAGACATCATTAGGTTTAGCTATTTTGAAAGAGATTAAAGGGGAAAAAAAAAACACAAAAAAAAATTTTTTTTTTTTTGAGGGAGTAGTGTTGAAATATTAGTCTTATATTAAGGTGAATTTTTATAAATCTTGGGTTTTTTTTTATTTTATTGATTTTTTTTAATAAAATATTTTACTGCTCTTTATAATATAGAATTAGTGAGCAAATCTTAACATTGTTTATATTAGGGTCCTGCGTCCAATCATCAATTGTGCCGACCTCTATTGCTGGCGTGGCTTAAAGGTGTGCTGTACTCTGACAAAACCACCACTGCAAGATCCAAGAATGCACAGAAAGAGAATATTTTTTTCACGGGGATGATTACACAATCACCCTAGCTATTTATCAAGAAATAATAGGCATCTATAATTACTCTTTCACTAGATAAAGAAATAGTATTTGGCTAGATTCATGATAATCCCTAGGGACTTGAAGATAAGAAGATAATATATGAAGAGATTAGGGTGTGTTTACTTCGCATAAGAGGAAAAGAAAAAATAAGTATAGTCATTTTTGGTTTCTTATTCATTCACGCATTTACTTATAAAATGAAAAATGAAATTTAGTTGGTCACACATAACATAGAAATGAGTGATATTGTTTTTTATAAAATGAAATAAACATCAAATTTACTTATATGTTCATAATAGTTATCAGATGTAATTATTGTATCGAAAGATATTTTAGTAATTACATTGAAAACATTAGCGTTCTTAAATTTAACAAATGCTAGAAGGAAAATGGGATCGTTTCCCGTTACATTATCTAATAAACGAATAAACATTATAAAGGAAATCAATAATTCTCTTTTTTATTACTTTAATTACTTTTCTTTCAATTTCTCATTATATTGCTTTATGGTTTGGTAGAAGAACCATTAAGGTGCGTTTATTTCATATGAATGGGAAAAGAAAAGTGAGTAGTCATTTATTTTTTCATTTAATCATGTGTTAAAATAAGAAATGAGAATTTAGTGGATGATCTCACACAATATAGGTAATTAAGAAATGAAATGTCAACCTTTTGCTTTTTTTCATCATGTGGGAATTAGAATTAATTTCAGTTTATCAGTAAATACAATGATAAAATTAACATTATTAAGTTTTGTAAATAGTAGAAAGGAAATAAGATTGTTTCTCATTACACCATCTAATAAACAAGTAAATACTTTTAAAAAAAATCGATTATCAGCTTTCTTATTACTTTATTTTTCTTTTCAATCTCATTATTGTTTTATATATTAATCTTTTATAGTTTGATAGATACATCCTCGGAGTAAAAATTCCTCAGCTTTGACATGTGATCAACGCATCTCCATTTCTTTTTGTGGTCCTTCAAATCTTCATCGTTTGTGCTAGCCTAAATTCACTGGATCTTGATAAAAATAAGATTTGTTTGACTCTTAGATCTAAACCTAAGTTTTTCATCTTAGTTTTTTTTTTTTTTTTTTTTTTTTTTTTTTTTTTTTTTGTAAGTTAACAAAAATTCTAAATAGTTTTTAAAAAATTAATCAATTTTAATCTAAAAATTCCATTCCAAACCCGTACACCAAACGCAAGCTAAGTCAAGTGAGTTACTTTATTGAAAACACAATCTAAACATATTACTATTTCACCCATAATTTCCTTTTACCATGCCTTACATGTAGATTTAAACTCTTCCCTACTAGACAAGTGTGGGGTCGTTTTCACTGCTCTGGTAAAACAAAACACAATTATAGAAAGTTCAACATATTCACATGCATGGCACCTTCACAAGCATATATATGCTAAGATATATAACAGATACAAGATACAAGCACCAAAATAAACAAATAAATAAAACTAGAGAAAAGCGAAATAATTTATAAAAAAAAAATACCCTAAAAAAAATATTGCCTCTACCCTAGCTTGAATCTTGTTCAAACATCTAATGACCATCATGATCCCTTCCAACTGTTAGACAAACTCCACTGATCAGAACTCGCTACCGAGGAGGCCCCGCCGCCGCTGCCGCTGCCGCTGCCGCACTTGGCCACCGTCCTAACGCTCTCGATCAGCGCCTCCGTCCGGGCCTCCTGGGACAAAATCTCCGACAGCTGCTCGGGGCTTATCACAAGCTTCACCTTCCACACCCCACCACTGTTGTACCTCGGGAACACCAAGTGGTGGTCGGACCGCCTACTCTTCGCGGCATTGTGGCCTCGCACGACATGCGGTAGGGCGTGACGACGACGTCGTTGCCGGCCGCCGCCGCCGTTGCCGGTCGTGGTGGTTGTGGTCTTGTAGGGGTTGAGAGGGAGGAGGTAGTAGAGCTCGCCGGGGTGAAGCTCGTCGCTGTGGAGGAGCGGCTGAGAGAAGAGATCGCGGCGGCGGCGGAAGATGGCGTGGCCGGGGAACTCGTTGGTTATGGATTCGACGGTGATGGGGGCGTAGAGCTCCATGATTCCGCCGCTTGATGTCACGACTTTGACCACCTCTAGTTCTGATATTCCTCCCATCCCTTTGAACACGCAATTTCCCATGATCTCCAACAAATGTTGTTGTTTCTTTTTTTCTCTTTCCTCTCTCTCTTTTTTTTGGTTTAATTCTGTGTAAGAGAGATATTTGTATAGAAGGGTTTTTTTTTTATTGTTTTATAAGAGAGATTTGTACAGAGGATATAAGATGATAGAATAATATAAGACTAGGGAGTTTCTTGAGGGATTCGGGGTTGCTCCATAAAAAGGTTTGTTTTGTGCAGCCGACACAAGAATCCTTTTCTTTCCCAATCCAAAATCCTTATGTATGGCGTTCTAAAATGAGAGGACCCCACTTTTGCTTCATCAAAATATAAAGAAACTTAGCAAGTCGGTCAAATTGGAAATGTCGAGACATTATACATTTCAACGGTTGAGATCATATTGTCCCACTTAAGATTTTTATTTTTCTTAAAAGAAAAGGGAATATGCTATTATACATAATAAGAGTGGTACGATACAATAACATTTTCTTTAAGCGTATTTCTGTGAACAAAATAGCTCATTTTCTGTAAAATAGTTACACTTACGTAAAGAAAAGGAACAATCGATATGTAAAGTGTTTTACTTATTATGAATACAAAAAGGTTCATATGGGGAGATATTTTGTTTTTGTAATGTGTACTTTATATTTCTATTAACAAAATTAGAAATGAAGTTAGACAAAGAAAACCAGGTTCTAACGGTTTGTATTTTGACTAACTTTTCCTTGTTAAGATATTTAACTTGAAGACCACATTTGGTGATCAGGTTTACCTCAAACTAAACTGTACTTTTTCATCTCAATTTTTGTCTTTTTCTGAAAAGTCAATAAAATTATGATTAATTTTTAAAAAATCAACCAACTCAAATTTAAAAATTTCAACTCAAACCATTTTACCAAACAGAGCCTAAATCTTTTCTAATTCCACCACAAGGCATCAAACATTCCCTTGTTTTTTTTTTTTTTTTTTAAATTTTAGAAATAAGTAGACATTTGTATATATATTTGGTATTCCTCGCTTGCTTGTATAAAAGTTTCCAACCTAATTTTATTCTATCAAGAACTAGTATGGGTAAAAGTTTTGTTACTGACTGTCCGATCAGAATGTGGGTGATTGATTTTGACCCTTGATCGAATAGGACAATTTGGTGGGGTCCATGAGTTGCTCACGTGTGAAACAGATCAAGTTGACATTGATACAGAAGAATGAGAATGAAAGTAAAAAGACACGTTTACTGACCGATTATAGGACAGATCATTTAAACGGTTGGAGGACCTTGATCATAATTACATATTTAATTTTATCACAATACGTAAAAGATGTCGATTCGAATTCTTCATCTTTTAACATTTTTTTTAAAACGGGCTTAAATTAACCTTGAGCAAATTTGTAGTTGAGGTGGTCAGCGTTTTAGAGAGAAAGTTGGGTCGATAATCATGATCTTTGGCCGGAAGAATATTGATGGTCAAGGTTAACCACTACATCTTTATGTATATTTTATCTTTTGCTTTTCAAATTGTGGATCCCACGTGTCGGCAGTGTCATTTAGCATTAACGAAGAAATATACTTTACAAAATAAGTATTAATAATTGTTCCCAACCCAAAATTGATGTCGTTTTATGATCATTAATATTCTTTTTTCAATTTAATCTTTGTCTTATTTCTTAAGCCGAAAAAAAAAAAAAAAATTGCTTGCTAATCCCGTCATTTTGGCCCCTGGAGATTGCAAATTCACGTTGATAGAAAAAGGTATGGGCTTTAGGCCAAGGTCGGTGGGAAAAGAAAACCAAGATTCTGATTGCAATCTGAATGAAAATGAAAGCCGACCAGTAGATGTTTATACAAAGTCCTTTTTCCAATTTGGAACCCGATTCCTGCCCAAGTCTGGATTAGGTGCCAGCATCTTTCTTTTTCAGAGAATTTATGAATGGGGTTAGCTTTTTTTTTTTTTTTTTTTTTTTTGGACTACTTAAAAAATTCTTCCGAATTAAGTGCAACACTTCGCACCTCGAATTTCAATATGTAACATTCATTCTCTTCTAATTTTGAAACCGTAAAAAATTTTACTGCATATTGTTAGTTTTTTTACGGAAAAACTCATGCGACGTGTACATGATGAAAAAATTAATGGCATTTTAGTAAATTAAAAAAAAAAACAAAACAAAACAAAAGGGTGGATTTTTTTTTATAATTTTTTAGGTACTAAAAATTAAGTGTTTACTATGGAAAGAAGAGCGAGAGAGAAGAAAGTGCAGAATAATTTTTTTTCTAAAAAAAATAGCTTTTAATTTTCTTTTTCCTTTAGAGGGTAATTTTGTTTTCTACCCAAAAAAAAAAACAAAAAAAAAAAGATGATGGAGATGAAGTTAATAGTTTTTAAATTCTTTAATTTTTAAAATAAAAATTATTTTAATTAATATCATAATTCTATTCAGGACGATTATTAAACCTTCTAATTATGCAAAGAAAATTAAAGTAATTACGTGCCACACATCTCTGTATCAGGACGATTATTAAACCCCCTAACTTAATATGTCTTAACAAATATTAAGTGAAATATTATCCAATGTGATGAAGCTATATACATGGAATACTATAGGGGGAAAAGCATATCTTTGTATATAATACTATTACTTGCCCTAGCGAAAATTAATATGCCGGCCTATGTTCACAACTTTCTCATAGGCCTAAAAGCTTTCGGTGACACACTCGATTACGTTTTGAAAAATTCCTTTTCTTTGGTGCGCACACACACACACACACACACACACATATATATATATAATTTATGTCCTTAAAGATAGAAAACACATTATATTTACAACGGTTAATTTAGGGATGTTTTGGCCTGGATAGTTAGCCCCAAGTACAGCTCGAGGAAAATATGGGGACAACCTCATGTCTTATTGTCATACTCACTGTGTGTGTATATATATAGAGGTAATATTTAGTATCAATGTCCTCTAAACTTGTTATCTTTTGATAACTTATTCCCAATTTTTAACTTTAGTATTTTGTCCCGCAAACGTTTTAAATCATCGTAATATACTCCATTTGTCTTAATTTTTAGTTAAATTAATCACAACAAGCCCACGTGTGCGTCGTGTCATGAAGACGAAAAACCTCATTTCTAACCAAAAATTTTTAAATTTAATACAAATCCTAATGCAAATCTTCCAAATTGAAATATATAATCTGTTGTAAAATTAATTAAATTTGGTATTTTGCAACAATTAAAAAATTCAAAGGGTAAATTATTAAAATAAAAAAATTTAAAGGGTAAGTTGTCAAACAATAACAAATTTGAGGGTATCAATGCCAAATATTATACATGTATATATGTATAGAACAAAAAGACAAAACGCCTTAATCAACTGCATGTATAATAAGTGGGCGTGAATTGGACACATTGGTTACGACAAGGAAAACGGTGATTTCAAGTTGAATAGTGCCGTAAGACATCCATAATTGGGCTGTTTTAGGCTGTAAAGAAACTGATGAGCTAGCAAAAGCTTAACTTTTTACTTTACTGGCCGATATGATCACCAATATTGTTATTTGCTTGCTGTGATATGATACTACCAAGCACATCTTTTTGACTCGCTCATATATCTATGTATCCATCATTATTGAGTCGCTTTTCTCCAATAAAGAAAAGTTCAGGAAGAAAACGATCAATAAGGATATATGGGGCGTGATTTTAGACATTCTAAATTGAGTATATAAGTTTATAGAAAATAACTACTCACATTTAAGACCTTCAAAAAGATCACTGAAAACTCGAATTTTAGACTAGTACTGACCCATCAATAATCCTTTACCACTACATCACCATATTCGATAGTCATGGTCATTACACATTATTGAGTTGCTTTGATATTATATTTTAATTCCCTTGCCTTTTAAAAAAGAAAGACTGCTTGTTACACATTATTAAGTAAGGCAGATTAGGGTCATCGGCACTTTGTTTTTCTTTGCTCAAAAAAATAATAATAAATAATAAATAAAACTTATTTTCTTCCTCGTCTCTTTCGTCTCTATTGTAGAAATTTTAAAACTCAATAATTAAATAAAAATAAAATTATATTCAAAGAATTGACTTAAACTAAAATTTCATTTCATATTACCGGTGTTCTAACGCTGCACAACATATTAACAGCACTTAAACATAAAGCTATAGAGTACCGGTGCACCATTTCATTTTTTTAAATACCAATATCAGAATATATATATATATATATACCAGTCCAAGATATGCCGGAATGTATATATTAATTTGCCTCTGAGGGCTAGCTATTATGATATTTTCAAATTTGAAAAGGAAGGCTTGAGAGATTGTAAAATAGTGGGCTAATCACCTTTTGTCTTGTGCATGATTCGATTTATAACGGCATTGTTGAAATCATTTAAGGATATGGACGTGGCGGGTGGCGTAACTAAACAAACGTGAAATTTTTTTTCAAGTTTTTGAGATGATTTTCTTATTATTAACACGGGATATAAACGTCAGTCATTTCCCTTTGGTTATGAAGTTAGTACTATATATATTATTCCAACTATCTAGCATTTCTTAAGTTAAAAATGTTGGAAAGGGAAAAGTATAAGAAATATATATATATATATATATATATATATATGACAAGACATCACATTTTCACTCTCGATATGAATTATTTTTTAATTATTATATTAATTTTTTAACGATTTGATTTATGAGTTTTCACTTTAAAAAATTTACACACACGATATAAATAGAACCACTCCAATCATAGATCAGGTACGATTTGAAAAAATCCAACCAATGACAAATGCATAGAAGGGTGGTTGGAGGCAGGTATCCAAAAACAACCTGCTATATGTATATTAGGCTTTATCATATCTCCCCCACTAAATATTATGAGTGATCAAAAAGTTCATTTAAAAATTAGGAAAAATGAAGTTTATTTATTGGATTCCAAAGTATCAGTACTCCACAATCTCCTTCCCATTTACTGTCCTATAGCTATTCATTCATTCTTATGTTTTTCTTGGTTTGTTTAGGCATAAATGAATCTCATTATTTTTCCGTATCACCATTGTTATCTAATTTTATTGCTTAATATTTTTTATATCAAAGTTATGGTTGCTTCTCTCAATTTATTAGTTTAAATAGCCATAATTAACAAATTGAGGTATGCAACTTTGCCTTTACTAGTAAAATAATTTAAAATATAATTACTAATTTTTTAATTATAAGAGAATAGTTTAATGTTTTGTATGTTATCTTTTTACATCACTATATTGTTTGTTGAAACATGCATAATACGCGAGAAAAATATTATTACTGAAAACGGCTACAAGTTTTATTGGTTTATACTAAAACAATAATTTATACTTATAATGTTAACTTGGAACCCCCCCTCCATAAAAACTCCCTAAAGTAATTTGAGGTTACATTTTCTGATCTAATTATTTACATAATTATCTGTTTCTAACTTTCCAGTCCGTTGGACAATTTTTCAAGTTATTTAACTTATGTTTGAATAATTTGTGATTAATTGATCACAAAATTTTTTGCTGGTGGTCTCGTCCCTCAGGATCTGTCAAAAGCGAAATCGAAAATATATATATAATATATATATATATATATATATATATATATATATATATGTCTATGCAGTGCCCATATTCCACCTTGGATGGCAACATGAGCTCACATGCGTAGCTTTAAGTACCCAACGGGCGTTATTCACATTATTCACATATACATATATGGGAAATAAAACATATATGAAAAACACCTTTCTTGAAAAGAAATACTATAAACCACTTTACGTCATTTTGTTGGGAAGATGAGAATTTTGTTCGGCTTACCCTTTGTTTGATTGGGTGGAAAAGGGAGCGCAAGAAAATTGAATGGGGGATTTTAGAGAGGAAAAAAGAATATTTGTTGTTTGATACTGAGGAAATTTAGAAAGAAGGGAAATTTAAAATCCACAGGGTCTATCACTTTTTAATCCTTTCGACTTTGAGAATAAAAGTAGATGGAAAATTTTGACAAAGAATATGTAGATAAAATAGCTATTTTGACCTTAATCTCTCATCAATTTCAAATTTATTGAGGTTATAATTGTAAGATTACATTTGTATAGTATCATTTCTATCCATTTTGAAACATAACATAATGATTTGAAAGAAACAACAAAGTTCACATGAAAAAAAAAAATGAAAAAAAAAAAAAAAAAAAAAAAAAAAAAAAAAAAAAAAAAAAAAAAAAGTCATGAACCAGGTAGTAGGACTAGAAATTTGATAGAAACATATTCAAACTTCAACATGAAAAAAAAAATGTATACATGAAAATTATATATATATATATATATATATAGTTTGGATTGGTGACTTTGCAAATTGGAAAATCCTGTATCTGAAATCTAACTCAATCCGTTATCAATTAAATTATTTTCTTTCAAAACGTATATGGACAGTACAAGAGAGAAGTCAACAACATGGTCCTTGGAAGTCGTGTAGAAGCCGATCGAGTTGCTCCATCGATATATCTTTTGCTCTAATTTTTGATATGGAGCACGGGACAGTACTCTACGTGTATGTAATCCGTTAACATCTAGAATCCGTCAACGATCTGTTAAAAATTAGTTCTCATTTCACTTGCATAATCTAGCCAGCTCAAACATGTATATAATCCGTTAAGAATTATGGATATTTGGGAATAATATTATTTGTTCCTTGACGGCATGTTTCACGACTTTAATGTCCCCTGGACCCACGTTTTGTGTCATCCAATAACTTTCGCATGTGATAAGATTGCTGTTTATTCTCTCTCTTGTAGTAGACGGATGATCATATACGTATAAATTAAGATGATGTTTGATTCACTATCTCATTTCAAACTAAAATGTATTTTTTCATCTCAGTTTTTATGTTTTTTTGAAAAAGATTTTTATTCTTTCTGAAAAGTCAACAAAAATTACTATTGAACTTAAAATTTCCAACTCAAACTCATTCACCAAACGGACCTTAAGGTTCATATCCGACGGTTATAATAATATGATATGTAACACGACATTAACAATGTGTTGTATTAAAATTATTAGTGCGTAATATTTTTATTGATCCATGTGTATTGCGTCGTGTATGGTAATGGGAGCAACAATGTATTCTTATATATATATATATATAGTTATATAAAGAACCTAAAACGAGCAAAGAAAATCACGTTTTTTGCACGTCATTTGTTGGCAAGATGCGAATTTTTTTTGGTTTTATGAGTTTCATGGTGTCAAACGAAATCAACAAAAGTGTTCTCATCACAAGACATATACGGCTTGTATATACCTCTACCATTCTTTGAAATATGAAAAAATCGTTTTTCAAAAATAATATTAAAGTGATTTTATTATATTGTTTTAACTAATTATTTTTATTTTTTTTTTTTTTTTTTTTTTTTTTTTTTCTTTCTAAAATTAAAAAAATACTTTGAATTAAAGTTAATAAACTATTCACCAAATGATTCTAATATTCTATATACTCTGTTAATTTTGGTTACACTCAAATAAATAACAAATAATTTTTTTTATTGAGTTGAATATTTAATTTATTTTTTGATTTTCAGAAAGACAAAATTTTTTGGAAAAGACAAAAATTTTTTGAAAAAAAATAAAAAAAGTACAGTCTGAGTTGAAATGAAATAATAAGTAAACAGGAACTAAATTTTGTACTATAATTTAGTGTGGAAAAAAATTAAGGGCTGGAACCCATTCTATTTTCTTTCAAAATGCATGTGGTATGCAAGATAGAAGTCAACGACAAGGTACTTTTCACTTCATTCGAAGTCTTCTCGAAGCCGATACCGAGACGCTCAATCTGTTAATTTGCGTGCAGATGATATCTTTTTCTCTCAATTATTTTATGTTATTATTTGTACGATCTCGACCGTTCAAAATCAATTTGACAATTTTACCTGCAACTAGCTATATGGTCAAATAGTCATTACATATTACACAATTAATCAAAAACATTTATTAGAATTAACAAGTTATATACTTATCTTAATAATTTAAATCGTATTCGCCGATTGTTATGATTTATAAAAAATATAAAAAAATAAAAAAATAAAATTACAAAAAAACCCTTTGGTTGCTAACCCTTGAAAGCTCATTTGACAACTTTTAATTTGCCTAGCTGTACATAAGGAGGGCCCAAGTTCAGCGTAACGAAATTCTTTTGAAATAAATATACAAAAGGTCTTTTTTTTTAAGAGTTCCATTTTAAAATAGGTTATTTTTAACTATATATTAAATACATGTCTATTTTTTATAAAATATATGTCTGTATTACTTATTTACCTTTTTACCATAATTGACTCATATTTTCCTTTTTTTTTTTTTTTTTGACTTTAATGGTGGAATTTTTTTTTTTTTTTTGGCTCACAAATGAGAATTACCTTTACTAAACCCAAATTAGTTTTCCCTCTTTTTTTTTCTTTTGAATTGAGTCTGAAAAACCCCATTTATATTCTTTTTATGCGGTATTCATTTCTTTATCATTCATTTTTCGTGCTTGGTATTCCAAGTATGTCAAGAACAATCATTTCTTTATGTTTACTATTTTATATATCATTTGTAACTTTATCTTAAGAACAAATTCTTTACAATAATGATTGTTTTATACAGAAGTTATATCTACTATGGAATTTGATGATAGTGTTATTTTGTTTTATCTTTGTTATATCTTTATGTTAATAACCAATTCTTTATTATAATGATTGCTTGTTTGCATATTTTAGGTTTTTTTTATAAACATATTTCTTAAGTATGATTTAGATCGTTAAATTTAGTATGATTTAAGTTCTTTATGATAGTTGAAACGTTATTATGATAGTTTTTTTTTTTTTAATTTCTATTGGTCCTGTTTAATAATTAGTTTCTAAGGTTTAAATGTGGTTTGGAATTGCTTGTTTCTTTATGACGATTGCTTTATCAGTATGATATTTTTTTTATATGTAGTTTTTTTTCTTTATGATAATTATTTTAGCATTATGATGTCTTTTTTAGGTTTTAAAGTATGTTCAATTTTTTACAATCTTAATCTTTTTATATATTCGTTGTGAACTTTATCATGATAATGATCAATTATTTATTATAAAGATTAATTTTTGCATACTTTGTTCTATAACTTATATCTGATGTGGTTATGTTTCTTTATGTTAAATCAAGTAAAATAGTTTTTTTTTTCCTTGTATAAAGATTTGCTTAGTCAAACATTTTTTTAGATATTGTTCTTACCTTTTATATAATTCTTTATTTGTTCATTTTCAATTTTCATTAAAGGGTAATGCAATCTTATAAATATTAATTTAGACATTCATATAAATAAAAGAAAAAATTGACATTTTTTAAATCAGTAACTCCAATTTGAACATCTAAACATCTATATATGTAAATAACCATTTATGTAACAAATCTTATTTTGGGTAATTTTCACATCTCAAGAGCGCAGAGGTGGGACCTATTTCCAAACGCATGAGACATGTTTTTTTATGAAAACGGTGACATTAAATAATTGAGAATAATTTTAGCGTATGTAAATTTGCTTTATGTAAATGCGAGTTGCACGATATTAATATGAAAATAAACAAATTTTAGTCAACTTTTGGTACTCGGTATTTTCTTTCTTACAATTCACATCAACTTCTAACGGCCTAAACCATGCATTTGTTTTTGTGAGGTCATTAGGAAGGTAATTTACGTATTTAATGGCGTCTGCTCTCGTCTTTATTTGTTTCCAAAAGTTGAACGCTTGAGATAACAATCACATCCACACACACACGCGCACATATATATAACACATCTATATATATATGTGTGTGTGTGTGTGTGTGTGTGTGTTTGTCTATATTAGCCAATATCTCTCAACATCACGCCTAAATAAGCTCTATAATCAGCAGCAAAAGATACCAACAATGGGGAATTGGTTTGGGAAGATCATCATGAACAAGGCCGGAGTTCATCCTCTCGACGACGACTACAACGTTAAGGCGGCAACGATTACAACAAGAAGCACTATTAGTGCTACTAGTGTGAGAATTAAGGTGCGTATGACTGCAAAGCAACTCAAGGATTTGGCTGCTCAGGTGGATATGAGCAAAGACACTAGTAATTCGGAGCTTGGTTCGTTGATCCTCCAACATTGTCTTGAAGGCAAGCTGATTACTGATTCTTCTCCGGTCGTCGTCACCGCCGGTCATGGCTGCCGGTTATTGAAAACTCGGAGAGGCCGAACCATTTTAAGCACCATTCATGAGGACTAAATTGGTACTAGACTGATCTTCAAGCCTTTTTTTTTTTTTTTTTTTTTTTTTCTGAATAATTTATAACAGCATAGTGTTCTTTCATTTTGTTGGCCTGTACTATCGAAAATTTGCAATTATGTAAAATGATGGACAGATATGCAGCAAGTAGCCGGCTTATTATTGAGGGTGTGTATTAAAATATAAAGTTTTTCAAGGTGTTTATATGTACGAAAATCATGGTAGGCAAAATGAGAAAAGTGTAAAGTTTCTAATAAAATTCAAAAAATTAAATCAAATAAAATAAAAATTTGTTGGGGACAAAAGTCACGAACTTGATCACGGATGGCTCCGCTGTTGAATATATAGATAATGATTCTTGTGTTCTCTCTTTTGTTGAATTAATTATGAGTTCAATCAGGATAAAGATTCCCTTTGGTTTGGCGGATGATTTGATTTGAGTTGTGAATTTTACAGTTCCATATTTTGTGTCTCGTGTTAGGTAATTTGCTTGCTAGTTTTTGTGTTGAATGTGATTCAGTCTCTCCAAGCTTCTAAAGAGATTGTATTTGTGAGAAGTTAAAAATTAAAATTTCCCACATTGAAAAAACTGGCTACAAGCAAACGAAGTGATTTTCATTCAAGCACGTGTAATGTGATATTAGCTGTGTACAGCTGAGCGTATTGTGTAATCAAAACACACTTTTATGAACAGAACTGTCTTACGTCTCATATTCAAAACTTAAGAGATTTTCTTTTAAATTTTATTCATGAATCCCATATCAAAAATATATATATACATATACATATATATATATATATTTATATATCCATCCCTTTTTGTCACTTTAATGTATGATAGCAAGCTTGGGGAAAAATATCGGTGATTAAGGTGTCCACACGACAACTTGATACAAGAGAAGTGGAAAATATAGGCTCTTATCCTAGATGTTAACTTTAAATTTTGACAAGCGTCGCTTTAAATTTCTTAAACGAACACACTTGAAATTTTTTTTTTTTTAATTACAGTTCATTTTTGAAATATCTCTAGATAACCAAAATTTGGAATGCAAAACTCCATTTATAAAAGATATCAACTTGCTAAAACAGTGTAATCCAAAAAAATTTGCAAAAATAGATAAAATAAAAAGAAAAAAAAAATTGTGACAGTCAAATTAAATGAGATGTTAAATTCTAAACACAACCCCAAGATATACAAAGAATAAGCAAACAAAAAAAATTCAAATATGTATACTTTTTTTTTCCTTCAATAATGAACCCAAGATATATAAATAATAATGAACAATTAAAAATCATGATTTATTTCATTAATTACGCAGATCGGATGGGAGGGATACCTTTAATAACATATATATATATATATATATATATATAATATTCAACGTTCATCAGCTTTATTCATTTGTCTAAAATATATTAATGCCCTTTTGGATTTTGGATGATACATTTCGATCCCAAAATTCAAAAATTTTTATTTGTTTGGATAATTTATCACTGCCCCTTTTGATATGGGGCTTGTTTGGCAAAGCTCTCAAGAAGCTGTTTTTGACTTCTTAGAAGTTATTTTTGACTTCTAAGTCCAAAAGTACCAATTTGTGGAAGTGTTTGAATAATCTGTTAGAAGAGCTTCCAGTCTCCAAAAATGCTTCAAATCAAATTAAAAAAAAAAAAGTGACTTCTGGTCAAAGCTCTTCTGAGTAGATTTTAAAACTTATAACAAAATTTAAATTATATGCTATAAATTTCATTTTAATATTTTTATTATTTATTAGAAAACTTTAAAGATTATTTTGACATCAAATGCTCTTTGGTCCAAACAGTACTTATTGAGAAGCCATTGCTTTTGTTTCTCTTTTTCTACTAGTTAGAAATAAAAGTAAAAACTCTATCAAACGAATCCATCATCAAGAGAAGTGCTTCGCAATTCATGTATTATGGATGAAGTCATTTTTCCCTTTCTCTTCTCTCCAAAATATCCTTAATTTTAGCAAATCCGATGTGTACCCTTGCGTTCTTTTTTTTTTTTTTTTTTTTTTTTGCGTCTTGATTTACCCTTGCATTCTTAATATTTCAAAAAGCAACACTTACGATTTTTTGACCGTCCAAAAAATACCCTTATGCCGTTTTGTGGTCAAAACAACAAGGTAAAAAGACAATTATGCCCATAAGTCAAGTGAGACTTTCGATCATCCGAAATAGGATCTTGTTGAAACCACAGCCAAACACCAAACACGTTGCACTAAACTTGAATACCAAAACAAAAACACTGCGTCTTGGAGTAAATATATCATGGCCTCTTCACGTTGGAGATTCTAACTTTCATTTTTTATTGGAGTCAGACGTAGAATTGTTCGACTATGTCTACGACCACTCTTTCACATTCTTTTTCATTGTGGACACTAAGAGGAAATGGCAGAACAGGCAAGCCTCGGTAGCGCGGTAAACCAGACTTGGTTTGCCTCAATATTTCTGGGTGAATTTCTTTTGTTCTTTGTTCTGTTCATCATCTAGTTTGATAGAGCTTCTCAGAGTGAACATGTATTTTTTTTTTTTTTTTGGCCCCTTTGAATCTGGAGATGAAGAGATTCAAACTTTTTATCTTATAACAGAATCAAGTATATAATTATCGCTAAGTTATGTCTACTATATTACTGGGTTGTTTGGGTGATCAAGATGTAAAGTTTTATCTTTTATGTACTATAATTAGTCATAGGATGTGTTTTTTCAGTCATAGGATGTATTGTATTTGAGAATTGTTTCGTTTTCAGTTCGAATGTTTGGGTTTTATTTCGCTCAAACTTGGTTTTTTTTTTTTTTTTTTTTTAACTGTATCTTTGGTGTAAATTACTTTTATTTTGTTTAATTTATGGCTAAATGGCCTACTATTGAGTGATATTTTTTTCCTGATTTTCGTTTGATTTTTGGAAACAAAATACAACTTTCAGAAATCAAATTATTACAAAAATCTCAAGAAATTAGGGAGAACTTTTAACCAAAACGAACCTTTTTCATGGGCTTTACAATATTTATATTTGGAAAAAGTACCACATGATATGAATTTAAAAACCATTGCATTAATATGACACAACAAAATGACATTAGACTAATATGACACAAAATTAAACTAAAGTAAATTAAAATTTGCGTCATGTTGATCAAAATTAGAAAATTTGTATTATGTTGGTTAATAAATTTAAAAAATGTGGTTATTTGAGTAAATTTCCTTTTATATTTTTAAGAACGTTTCTAATTATTTCTTCAAAAAAGTCAGAATGTATAAGGGAGAAATTAAAGCAAACATATATATATTTTTAAATGTTTAAAGTAAATAGTATATTTTAAAAATATTTGAGATAAATAGTATATTTATGATAAATTATTTATTTATAAAAATTTTTAAGATAATTTTATCTTAAATATATTTAATAAATAAATCACATATCATAAATATAATATTTACCTTAAATATTATATTTAGCACAATGTTTTTAAGATATTTTTTGTTTCGAATATAATTGGTAAATATTTACTATACAATAACCGAAAAGATATTTATGATATTTATTTTGGTTATTATTGGAAGTTTTTGGCGTATTTCACTCGTTCTACACTAGTTTCCTCAAAAGATAAAAGAGAAAAAAAAAAATTCCCAACTTTTCCACGCATACACACCAAAAAAACTAAATATTTTATTTAGCAAAATGATCGTTTTCAAAAATTAGTGATTGATCATGTTAACAAGTATTTTTCGTTGATTTGATTAAAGTCAGTCATTGATTAATAATCAATTTTCTAAATAAAATAAATTTCCGTAATTTATTTAGATAAGACTCAAATATTTCTTAACATGCCTCTCCAAAAATTATTTTAAAAAGAAGAAGAAGAAAGAAGAAAAAAAAGTTCTTAGGAATGAGTTTTTGGAAACAAAATACAACTTTTAGAAATCAAATTATTACAGAAATCTCAAGAAATTAGGGAGAGCTTTTAACCAAAATGAACTATTTTCTACAGCCATGGGCTTTACAATATTTATATCTGGGGAAAGTAATTGAATGGTACAAATTTAAAGACTATTACATTAATATGACATAAAAAAATAATATTAGACCAATATAATTTAAAATTAAACTAAAGTTTGCATCATGTTGATCAAAATTAGAAAATTTGTGTTACATTGGTCAATAAATTAAAAAAATTATGGTTATTTGAATAAATTTCTCTTTATTATTTTTAAGAACGTTTCTAATTATTTCTTCAAAAAAGACAAAGAATATATAAGAGAGAAATTAGAGCAAACATATATTTTTTTTAAATGTTTAAAGTAAATAGTATATTTAAAAATATTTGAGATAAATAGTATATTTATGATAAATTATTTATTTATAAAAATTTTTTAAGGTAATTTAATGTTAAATATATTTAATAAATAAATCACATATCATAAATATAATATTTACCTTAAATATTATATTTAGCACAATGTTTTAAAGATAATTTTTGTTTCGAATATAATTGGTAAATATTTACTATATAATAATGTAAAAGATATTTATGATATTTATTTTGGTTATTATTAGAAGTTTTTGGCATATTTCACTCGTTCCCCAGTAGTTTCCTCAAAAGATAAAAGAGAAAAAAAAAAATTCCCAACTTTTCACACACACACACACCAAAAAAAAAAAAAAAAAAATCCCGGCAAGTGTTCCACAAATCGATATTACACATGGTTTTCGTGAACAGCAAGATCCCGTTGGTATTTGGATCGGGATGTGGGTGTTCTAATTTGCATCTGATTCTGATTATTTTATTTATTTTAAATCAATAATGCAATATTAAACCCTAAATCACCATTAAAGTTAGTTATTGGTTTTTCACTAATTTTCACTTATTCCTTCTGTCTTCTCTCTTATTCGTCAATCGTCATCTATTCTCTCCCCCCCACCACCGACCACCACCGACCACCGCACGCCGCCGCCGAGGAAAGGTAACCACTCCCGGCCCATCTCTTACTTGTTTTAACAAACTCTTTTTTTTATTATTATTATTGTTTTTACCAGCATAATATAAATTTACCTTTTTTTTTTTTTTTGGGTGATGGAACGGTTCCGAAATCATGTTCTTTGTATCATTTAAAAAAAAAAAAAAAAAAAAAAGTCTGTCGTCTTGCATCAGTATTGAACGTACGTGCATGAGAAATATACATATACATATATAGGAAGCGTGTATTAGCGGCGGTGCTGAACTCCGACAGATAGAGAAGGAAGTTGTATTATAATAATGAGAATTGTATCATAGTAAACCTTCTTTTAATCAATACCGTATATTTTTTGATCCAACGGCTCCAAAAGAAAGGCCGTTCATGTCCAACAAAAGTAGGGTGCGGGACAAGAGAGCCAGCATATATGTATCTCTTATACATCATACTTTTCAGGGTTTCTTGTTTTCAAACAAAGAGTGTGTATATATATATTTTCAACGTGTTAATGCATTGGTTTTAACGGGTGAAGTGAAAATCAAAAATTGTATTTTAATGTCGTAATGCTCTCCTAATTTTATTTTATTTTTCTTTTAATCTAGATTGTTGATCAGGAGAAATCTAGACATTGCAGGAATAAGCATATTAATTTCAATGGTATGTTATTAACATCTATTTTTCTTCTTCTCTTTCGGATTATATTGAATTTTACCTGTGTTTTGATCTATATTGGTTATGGTCATTAGGAAGAAGCCCAGGATTCTTTTCTTGATCTACAAGCCAACGCGACGATGCCGATTGTAGAGTCTGCAGCGGCAAAGAAGAAGAGAAAGAAGAAGGAAAAGGAGAAGGAGAAGAAAACTGAAGCAGCACTAATGGAGGGTAACAAAAAGAATGAAGGTAAAGTTACCGAGAAGAAGGTGCCAAAGCACGTTAGGGAAATACAGGAGGCGCTGGCGAAGCGAAAAGAAGCGGAGGAGAGGGCGAAAAAGGAAGCGGAGGAGAAGTTGAGAAGAGAGGAGGAGGAGAGGTGGAAACAGGAAGAACTCGAGAGAGAAGCGGAAGAGGCTAGGCGTAGGAAAAAGGAAAGGGAAAAGGAGAAGCTGCAAAGGAAGAGACAGGAAGGCAAGCTTCTCACCGCTAAGCAGAAGGAAGAGGCGCGTCGGCTGGAGGCGATGAGAAAACAAATACTTGCTAATGTAGAAGGGGGTTTGCCTCTCCGAGCTTCAAATGACACGGATGCGCCAACTAAAAGGCCTCTGTACCAGAAAAAGAAATCGAACCGGTTTCATGTAATCAGGAAAACAATCCTCTCCTGCTAAGTGGAATCTGCTGAATCAAAGAAGGACGAAGAGCAGAAACCGATGGATGAGAAAGTTGAAGCTGTTGACAGAATTGGGACAGAGGAGGATGTCAATGCTGAATCCAAACAGAGCGAAGAGAGCCTCCGGTCGCCTATTTGCTGCATCATGGGGCATGTTGATGCTGGCAAAACCAAGCTGTTGGATCGGATTCGGGGCACCAATGTTCAGGAAGGTGAGGCTGGAGGTATTACTCAACAAGTTGGTGCAACGTTTTTTCCTGCAGAGAACATACGCGAAAGAGCGAAGGAGATTAGCGTCGACATTGCTAAGCTGAAGGTGCCAGGGCTGTTGGTCATTGATACTCCTGGACATGAAGCATTTACCAACATGAGATCGCGTGGTTCGGGTTTGTGTGACATTGCAATTCTGGTAGTTGATTTAATGCACGGCCTAGAGCGCCAAACCATAGAATCTCTCAATCTTCTGAAATCGAGGAATACAGATTCATAGTTGCGCTGAATAAGGCGAGTATCATAATCAAACATACTTACCCCTTTTTCGAATCGTTTTTGGCTATGACATGACATAGATATGCAAATTTTGAATTTTAGGTAGACAGACTCTACGGGTGGAAGACCTGCCGCAATACGAGATTTAAGGAGGCACTTGACCGGCAAGCTAAGGATGTTAAAAACGAGTTTTATATGCGGCTCAACCAGGTTATATTACAATCTGCACTAAATTCTTTCTTTCTTTTTTTTCTCTTTGTTTTCGGTTTTTTCCTGTTTGGTTCTGAATTTTGTTTTGTTCATCAGATCATCACTCAGTTCAAGGAGCAGGGGCTAAATACCGACCTGTACTACGAAGGAAATTTGAGGGAGAGATATAACATTGTGCCCACAAGTGCCATTACGTACGATTCGTGGAACTCTACGATCTCATTATCTTCTTGTCGTAAAATGTGTTTGAGTCTAGCAAGTGATCTGATAATTTTTGTGTTTGTGGCTATTTCAGAGGCGAAGGAATTCCGGAACTGTTATGGCTATTACTTCAGTGGAGTCAAAAAACTATGGTTGAGAAACTTACATACAGTGACCAAGTGCAGGTTTGCTTTCTTTCACTGTATTTTCTATAACTACACGTCATCGGTACGATGAAACTAGAAATTCTGATTTGGAAGCTTGTTTTGTTCCGCAGTGTAATGTATTGGAGGTCAAGGTCGTTGAAGGCCTTGGTAAAACTGTCGATGTCGTGTTGGTTAACGGAGTGCTTCATGAAGGAGATCAGATAGTTGTTTGTGGCAATGAGGTAAAGCAGACATTAAACCTCTTTCCTAATGTAATCTGGCGTCCTGATCTTTTAAGTTCAATTAGTTTGATTCTCGAAAGAAATAGTTTCTGATACGAATTTTTCTTTTTGAAGGAACCAATTGTCACTACTATCCGATCCTTATTAACACCCCATCCAATGAAAGAATTCCGAGTTAAGGTAGTTTTTCCTCTTACTTCCGATGAATTGCAATGTCATTGTTGAAAACACTTCAGTTAATTTGTACCGATACAACTCGAAGCAAATTTGTCATGATGATTTTGTGGTTGTTTTGATGTCAGGGAACTTACTTGCATCATAAGGAAATCAAGGCTGCTCAGTTTGTCAAAATCACGGCACAGGTGATTAGTCCATACTCCATATCGAACTTGAGGCTAATCTCGATCTTCTTCATTTTGAAGTTCGTTCATACTGATTTTAGCTTTTTCTTGACTTTTGTTTCGTGTCGAATATATCACGCAGGGCCTTGAACATGCTGTTGCCGGCACCAGTTTGTACGTGGTGCGTCCGCAGGATGACTTGGAAGGTATCAAGGAAGCTGCAATGCAAGACTTGAAGTCGATCACGAGCAGAATTGACAAGAGTTGCGAGGGAGTTTGTGTACAAGCGTCTACTCGAGGCTCGTTGGAAGCGTTGCTAGATTTTCTGAAGACCCCAGAAGTCAACATTCCCGTTCGTTATGCAAGCGTAGACCCCGTACATAAGAAGGATGTGATCATGGCCAGTTTGATGTTGGAAAAGAAAAAGAGTTCGCCGCAATTTTGGCATTCGACGTCAAGGTGACACGGGAGGCTCAGGAACTTGCGAATGAGTTGGGAGTAAAGATTTTCGCAGCTGATGTTATTTACCACTTATCTAATATGTTCAAGGCCGGCACTGGCAATCTGGAAGAGGAAAAGAAAGAGGAAGCAGCTCGGGAAGCAGTTTTCCCATGTGTTCTTAAGATTTTAGCTGATAACATCTTCAATAAGAAGAATCCCATCATCTTGGGAGTCGATGTTCTTGCAGGCATTGTTAAGGTACTGCTACTTACATGTCACATATATATATATATATATATACATATATATGTGCATCAGGATCAATGTGTGGGCCTCATCGACCCTTTGAATCACCGTTCTGATACTGAATTTGGGTACTTTTCAAATCTATAATCGAAACAGAAGCTAACTCTTTGCTTTGATGTGCAGGTTGGAACTCCAATTTGTGTTCCTCAAAAGGGCTTTATCGATATTGGTCGCATTGCCTCAATTGAAATTAGTGAGGGAAAATCTGTTGATTTAGCCAAGAAAGGGCAACAAGTAACCATTAAGGTAATAAAAATTTATAATTAAAGAAAAAAAAAACCTTTTTTTATTGATATTTTTCTTCTTTATTACATTAAATAAACCTAATACTTGCAACATTGCCTTATCTTTTGCAGATAGTTGGGACCAATCCTGAGGAGCAGAAGAAAATCTATGGCAGACATTTTAAGCATGATGATGAACTTGTCAGCCATATTTCAAGAAGGTCCATTGATATGCTTAAAGCTTATTACTTGGTAAGTTTAAAATTTCCCAATTCTCCTTTTCTTTTTCTTTTTTTTTTAATTATTTTTTATGGGATAATGTCAAATATTTTGGTTGGTAATTTTATTTTATTTATTTTACTTTTTTTCAGAGAGATCTATCGAGGGAGGAATGGGATTTGGTCAGGGGATTAAAAAAGATTTTCAAGATAATATGAGGAATTGTAGCTGAGGATGGAAAAGAATATAATTGTGTGGTAACTAACACCAGTTAATTTTCCCATCAAACAAATAAAGATGTCGTTTATCTAAATTTTGACAGTAGATCAGTTTCTTTTTTACCTCTTTATCTTTCTATTTGCTGTCGGGTTTTTTTTTTTTTTTTTTTTTTTGAAGTGACGGCATTTCTTCCTACAAACGAGGATTTAAAAGTCTAACCACCAATACAGCCATGTGCAGTCCGTGGATTGAACCAGATGTTTAAATTCAAATCTCGGAGAATAAAGTATAAGTTTTGAAAATTCAAGAGGTGAATAAATTCAAAGAATATAAACGAGAATAATCCTAACATATTTTTAAAAAAAATAACAATAATTAAAGTGAATATTAAGATTTTAAAATATTTAAAACTACTAGGTGAATAGAGAATTTTATTAAATAATCAATAAATTTATCAAGGAATTAACATATTTACAAAAATAAATAAAATCTTGTATTGAGATTTGGGCTTCATAATTACGGGATCGTGTTCTTTTAAGTTTTTCACAATATAGATTCTTGGTCAAGTTGGTTTTTTCTCCTTTGGTTATCATCTAAAAGAAAAGCAAGCATGCCATAAAAGGAATTCTGGCTTGCCACGTGTTAAAGCTGACCATCATGATAGAACCCGTTCGAGGAAAATATACGCTGCACAAATCTCATAATATTTGGAAAGACGCAAACAGAGATGAGAACAAATTTTTTTTTTTTTTTTTAATTATAGTGGTACTAAATTGTACAAACCTGAATTGGATTGCGATGTAATAAACTGAAAGAGTGGGTAGTGTCGCAAGTCCAAAGAAACAATTATCACCGACAGTGATGATATAATAGTAAGAGAATGATATATCAGACTCTTTTATCTAGTATCTAAAGATTGAATCTCATTATCCGTTAAGAAATTGCAATTATACCTTTTCAGTGGCCTGTCAAATTGGATATAGACCACATCCTTCTTCCAAAGATACAATTACCGCTAGTGATAGTGACATAGTGCTAGGATGATGATCTATTAAGACTCTCTTATCTAGCATTCAAAGATTGAATACCTTTGTCCCTAAGAGACTACAATTATGCTTTTTCAGTGACTTGCCAAATTCGATTGAGCTTTAATAACTTTGAATTCCATGTATATTAGATATGAACCAAGTTATTCTTGCATTTGGTACCATTAGATTCTTACAATAGCACTGGTCTAAGGACCTAAAGACATCATTGATCGTATTTTTTTCTCAAAAAAATAAATATAAAATAAGTCCAAAGTAAAAACATATATGTGGGTTACTTTAACAAATGACCCATGATTATACATTCAGTGTCATGTTAATGCCTGAATTTTAATTTTACATATTATATTACCTCAAATTTTTATGTTATTACGCAAACAACCCATTTGTCAGTATTCCATTAAAAAAATTAAATAAAACTAAACACATTGAGGTCACATAAGTTTTAATTAAGGTTAAAATTGTAATATCTTTGATTATATTACATATCTTTGATAAAATTGTCACTAAACTTTTTTGAGAGGGAAACTATAACTCGAAGATATTTTAGATAACACTATATATCTTTGATAAAACTACAGTTTGTCTTAAAATATCTTTGATGGAAGTATAATTTTCTTTCAAAAAAATATTTAATTACGACTTTATTTTTAGGGGAAAAAAACCTCAAATAATTAGAACGAGTTTAATATATATTTTATTTTGATTTTATATAAAATATTGACAAAAACACTATCGAAGTGTGATGTGCAAATTCAAAATTAAAAGCGAACATAAAACTTGATTTATAGTACGGAGATCATTTATGTGAATAACCTTACGTATATATACATATTTGTCTTGTCACGTTCCTGCAGAAACACTTGCCTAGCCAACTGAGATCACATGCAGATCCGACCAACCCAATATATATACAAACCCGGAATTTGGCACACACACACACACACATATATATATATATTTATATATCGTGTCTTATGCGAGATATATCCATGTTCTTGTTTGTACTGACGATCATCACTGCAACAAAAACTATTTCCAATCCAACTTGATCACATGTCAAGCCAATGACCCTATTACAAAATAGTATCTTTATTTATTACCGATAAGAAATAGACGCTTTCTCGAAAAATAAAATAAATAAAGTGAAGAAGAACAAGCTAACAATCACATACATGAATTATACTGATTCACACTCAATTTAAGAGCTGGATTAAGTTTCAGTCGGCAAGATTTTATTAGACGTAAAAAGAATTTTACAAACGAAAACAGCACACACCTCTTACCTCTTAACGATTCAATATTCACTTTTAACCGTCGTAGAAATTTGCAGTTATAATGTGTTAAGTAATAATTAAGCTCCAAACACTACTTAACCATGAGATAATCATTTCATATAAGAGTGATGATCCTATAAACATTATATTATGTATATTTGACTTAAATCTTATTAATTGTGGTACTTAATATCATTTATAACGAGCATGATTTTAGAAATTAAATACTATCTAATCCTTACTTGGGCACGGGAGTCAAATGTATCAACCTCAGTGAGTGTGATAAATTTGAATGTTCATTTAAATTGAATGTTTACATTTAAATTTAGAATTTGAATGGCCTATTTTTTATGGATAGTTTTGTTAAAAATAACATTTAAATTGTGTAATCATAGAAAAATGATTGTGATATTAAGTTTTAAACGGTGAAACTACAAATTTAGATTCAAGTTGAATTAAATAATATGTTGTGAAATAACAAAACTTTCAAATAATTTCACCCTAGTTGTTGGTCAGCCAAACATATATATTTATCATATGAGTCAAATAATAACAATTGAAATAATTCATTTAATTTCAAACACACCATAAGACCCGTTTGGGGGCACATTTGGACATATGATTTTCAAAACTTTTTCTTTTTTTTTTTTTTTTTTTCAACTCAAAACTACTTTTTACTGTTTACATCTTCAAATGTCTATAGTATACTCAAACTTTAAATGGGCATAACTTTGTTATTTCAAGTCTAAATGAGATGATTTTTTTAATTATGTAGAAATTTGAGAGAAACAAAATAATATCCAGATTGATTTTTTTCTGAAAATATTTTAAAATTTTACACTTTTTCACTTCAAATAATTTTTTTTAATCAAACACACATTTTTCAAACTATATCTCATTTCTATTCCATAACTATCTTCAAAACCTTGGCCAAATGGATTTTCACCACCAATGCAACTTTTGATTTATCGACAGACCATAAAGACCAGAGGAAGATCCAACGGCCTAGAATTGGTGATGGATTTACGTGATCTATAAGGGAGGGTGAGTGGTAAAATATATATATATATATATATATATATAGGTGTAGAGATGTGCGTGGGATTGATAATGGAAAAGCACTGGCAAGAGGCATGTGCTTTGATTCTGACGAAGGGCTTGCCTGCCTGGTTTTGCAGCCTTCATGAGGATAGTACGACATACTCCACATTTTCTCATGCTCTTTCCTTTTCCTTTCTCTTGGATTTTCTCTCTCTCTCTCTCTTTCTCTCTCTCTCTCTCTCTCTCCGGCTTGGCTAATTGCTTGTCTTCTCCTGAAGCCGACTCCTAGAAGACTTTTCTTCTGTTTTCCTCCCTTTGACTCGACTTTTCATGTGCCCATGTGAGTGAAGATCTCAACGACAAACATGGTTTTGGATTGCAGTTATCTTTTGCTAAATATACGCTAAAGTGACCCACCGGATAGTGTAATTTGAATTACTTAATCGTCAAACTGCGTTTCTAGGTTTTTCTGTACTTCCTTGGTACAAAAAAAAAAAAAACCATCATGGTGAGTCTTACAGTAAAGGAGAGTAACACAGAGTGAGAAATTCAAATGGTTTGTAAGTATCACGATTTTTCTTACGGTCATCAATTGCTTAAAAGTTCTAACTTAGTGATGTTCACTTATAAGTTCACTAAGTTCTTCCTCGTGAAAACCCTTGTAATTAAACTATCTCGTGAATTTGTCTATACTTGCTTTAGTGTATACCAAAATTTTTTTTTTTAAATTACTTATGTAACTTATTTGGATTACTGTTTTGAAACTATTTTTTAAAATTTTTATAAAAAAAATTCAAATTTATTTTTCGAACTTATCATCCAAACATAAACTTAATGAAGGCTGAGTTAGCTAACCAAGTCCCACAAATGTATCTCACTCGTGCGAGTAAAAAAAAAAAAAAAAAAACCAACGTATTTCAATCAAGCTAAATCGGTTTTTAAGTTGGCAAACACAAACTTAATTATGAATGTTACTTTCATGACGTAAGTAGGGCATATGTCATCAAAAAATCATCGTTCACAAACTAAATATGACAGCCAATAATACTCGGGCAATTTTAGTTATGATTTATTTCCTTAGCTTTATTGGGTTGCATTTCAGTGATCTTTATAAAGGCAATTTTTGATGGAGAAAAGCTAATGAAACTTGAGAACTAAAGCTTTTATTGATGTTTTTTGAGATATACAACTGGGTTTTTTTTTTTTTTTTTTTTTTAAGATTTGAATTTGTGATTTTTTTCTTAACTCATCCCGTCTTTATCAATTGGGTTAACATCAGTTGATAGATACCTTAATAGTCAACTTTATATGATGAACTGTTATATTTTTAAACTACTAGAAGAAAAAAAAAAACTAGGGAAAAAATTTTAGACATCTAGTCTTACTTTTTTTAGATCTTTTATAGCTTGATTCTAGTTCTTATTAGAAGCATTACATTTGATTATATTATATAATATATACGCAAGTGTGGTTTTCTTTAAAACGAAAAAAAAAGTCGCTTATTCTGACCAATTAGAAAAGCACTTGAGCAAAGTAGTGATTAATTAAAAATGTTTAGGTTAACGGGAGAGGAACAAGCTTAAAAAGTCCCTTTGCACGTTAAACTAACGCACAAAAGGTTTGTTTTATTTAGGCCAAAGCATAAATTATTTATAAAAAATGCTAGGAACACAACTCTAATATTAACTTTTAAGTATTAATCAGTGTAGTATATAAGTTGTCATTATTTTATTGATTTACGGTTAAAGTATTATCACATTAATTAATTGTTTTATTAATGAAAAAATGACAGGTGAATTGGTACACAAAAAGTTAGTATTAGAATTAATGTCCCTAACCATACTCATTATTTATACGCATGAGAAGTCAATGTCCACAAAAGGCACATTGATCAAATTTTAGCTTACGTTTAATTCGTTTATTGGAGATGAAATTTTTAAGTTGGGGTTGATTAATTTTTCAAAAATTAGTTATAAATTTTATTAACTTAAAAAAATAAAAAATGATATAAAAAATATAATTTAATTGAAATTAAACTGTAATACGAAACGAAACTTTAATCTTTTAAATCACTTTGTAATCTTTTAAATCACTTTGTAATTGTCCCTCCTTATTTTAAAAAAAAAAAATGCAACAATAAAAATCATCTTTAATCGCGCCTCCGAAAGACACATTCCAAAAGGCACACGCAGAGCATATGAAAATAGGCCGACAAAAACGGCATATGACAACTGTTATTGCCCATAATTACCCATTTATTATAATTATAGCGTTCTTTTTATAGCTTTGCTTGGACTTTGGAGTTTGACCTTGTATTATATGCAACAAATTGTTCTACTCTTTTCTTCCTTTTTTTTTTTTTTTTTTAACGATATTTTATTGTAGGATATTAGACTGGCAGTGCATGTGCAGAATAAATAGCTTAGTCTCTATTTGTTAAATTAATTAGAGATGATATTTTTAAGTTGAAATTGGTAAATTTTTCAAATTAAATTTTGTTGACTTTTCAGAATAAAAGATAAAAATTAAGATGAAAAAATACAGTTTAATTGAAATTAAATTTAAGTATCAAATGGAGGCTTAGATATAAATATAATCTCCTTTTTTTTTTTTTCTTTTCCTCCTAAAGGACAAAATGTTCCCTTACTTGTGTGAAACATATCATCTTCTATTAGGGTTTTCTATTCTATTACACAAAAAAGGTGAGAATAAGTGTTTTTTTTTTTTTAAAGAATTTCACAAGACAGTTTCGTCGTAATTTTTTTAACATGGTTAAATATGATTTCGTCAAAGATTTTTTTGAAGTTTTGATTTTGAAGAAGATTTTTTTTTTTGAAACTTAGTAAAGAAGTTTTGAGATTTTTTTTTTAATTTCAAAAGGAATTTTGATTTTTGATTTTCTATTGTCTTTTTTTTTTTTTTTTTTTCATTTAGACGATATATTATTTGAGCGCACACCGAAGACGATTGCATCAAACTCTCAAGTGCAAGAAGACCCATAACACAGTGTATAGAAGAAGACCAAGTTCCAAAGACAATTTTCTTTTTTTTTTTTTTTTTTTTTTTAATTTAAAAAAAAATTTTTTCTGTTTTCCGACGGGAAAAGCAGAGTTTGTTTTTTTTTTTTTTTCCTCCACAATAACTATAACCAAAAAAAAAAAAAAAAACATCCTAAATAATCATAATTAGTTGTCGTTTTCAACTCTTTTAAAGGCGGTGACCCTTTGGTCGTTGTGTTTTGTAGTAGTGGTCCTGGCAACCCATCTAAAAAAGAAAAATGGTGGTAAAAATAAAATTTTTTTGTAGCCCCAATGAAAATCGCACTAATTAATTAATTTCCTAAAAATAAATGAGAGAATTAAAAAGGAAAAATTAGATAGAGACAAGGAAAAAATAAAGGACGGTTTGACCGTTCTCTTCGATAGTCCAAAACGGTTGTGGTGTAGCGACAGTAATGATTCGGTTTCAGAGTTTTTAATTTTATTATTATTAATATTAATTCCTTCTGATAAGACAGAGTTTTTTAATTTAATTATTTCTTTTAATATAGACATAGTGGAGATCTAATTACCCACATTAATCCCCGTTTTTCTCTCTCTAATCTCAATTATCCTATTTGACCATCATAGACGCCGCTTCCTACGCTTATCTCTGGGTAAGAGGATATTTGGTATTTTATCTTATTTTAAATTAAATTATATTTTTTTATCTCAGTTTTTTTTTTTTGAAAAAATTTTTTATCTTTTTTCAAAAAGTTTTTTTTCTTTTCTGAAAAGTCAACAAAAATTACTATTGAAACTTAAAAATCTTAATTCAAACTCATTCACAAACACCCCTGAATACTCCTTTCAGCTGTTATGGGGTGTTTAGTGAATGCGTTTAGTTTAAGATTTTTAAATTTAAATAGTAATTTTTTTGACTTTTCAGAAAAGACAAAAAAAAATAAAGTTTAACTCAAGTTAAACTTGAATGCCAAACAAGCTCTTAATCTCTTATCATTTATTGCTTAGAAAAATTTAACAACCTCCAAAAGACAAAAATACCCTTTTGATTTTAGGTTGTTTTAGAAATTAGGTGTAAAATTAACTCTATACTATACATGTAATCACCTCTCCTCTCTCTCCCTCTTTCTTTTTTTTTTTTTTTTTTTTTAGAATTTTGATCTTCCATTTTTTTTACAAGTAAAAAGGCTCCAATAGTAGCCCTATTATCGCCCCAATTTAAGTCTCATAAATAGGATCAACTTCTATGGATGACAAAAAAGAGGTGAGCCTTTAATCCAGTCTCTTACAGTCATCAATCGAGGTCTTATTTAGAACATTACAAATCCAATGCTACCATAACTAAAATTAGAGCGGGGTCTTATTGGAGTTCTACAGGGATTCAAATCTGGATGGATGAAGGAAGAAGCTAAGAAGATGTCACCTTCTTTTGCCAATCCATCCACCATGTAAGTGTTGATTTTCCAAATTTAACTTATCTAAATATTTTTTTTCTAAGATTTTTCACCGCCCACCAGCTCTCTATGCATTTATTCCCCTTTTTCTTCCATGTTAAAGATCTCTTCAAAGTTGTTATAAGTTGAAGTGTTCAAGAGTTATGAAGCAACTATATACATATTATTCAAAGCTTCCTTTACTTCTCTTTCATGGATAAATACTGTTTTTAGATAAGCTTTGAAGGACACCTTATACGAATGTCATCTTCACCAAATGTTCTATTAGAAAAATTATTTAAACCGTCGTATACTTTATGTTGAATTGTCATGTAATTTTTTAATCTGATATGCTTTGGTAAATCATAATTATATTCTATCTGTAATCGATAAGTAGTTTTTTTTTTTTTTTTTTCCCAATATTGTGTTATAGAATTATCCGAGTAATGACAAGCCTTGAAGAGTAGCAACACTGTCCATTATGGACAGCCTGAGATTCAACTACTAACCTGATGTCCATGGTATAATGCTGTTGTGACTTAATACTTATAATTGTTCTAACTGCTCGTACTATAATGAACTTGTTAGGTAGTATGATTGAGAAAATTAGGTTTTGTTGAACTTTCATGTCCGAACGTAAAATTTTTTTAACAGCTTTTATATATATATTTTTTGAAAAGTCAATAAAAATTATAATCAATTTTTAAAAAATGAATAAATTTTAATTTAAAAATTCAATCCCAACACAAGCTTAAAAAAAAAAAAAAAAAAAAGCCATAAATGAAGGGCAGTTTTGGCTTTTCAAAAGTAAGGCTTAAAAAAAAAAAAATCCAAAGAGGAGGCAATAATATGTCCCAATTTATTAATTCACTAGTCACCCAAAAATGTTTTAAAGAGAATTTAGAAGGTTGTGCCAGAAAAGCTCTGGCCCACCAAACATAAGCCCCCAAATTTTCTTTATTTTTTCTATCACAGCTGCCAAAAAAACAGAGAAAGAGAGAGAGAGAGTTCTGAAGAGAGAGAAAGAGAGTCCCAAGGTATGATCTCAGAGACCCACCAAATGCCATAAACAGGGCAAGCAATATCAAAGAGAAGAACTAGGAGAGAGAGAGAGAGAGAGAGAGAGAGACTATGAGAGAGAAAATGGAAGGTTGAATACAGCGAAGCAGATATGTTTATGCAGACCCACCCTCCACAGAATGTATATTATTATTCTCGTTGTATATAATATTATCATATCTTATATGTTATTTGTGTTTATAACTGTCTAGCAGAAGAGCCAGAGAGAAGGTGCTGATACAGCAACAACGACAAAAATTAAAAAAAGAAAACAAAAAAAGAAGAAGAAAGAAAAAAGGTTGGTCTCTCTTGATCTTTGAAATTTCATTGGCCTTCTATTGTCGTCGTGGGTGCCCACTAGCAGCTTTTTTGTCTTCAACCTTTTCCTCTTCTCCTTCTCTCTCTCTTTTTCTTTTATCATATTATTATTGTCTCTGGTTTTTGCTCTTCCCTTTTTGCACAATATCTGTGTATATATCTATCAATAAATATATATATAAATAATATATAAGATATTTTCTTGAAGGGTGGTTTTTTTTTTTTTTCCCTCATTCTCTCTCTAAATTCTCATTCCGCCCTCAACAGTAATGATTTTCTCGTTACGCGAATCGTTGTTGAGGAATCTGAGGAGTTGTTGTGTGCTGTTGTTGTTGCTCTGATTGTGAAAAAGTGGCAGTTATATCCCTTTGAAAAACCAACATCAACAACTTATAGAAAGAAGAGAGAGAAAGAAGAGAGAGAGAGGAGAGAAATAACACCAACAACAAGAACAACAAACAGAATCACAACCACACGAGTGTTTTTTTTTTTTTTCCCTTTTTTTCCCATTCATTGATGTGATCTTTGCACAAACGAATCCCCTCTTTCTGGCTTTTTGTTAACCAGAAATTTTTTTTGGGTTTTTCTTTTGTCTTTTTTTTTTTCCTGGGTATTTTTTAAAATTATTATTTCTTATTTTTCAAGTCATTATGTCTCAACCAAGACAATTTCAGATGGTGGGTGTTAACAATCCTGGGCAATACAATGACACAACATTCACCAAAATATTTGTCGGAGGGTTGGCTTGGGAGACTCAAAGAGATACCATGAGAAGGTACTTTGAGCAGTTCGGAGAGATTCTTGAAGCTGTTGTTATTACAGACAAGAACACTGGGAGATCCAAGGGTTACGGTTTTGTAAGCCCATTTTTTTCCAACTTCCCTTTCTCATTCTCTTTCATTTCACAATCTTATTCTTTCTACATCTTTTTTCTTTTTCTTTTTTTTTTTTTTGGACCTGATTTCTGATCAAGAAGGTTGGGTCCTACTTTTGTCATTGTTTTCTCAGGTCACATTTAAGGATCCAGAGGCTGCAAGGAGAGCTTGTCAAAACCCGTCTCCGGTAATTGATGGAAGGAGAGCTAATTGCAACCTTGCCTCTCTTGGTGCCCACAAACCACGCCCACCAACTCCTCAACATGGTATGTGTCTCTTGAATTGCATTCTCTGCCATGCACAATGTCGGAGATATTTGTATATTGTCTAAGTTTCTTTTGTCATTAAATGTAAAAATGCGGATCTTAAGCTTCAGATGGGGTTTGGAAATAAGGTGAAACGGATTTTTAACTTGTCTCATGCAGGTCCTCCGGGAAGGTTTAGACCAGCACCACCTGGTTTGATGGCTCCACCAGCTTATCATGGTTCCACCTCAACATACTTCCATCAACCCACTGCCCAATACCAATTTCCTTATTCAGCTTATGGGTAAGCCAAAATTGATCATATACGAACAAAACATAAGCCAGAAAATTAGTCTCTTTTTTGTTTGTTTGTTTTTTGTCCTCTTTATTTTCTGATTTTCCCTTTTTCTTCTTGGTCAATCAACAGTTATACCGGATACTCACAAGACTCTATATATCCCATGGTAATAACTTAAAACTTATGCAGTAAAATGTTCATCTTACTGATAATAAATAACGGTGCATAACCAATTTTGTTGAATTCTTTTAAGCTTTAGCCTAGTTTTTTTTCTTTTTTCTTTTTTCTTTTTGGATTGAAATGGCAGAACTATTATGGTGTCTATGGTGGTCAACAATTCTCACCTTACTTAACCCCTGCTGGGGGATCAGGGCCAACCGGCATGTTCCACAATTTCTATCCGTTATACGCGCAATTTGCGCAGAGCAGCCAAGCGCACGGTTTCAATGTTCAGTATCCTCCAATGGTACATTACCCTTATTTGCCTCACCATTACGGCTCCACAGGAATCCTCTCTCTTCCTTCTTCTATGCCCGTGACCACAACCACAACCTCGACCACGACCACAGCCATGACCACACCCGCTACTACCCCAGGTGAAAATTCGAATGATTATGCAAAAATTGTATCTCATTTTTATTGTCCAATAGTAGTATAATAACTCATGTCACAATGTTGATTAGAGAATTCACTTGCAAAGTGCAAACAGGTGCAACGGCAACTACAGCAGCGGTGACAGGAACAGGAACGGCTGCTTCACAAGCCTCCGGGACGGTGTCTGAACAGAAATCATCGACTTAAAGCTTCGGCCTGAAGAAAAGGAAAACAAATGTCCTCCACAAGGCTAACTCGGATAACGGACAAAGGGTCAAGAGCAAAAAAAAAAAAAAAAGTTGAATAACAAAGACTTACAAAGGTCGAATGATTCAAAAGAATGCAGATCGAAGAGAAATCAATCCGGGTCGGAGATGGGATTAAATTTTCATTCATGGAACAGGCATTTGGCGATGACATTAAAAGGCTTGCTTCACTAACCTCATCACCTCCATTGTCATACATGTTTGCTTTCAGTACACAATAGGGAGTCTTATTTTTATTTTTTATGTTTACTTTTATTTTTAAGTAGCTGTTAGAATTAGGAGGATAAAAATCAAATTCATTTTAAGCATTGGCATAAGGTGGAAGCTGAATATTGGCTTTGGATTCTACCTTGCATACTGACTACTACTATATATGATTATTATTATGTCTCGGAAGCATAAAGCATCCGAGGACATACAACCCTTTTGTTTATATATATATATATTAATATATATATAGGCAAGAATTCTGGTTCAAAAGATTGGTTTTGTATCTTTGAACCCACAGCCTTGTTGTGTTGGTCAACAAGTAGTGAAAAAAAAAAAGGCAAGCTCAGGGACAGCTTGGCCGGTAACTTGTAATTTTTTCGTTTGTTCATTATTCAAGAATGATACTTTCTTTTTTTTTTTTTTTAAGTTAGGAAGGTTTCAGTGGTAGGAACATTAACATTTTCAGATGACTCGACATGTTTATGTATTTATAGTTTATATTATGTTTATGTTTATTTATATTCATATTTTTGGTTTGAAGTTCCTCTCGCTTTTAGTTGAATTCTTAATTGTTTGTTTGTTTATACAAAGGATTATTTCATACTATTTTATAAATTTTAGGATCACTCTCGTTCGACCCGTGAATTTTAAAGATTCTTACATTGTCCTTTGAATTTAGAATTCAACTCCATTTTTTTTTTATTTCAATTTCAATTAACAACAAACGGTAAAAAAAAAATTAAAAAAAGAGTCAAGTACAGTTATGTAATCTTTTTTTTAATTTATTTTTAATAAAATTACTAACAGGATAGGTAAGACTAGTTTCCTTTTCTTTTTTTTTTTTTTTTAGGTCTAAATTTAATTAAAATTCTTATAGAAGGGACATAATAAGATTAAGGCCTTGTTTGGTAAACGAATTCAAATTGTATTTTTTCATTTAAGTTTTTGTCTTTTTTTGAAAAAGTTTTTGTTTTTTTTTAAAAAGTTTTTTTTTAGAAAAGTCAACAAAAATTATCATATCAAATTGTACTTTTTTAACTCAAACTCATTTATCAAACGGATCTTTAGTTTAAAGTTTATGAAGTAAAATAAGAGTTTTAAAAGTTTAGGAACGGAGATAAAATAATCCTTACTGTTACTCTTCTTTGAATAATGTGCTTGGAATCCAAGGGGATCCTCTTACAAAAAAGCAGGGTCAAAATGAATAATGGTTGCTTTTACGCATCAAAGTTGGGCATGCGGGGCTTGCATCATTTTGCTTTAGATTCTTGGAAATTTTTCTGTCAAAGTGGTGAACTATTTATTTATTTTGAAATTATTTTTCCCTTCTTTCTTTTGACAAACGCAATCCTTTAGGAAAAGAAGGATCCAATAAAATTCTCTGCATGGTATTGAACAGTGTTTTAAAAAAGACAAAAACAGTTTGCTCCAAATAACGGCTATAAGAAGAGATATCAAGTGATTTGTTTTTCATCATACTATTTAGGATTGAATAGGGACAAATGACCCGATGCTGTTGAGTACTTCTGATAAATAAAATATGAGATCTATAAATAGGACCCGTGCTATATTAACGTTGGTATTTGGCATTATTGGTGTTTTTTCTTTAGAATTTGCCTATTTTTACATATGCTTTATGTTTGCCAACTGGTCATATTTTTCTTTTCCCTTAAATTATAATTTCTTTAAGGCTACGTTTGACGTTCAAACTGAAACTGTATTTTTTCATCTCAGTTTTTATATTTTTCCCACAAAGTTTTTGTTTTTTTCTGAAAAATTTGTCTTTTTTAAAAAATCAACAAAAATTTTTAACTTAAATTTAAAATGTTCAACTCAAACGCATTCATCAAATGGACCTTAAATATATTAATATCTATCGTGCCTCTTGTATTTATGATTTTTGTTTTAAGATGTTCCTTCTATTTGATTCCTTAGGAATACGGAAAAACACGGCTGACTCTGGGAATCTGGAGTAGTTTCCAAAGCATTTATCAAAATTGACCCTCTATTTATTATCGTGACTCATAATGCCCCGTGTATTTTGATTTCTGTACCTTTTTTTTTTTTTTTTTTTGGGAGAAAAACGTCAATGAGTATTTGTAAACCAAGCAGAAATATTCCTTTTGGAAAATATTTTTATAGGAATACTCTCCCATTTGGTGGGAAAAAGAGAGGGGGGAGAGAGAGAGAGAGAGAGAGAGAGAAAAAAGGGAGAAAGGATAATCTAAGAGACTAATCGATATAACTCAAAAGACTATCTAGTACAATCGAAAAGACTAACTAGTACAAGTATTGTTCATGTCTGATAAAAATGAGGTGCTAAGCAAGAGAGACTTTTATATTAAGGGTCCGTCTGGAGGACATTTTCAAACCACTTATTTAATTTTTTAAAAAATATATTTTTCCTTAAAAGTAAACTAATTTCACTATTTTTTTTTTCAAATCTCTTTTTTCATTTCAAAAAATTTAAACTTTAAAAACCCATAATTTTCTCACTTCGAGTCAAAATTATTAATAAATTGCTTAGAATTTTGAGAGAACGAAATAAGATTCATATAATTATTATTTTTTTTTGAACACATTTCAAGTTTTATATTTTTTTCGCTCCAAAAAAATATATATATATATATATAGGAATTTCACTTCAAATAGTTCATTTCTACCGAACGCACATTTTTAAAACTCAACTCAATTCAACTCCAACCTCCAAAACTATGCTTTGTTTGACATTTAAGTTTAAATTCAACTAAATCGTATTTTTTTAATCTCAGTTTTTGTCTTTTTTTGAGAAGTCAACAAAATTTATAATTAGTTTTTGAAAAGTCAACCAGCTTCAACTTAAAAGTTTCATCTTCAACTAGCAAACCAAACGCACACGTATGTCTACAATTGTCCTACCAAACGGCCCCTGAAATTCTGATAGACATGTAAAATGTCAAAAGCTGGCTTATGTTTATATACGCTCTGTTTACAAGGACAATACTAATCTTGTAACATATAGAGTGAGAAGTATAAACATAACACTCATATTTTCAAATGTAACATCAAAAAAATTTAATTATATCAGAGTATTGTTACAAAGAAGGGCAGTCCTTCGGAAAGGATCTTAAATAAGCTCCATATACTTACTAAATGACTTCTATAAAAACTAAAATCAAATTTTTACAAAATATGCATACTAAAATCAACATGCTAGAAACGGTTACACCACAACTCCTTGAACAAAGTCCACAATACAACTAAATTCCACAATAATCCCCGCATAGTCAACATTCTACAAGCTCACAGAGAATTACTTTTTAATTTCATGCATCTTGAGATGAAGATTCAATTGATTGTTTGAATAACTTCTCTGACTTATGAAGCCTCACAGAATTATTTTCAACATTTTTAATATTGGGCATTTTTATGATGACAAGAATTTGGAATTAGTTGAAATATAACGAGACACCGGCAAATTAAACTCATATTACATGTGTACCAATGATTTCATATGCTTTGGTATATGATAATTTGACGTTTATAAATCTTGTCATAATTTGTTAATAAGTAATATTTTGTAAATCGAGATACTTGTCTGTTTGCTTGCATAATTTAACCTTTTTCAAAATTGGCTAAAACTAAAAATATATAGGTAATTATGGAGTATAATAATAAATAAAAACATTTTGAAGATGAAGATCTTTTGAGAAGGATTGTCACTGTTAACTGCTTTTTGCAGAATTTGAGTTGTGTACGTCACTTTTTTTATGAAACTTGCTCTTTGTAATTTTTCAGTCTGCGGTTGCAAAAAAACCACTCGTAGAGCTCTCAGTACTCAATTATTGTATAAGATATTTACATTGTGTTTTTCTAAAAATTTCTTTCGAGAAACACGATCAAGAAAGCCTTGTCCAAGAGCTTATGTTGCTTTTATGTATAAGACTACTTTTGGACGGAAGGCTTAAAACTAATATAAAATGGACACTGACCTCATTATTAGTCCGATTTGATGTGGGACTGGCCCAAGAGGAGCCACCATAACAAATCGCTGACTTGGTGACTTTGATAAGTCCCACTAATTCCCTCGATTCATATATTTCTATCAAAATAAAATGAATCTCAACATACTTTAAATGTACCTGCAAGATTTTGATCGGGCCAAACAATGGTTGAACTTGAGCGATGGCACCATGAACAAGGTTTTGTTGGTGCACTGGGTACAAATTGGGGTAAAATGCCAATAGGAGAAAGCTGCAGATTGTTCAAATGGTGAAAGTGAGAGAAAGGTGTGAGTTGAAATGAAAAGAAATACATATATATATATATACATATATATATATATATATGAGGATAAGTGCCAAACATGGGAAAATAGATGATAACTCTCCGTTATGTAACTTAATATTCAAAAGTTGAGATTAAAATTGATATAAGTAACACTATTCTTGATTACAAAATGCTAAACAACATTGTCAAGCATTTGTTAATATCTAATTGGACAAATAAAATATTTATAATTATTATTTTTTTTTTTTGAACTTGCAAAATATGCACAAGTAACTCAAACGTCATTTGGCAATTATTTTGTACCAAGTCAATTGCAATGGAAATACTTGGGAGGAGAATATTAGGATTGTGATTTATTTAGAAAATAACACTTGGACAAAAATATTTGGATTTATATTTGAATAGTTGTTAAAAATAGTCATTTTTAATGGGAAAATTTTGAAATTAGTGGTTGACTGAAAAACCATTTACAACTCAATACGAAACATTATCCCAAATGGATACCTAAACATCACATAACATTATTTCAAATAAGATTTATTTTCATTTGGGATAAAATGAAAGTAAATACACCATTGTTTCGGGCATCTTTTTGGACATCTAACGCATTACATCTGAACACCATTGTTTGATAAAATGGTTAAACAAACACCCTCTAACTTAGCGTTGTGTTATGTTTGTAATCCCACCATATTTCCCTCTTTTAGGTTCAAATCAAAGAAGACCAACGCAATAGGGATATCATGTTTGGGCTGTTTGATTAGAACGTTGCACTTTTGATAAATGTCACAAAATCATAGTTTGGATTGACTTTTGCCACATATGAAAAACTCTTGTAAGAAATGCCATAAATGATATCATAAATATTTATTTATCTATTTATTTTAAAATACTTTTTAATTGGTATCCGTATTGTAATCGTCTGGTTACTAATTGGTTACTAATTAGTTAGCGATCAGAACTGCTAGTGGGTTTCTGATCAGTAACCACCATCGCCAGCGGGTTACCAGGTGGTTATTGATTGATTACCAACTAGAAACTTGGTAACCAGCTAGTTACCAACCAAAAACTTGGTAACCAACTAGTTATTGGTCGGAAACTTTTGATTTTGCCAGATTTTTTGGTTTCCGCCACTGGAATATTTAAACAACCACCATATTTTAACAAATATCACCAAAATTCTATAAAATTTCATAAACCATGAAGGCTAAAATTCAATAAATATCACAAAAATATCACAATTTCAAAATCTTGTCACAAGATATTAAAAAAAAATTAAAATTAAAATCCATCATTGTAATAGTTCATATATTTCAAAAACAGCGAACTAGATCAGAATGGATCCTCTGCTCCATGTAATCTCGAGCAGAGATTCGATATCCGACACCGATGGAAGATCGTGCTCATAGTCGATCTCCTCTCCATGGCTAGGGTGAGAGAACATGAGTGGAGGAGATATGGATCTCTTAACTTGATGTCACCGGATCTCCTCTGCGTGAGCTTGATCGGAGCTTTGGTCGCTGATGAAGGTGGAGGCGCAAGGTTTTGGCTCGGGATTGGGTGAAAGAGAACCTCTAATTGCTAGATCTCTAATGCGAGGGTAGGATCAAATAAGGTTGTGATCGGAACTTTGGAGGTCAACAAAGGCGGAGGCACGAGTTGGCTTGAGATCGGACAAAAGAGAAACTCTGGCAGTTAGATCTCCTACGTGAGGACCTCGATTGGAGTTATTAGCATGGTGCTTGTCGAAGCTCGTGGAGACAGATTATGATGGTGGAACCAAAGCAGCCTCGTTGGAGCTCGTGGCGGCATGACTGTGGATCGGTTTGACAGTAGAGAGGGAGAGAAAGGGAAGGGAAGAGAGAGAGGGAAGAGGTGGTTTGTCATGTGAAAGGGATGAGAGAAAGAGGGGGAAGATAGAGAAAGAGAAAAAGAGAGAAGGGGGGAGGGGGAAAAGAGAGAAAAATTGTTGTGTCAAAAAGGTGAGAGAAATAGGGGGAATAGGGAGAGAGAGGGGGAGTGGGGATGAGAGAGAAAGAAAATTTTTAGAATAGTTTTTAATTAATTATGACATCATCAAATTAGTATTTTTTGCAAAAATTTTTTAAAGTATAACAAAAATCAATCCACCTATATATATATAGATATTTTAAATTTTATGCCATACCACCTAATTATCCCGATTCGAACCTTGCCAACATGGGGCCATTCTGGCCCAAGACAAATTTTGGATACCCAATAGACCAACCACAAAATGAGAAAAGAGCCCAATTTGGGTTTTTGCCCTATAGAAAATCCTTGAAACCCTAGAAAAAGCAAAGCAGTTTGTTGCTCTTGAAGAAGAGAAGAGACGCAGAGCCAGTCGGCGGCGACGGTACATATACAATTCCAATTAGTCTCATCTGCCGCTGGTTAGTCTCGCCATTGGAGCTTTATCTTTCTCTTTTCCTTCCGTAAAAATGGCGGATTTCCATTTCTCTCTTAACTTAAAACTATGGTTTTGTTTTGTTTTTACTTTCGGTTGCAGAAAAAGAAGAAGACGATGTCGGTGTCAGAGCTTGCTTGCGCCTACGCCGTCATGATCCTCCATGACGATGGCATCCCCATCACGGTATTATTTCCCTCGATCCTCTTTTTCTCCTTCAGTTTGCTGTTTATATGTTTGTATTTGTGTATCTAAATATTTGTATATGTTGCTGTTATTGGGGTCTGATTGGCTGTCTAGAAATTAAAGGAAAAAGAATGGGAAATCATGTTTTTTTAGTTCTTTTCGTAGAAATTTTTCGATTTTTTTTCCGAAGAATTTAAGACTTTTAACTGTTGCTGTAGAAGCCTGAAATTTTTAGTTATTCTTTTTGGGGGTAATTTAATTATTTTAATTACATTGAAATTGAATTCAAGGCTTGAAGGAAGTAGGTTTCATTTATTTGGAAGACGAGTTCTTGTTTGTTTGTTTGTTTTTTTTTTTTTTCCCCTTTTCTTTTTTGTTTTCCCGAATTTTTAAGGTCCTTTTCTTTTCTCAATTTACTTCCAACAGCCTGAGAAGATTTCAACCTTGGTGAAAGCCGCCGATGTGGAAATCGAAAGCTACTGGCCGGGTTTGTTTGCTAAGCTTGCGGAGAAGCGCAACATTGAAGACCTTATAATGAACTGTGGTGGCAGCGGTGGTGGTGCTCCGGTTGCTGCGGCCCCAGTCGCTGCTGGCGGCGGTGGTGCTGCTGCTGCTCCACCTCCTGAGGAGAAGAAGGTAACAACGCCATTTCATAGTTTTAAATGGATGTGTATGTTCATTTGTATTGTTGGTGTTTAGATGTGAATTATGCGATTGGTAACATCTGTTTCTGTTGCTGTTTTGGAAAATTTTACAGGAAGAACCAAAGGAAGAGAGTGACGAAGACATGGGTTTCAGTCTGTTCGATTAGGAGCTCCTTTCAGCATGATGCGGTCCTATGCCATTTATTAGTTTCTTTGCTCGGTTATTTTACTTTTAATCTTGTGTTTTAGGGGTTTGTGTTTTGTTCTTAACAAATATATGTATTCGTGAATGAGCAAGTTTGTTCAGGGGTATTTGTAATTTGAACATCAGAGTTGTTCGAAGATTTTGTCATCGCCCTCTCTTCTTGATATATACAAAGCACTTTTGGAGTCAAATTTTGCTTGAGCTTTTGAATTTTGCACTATGGTTTAAGATTTCTTTTCTCTAGGTGTTTTGAACCATGCATCTTGTAATGGTTTTAGAACCGATGTTGTGCTATGCATGTTCCGCTGTGCCTTGGCCTTCGTTCAAAGGATGACGGCATGGCGATATGATAGCTGGGGTGATAGAGCTTTGAAATTATCGGCCATTGGCATTTTAGGTAAATGCTATTATCTGTGTTACAAGTCTTATTTTATAGCCTTAAACGAATCGCTCTGAACAATTTTGTTTGGAGAAGAACAAACAAATAAACAAGGCTCTAGTTGTTTGGGACGGAGGATTGTGCGTGTTAGTTCTCAAACAGCTAGAGTGGTAGGACTCTTGTTTTTGCTCATGGGGTTGCAACATTTTCCTTTGCGAGTGGAGCAATTTCCTCGCCATCAATACCGGCTTTGCTGCCATCGACTCCCAAGCTCAGCAGCACTTCCTCCCACTTCTTTGCAGGACCCTGAGCCATGGCATATTTCAATCAGAGTTCTTTGTACTCTCTTGGTCTGTCTGTTGACTGGAAATCATTTTTCTTACCTTCCATGAGAGATCTTGAGCCATGCAATTCTTGATAATCTCAGCCAAAGCTAAAGTTCCATACGTTGCGAGTGCTCTTTTGACGCCTTTAGCCACCATGAGAACGTCTGCCGGATCGACAGCATCACACTGCCAGATTTTACATGTTAGAACTCAGGACTTGCCTAAAATTATGGAAATCCCTTGTGGTTTTAATCTGTATGATTCACAAGGAAATGCGTTGAATTACTTCTACGTTGAAGGCTCCCATTTGAAATCCTGTGAAACCTTCTTGCACAGTATCTACCAACCCACCCGTTGAGGCGACAATCGGTACCTGCACGATGGAGTATAGTGTTTGAGAGGTCAATTCAAGCTAATGACTTTCAAAGTAAAATTTTATTAACAAGCGTCTTACGCATCCATAACGCATGGCATGCAACTGAATGAGACCGCAAGGCTCAAATCTGCTTGGAACCAATATGAAATCAGCTCCGGCTGTAATCATATGTGCCAGCGGGACATTGAATTTCGCGACTCCTCGGGCCTTGTCAGGGTATAGTATCTCCAACTGTTGAAGCTGCTTCTCCATTGGCTTTTTTCCAGTCCCCTGAGATTATTTTTGATTGCAGCAGAATACAAATTGGATACATTTTCAGTAAAAGAGCATATGTGAGACTCTCAGAAGAAGTCGGAGTAGAAGGTCCAGGGGCTTGTTGCTTTACCAAGACTATGATCTGAACATTCTCTTTGATGAAGTGGGGAATGGCTGCTATAAGAATATCCGAACCTTTCTGCTCTTCAAGCCTTCCGATGAAGCCTATGACCGGGATATTTCTATCCACTGGCAAGCCTACTTCTGCTTGGAGGGCTTCTTTCAATAGCGCCTTCGCAGACATCACCTGATCATATCAGAAGTAGAAGACCTGTATAAAATGTAGTAAAGAAAACACTAGTGCAGCTAACTTATGGAATCGAGTCGTTTTCTGTTAGAAGGAAATTACATTTGAAGCATCATATTTGATAGCTATGTACTTGTCAGTTAATGGATTCCACTCCTGGACATCCATGCCATTCACGATCCCAATGATTCCAGTTTTTCGGAGGACGTGATCTAGTTCGACTCCTTTCTCGGCACCGGAAACTAGTTCCTGGGCATAGTATGGGCTAACAGTCAAGACTCTATCCGATTCCAAGATTCCAGCTTTCATCCAATTTATTTTCCTTCCTTTCACCGGTTTCTCATAGCTGCAGAATGTCGATTAAGTTAAGTAAAAACTCCGAGCAAAAGATGTTGTGCTTCATTGAATCTACGATAATCACACTTACCCGTCAATGAAATCAAAAGAACTTATAAAATCATCTGGGAGATTGAGGAGTGCGAAGTCCGTAAATGCAAATCTGCCCTGGTAAGCAATGTTGTGTATGCAAAAAGCTACCTGATAGAAAACATCGAACTTAAATTTTGGAAAATAGTGTACAAAAATGGAAAAATCGAAAAGATAACAAATTCACATACTCTAGCACTCTTGTACAAGCCTTTGGCTTTATACATGGATTTCAGATAGCATGGTAGAAGGGCACTGTGCCAGTCATTAGCAATAAAAACGACATCTTCACCTGATAAACAAAATCGCAATATTAATACGCTAAGGCACGCCGATAATCGGAAGCACTAAAGCATCTGAGAATCAATACGAGTACCATATGGCCCGGAATAGTATTTGCTGCTGGTAAAATTCAGAATCCTTGGTGCTTCTAGAGCTGCCTAAACCATAAAATTATAAACAACCATGGAAATGTTCTGGTTAGTCTAACTTGGAATATTTCACGAGGTTTTGCTATAAATTTGAAATGTTACCTGGCATAATAGGCTGAATCGAAGTTGGTTGCCTTGGTAATCCTCGCCGGCAATAGGACCGTAAATTTTGGATCCAGTTTTCCCCCACACCTTGTTCATTTCATCATATGACATATCAGCCTAGAGTTGTCTCTTTCCTTGCACCAAATCAATTGCTTCTGAAGAGAAGAATGGTTCACAGAAAGACCAACCTTTTCAAGGAACGACGGGTGATCGACAAACACACGATCAACTCCTCGTTTGTAGCAGTGGAAGAAGCCGACCTTCTCGGTTTTTTCTCCCACTTTAACCTGTAGAGAAAAAGGAACTGAAATCACCAAAACAAGACCGAATTTGTGTGCCAAATAAACATACGCATACCTCAATCGTAACTTCTGTATCCCACGCATCCTTGTACTGGTCATAACGCGGTGAGATTGTCATAACACGATGCCCGTTAGCCTTAAAAAAAAAAAAAAAAAAAAAAAACCAACTTCACCAAGTATCTTGCCATGAAAGTGAAATGTGCCCAAGGGAGAGTATATTATCTCAAAGTTTACCGCCATAGCCGCCGGAAGGCCGCCAAGAACATCGCCAAGTCCACCGGTTTTACTCCACGGACCTACTTCAGTTCCCACAAATACTAAAACCATACCGCTGCCACAAACAATGAGGCCCGAAGGCCTTCCATTTTCGCTTCCGTATCTCCTTCTCCTTCTCCTCCTTTGCCCGGCAGCGAGTCTTGACTTGGTGCATATCTTCAGCTGATCATCCACTTTGTTCGACGCCTTAACCCGTAATGAGTCATGTTCTGCTTCATTAACCAAATTTTGTACGAAGCCGCTTTCGAATCTGATCCGGAGTACGCTCCATAGTCATCGACATGGGAAGTTCTTGATGCAAAACTTGAAGCAGTAAGAGCTGCCATTGGGGCAATATCTAGTACTAGCAAATTTGATATGCAGCAATGGCAAGAACCAGATGGGGCTCTCGGAAGCACAAATGGACCCAAGAATTGCACTTTATTTCATTATTTTTAATTATAGTAATTATTATTATTATTATTTTTGGAGGAGATTTCAGGTTTGGTTTGTGGCTGACAAATTTGGTTTGTGGCTTACAAATACGTAGAGATTGGATTCATTGGACCGTGAATAGATAGAATATGCTCCAAGGAATTTTCTCAACTCTTTGGACTATATTCCAAACGACAAAACTGCCTTGAACACATTTGCTTGCTGTGCTCTATAAAACATGCCTAAGCTTCTATTATGTTTTTTTTTTTTTTTTTTTTTTGGTTTTAAATAAAAATGGACTCTAATTCAACAAAATTAAACATAGATCTTAAAGAAATAATACAATTTTACTTTATTGAGTTAGGGGAAAAAAAAAAACTGGTGTTAAGTATTAAAAACTTAACGAGTGTTCCTAAAAAAAAGAAATAAATAAACCTTAATGAATGTGGCAGTATATAAATGCAATGTTAGATTTATAGCTCGTTACCACAACTTCTTATTACTATTTTTGACACTATTTAAAAAGTTGTAAATAATATTTTCACTCATAAAAATAAAAATTTTAGTGTTTGAATTTACTTTTTAAACTTAGGATCTAATTGGGGTTTTAAAGCAGATTTTGTAAATTTAAAAATGTACAATGTCAATCTTAAGATGTTCATCAAAAGCCAAAAAAAAATGTTTATTTACATAAAAAAAAAAGAATGTTTGTTTACATACCTCACATAAGAACCATTAAAAAAAAAAAAAAAAAAAAAAGGAGGGTCACAGAGTCAACAAGAGTAATTATACTTCAAGAAAAAGAAAAAGAAAAAGAAGAAAATTTAAAAAGTAACTCAGTTTGAATAGCAACTACAATTACCGTACTATGTTAACTGCTGTTTGGTCTGCCGCCTTTCCTGTTACGCCTGAACCTCCGAGATAGCGTCCATGGAGTTCAGAGCGAAATCCAAGACGACAAGCCATTACCAGAATCAGGTTCGGTCATGATCATCAATCCTCCCATGGAGCTCGACCTCAACTCATTCCTCGACTCTCCACTCCCCAGCGACGACGACGACGGCGACGGCGGAGGCGACTGCGACAATCCCTCCTCAATTCCTCACCGTACAATTGAAGACATCCTCGACGACTCCGATTCCTCCGCCTCATCGTCTCCCCCTCCCTCCCCGCCGCGGCGCTCCTCCTATGACGCCGTTTCGGTCTCCGCCTCGAAGTTATCGTCGGGGTCTTCCACCGACGAGGCTCGCAGGTCCACCGACGGCCCTAAAGTTGTTCAATTGGATGAACGGCCGGTCGGATCGAGGATCGGTTCGTTTGCGCGGTTTAAGTCGACTGGCGAATCGTCGTCGTCGCCGGAGGATTCCTTTCGTAGGGCTTCGAAACCCTTGCCGTCGCTGTTTGGAGGCGTCCGTTCCAATGTGAAGCCCGGGGCGGCGCTCGCGGCGGCAGCGGCGGCTTCTAGGTCCGTACCGACGCCTCACGCCGCCGCGATCAAGTCAAGGAGGAGTCTTGGAAGTAGCGAGGGTTTGAGGAGGGTTGTGGACGCCAGGGAATTGGGTTCTACATTCGGTGATGACTCCGAGGCTATTTCTGATGAATTGCGATCCAATTCGAATGGTGATTTGAAGGGAATTAGTTCGGAAATTAGTCAGTCGAGTACGAAATTGGTGGAAGATAGAAATGGCGATGCAAAAACCGATGATTTACGGACTGCGGTGGCTGACATTGGCAGTGAGATTTTGAGACGAGGTTCGGTTTCTGAGAGTTCTGTTGAGGGAGAGTTTCTTCACAAGGCCGAAGATAATGAATCAAGGTTTGATATTGAACCTCAGATTGATTCTACTTCAGCGAATTATGGAAAGGAAGTTGATTTTGCCGAGAATTCTGCTGTTTCATTTGCGGTCGGTGTTGAAAATAGAAATGTAGATTCTATGTCTAATTCTGCAGAAGAAAATGATCGTAAATCGGATGAAAGTTCAAAAATTTTGGATGTTAATTATGATAATCAAAAGGCTTGTTCTTCTTCTTTGCCTACTACTGATAACAATGGTGAAATCACAGAGGACCTGGCAACTGTGGTACTGGAAACAGAAGATTCATTAGGAAAAATAGCTTCTTCCAAAGATAAAAATGAGGATCTTGCTGGTGAGGATGTTGTTTCGATGAGTGATATCGACGAGCTTGTTGAGGAGAGAATTGGGCAGTTGGAGAGTAGGAGAATTAGTGAAAGAGAAGAAAAGAAATCGCGGTCTCACTTGAAGCCGCTTGAATTAGCCGAAGAACTTGAGAAGAAACAAGCTTCAACGGGTTTGCACTGGGAAGAGGGTGCTGCTGCGCAGCCAATGAGGCTTGAGGGTGTTCGGAGGGGGTCAACAACGTTGGGATACTTTGATATTGATTCTAACAATACTATAACACGTACCATTTCATCTCAGGCGTTCAGGCGAGATTATGGTTCACCACAAACCTTGGCAGTTCATGCTAATTATATTGCTGTAGGAATGGCAAGAGGGGTTATTGTTGTAGTTCCCAGTAAATACTCTGCTCATAATGCTGATGAAATGGATGCCAAGGTTACACTTGCTTATTTCTCATATATAATTTTAAAGTTTTGGCTTCTTTGATTGTTTTACTATCTGTTTCTTGCTCTAGTTTCAGTAGATTTTGAGATGTAAATTGAGGGTGTTGTTGAAACAAATTTGTGGAGCAATGACATCGTGTCTATGAGGTTAGGCATAATAATTAGTTTCCAATTCCTGGTGATAGACTTGGATGGTTGAACTATGTCATTGGATTGTGTTCTTTCTATTTTCAAAGTGGCTAGTACTTGATTTTTCACGGTCACTACAAAATTTGAGTACCTTCTTATATGCTTTTGGTAAATCTTGGATACAGATAAAGCCAGTTCCTTTCATAGTTGCTTTTAGGTTATGCCTTTCGGTTTCAGAAAACCATGACGACAATACTTTTAACTATTTCTTACAAGTGGTTAGCTAATTTCTTGGTTATTTAGATCTAAGAGCTGCAACGGATTTGTCGATTTTATTATATATTGTTATTGAAAAAGCTTTACGTTTTTGAAAGTTTCAACTTGCAAAGCATCTGACCTTGTCATTTCTCCCTTAAGCTGTCAAGCAGCAATTCGATGTTTTGTCCCTGAGCTTACTTAATTTATTGAATGTGGCAGATGGTAATGCTAGGGCTCCAAGGGGACCGATCTTACTCTGCCGTCACTTCCATATGCTTCAATCAGCAAGGGGATTTTCTCCTGGCTGGTTATGGTGATGGCCATGTTACAGTTTGGGATGTGCAGAGGGCATCGGCTGCTAAAGTTATTACTGGAGAGCATACTGCACCAGTTGTACATGCATTATTTCTAGGGCAGGATTCTCAGGTTACTCGTCAATTTAAGGCAGTTACTGGTGATAGTAAGGGTCTGGTTTTGTTACATGCTTTGTCAGTGGTTCCTTTGCTTAATAGATTCTCTATCAAATCACAGGTAGGATTTTGTATGCTATCAAGAAAGTGATTATACCTGCATCTTTCTACTTAAGTTGACTGCTAAATTTTGATTTTGATTTTCAAATATGTAAAGCCCACCAATTTAATCCTATGTATATTGATTGAGATAGTGTCTTCTTGATGGACAACGAACGGGCACAGTGCTATCAGCTTCACCACTCCTTTTTGATGAACTTTTTGGGGGTGCTTCACCATCTGGTCAAGGAAATTCAATGGGTTCAGCGAGCAGCATTGGCAGTATGATGGGGGGTGTGGTTGGGGGAGATGCGGGTTGGAAACTCTTTAATGAAGGCTCTTCATTGGTTGAAGAAGGTGTGGTCATCTTTGTCACTCATCAAACAGCTCTGGTGGTATGAAGCTTTATGATGATAAGAGGAATTTCAATTGCCTTTTATTTTGTGAGTTGATGTTTTTACATCTTTGTGGATAATCCGGTTCTGATCATGCCAATGCTGCGTGTTTGTTTTAGGTGAGACTTAGTCCTACTTTGGAAGTCTATGCTCAACTTTCTAGGCCAGATGGGGCTAGGGAGGGTTCCATGCCGTACACTGCCTGGAAATGCACAACACAATCACATAATTTGTCTACTGGTAAGGAATTGCTTGGTTTGTATGATTTTAGGTTGGCAGCTTTTAATATAAGTATTTGTTGCAGAAAATACGCCCACTGAAGCTTCAGAAAAAGTTTCACTGCTAGCAGTTGCTTGGGATCGGAAAGTTCAGGTAGCAAAGTTGATCAAATCAGAGCTAAAAGTATATGGCACATGGTCTCTTGACAGTGCAGCAATAGGGGTAGCTTGGTTGGATGATCAGGTATGCACTGTAGGCGGCTTTATCATTTGTCTTTTGTCATGCAGAGATTTCATCAATAATATGTTTTTAAGTAGTTTTTTGACCCTTGAAAAGCTGTCTGTATTATGGGGTTTGAGTTCTTCTATTTTAAATTCTCTGTAAGCCATTAGAGTTCCGTTCAGAACTACAAGAATAATTGAGGGTTTTATGCCTATCCAGATGCTGGTGATTCCAACTGTTACAGGACAACTTTATTTATTTGCAAAGGATGGAACTGTGATTCATCAAACAAGTTTTGCTGTAGATGGTTCTCCCAGGGATGATCTTGTTTCTTATCACACTTATTTCAATAACATCTTCGGAAATCCTGAAAAGGCTTATCACAATTGCTTAGCGGTAAGGGGAGCTTCTATCTATATACTTGGACCAGCACATCTTATTGTCTCCCGTCTCCTCCCTTGGAAAGAACGGATTCACGTTTTACGTAAAGCGGGTGATTGGATGGGTGCCTTGAACATGGCAATGACAATTTATGATGGTCAAGCACACGGTGTTGTTGACCTTCCTAGGACCTTGGATGCTGTGCAGGAGGCCATTATGCCCTACCTTGTAGAGTTGCTCCTCTCTTATGTAGAAGAAGTATTTTCCTACATTTCAGTGGCATTCTGCAACCAACTTGAAAAAATTGAGCAACTGGATCATCCAAGCAGTAAAAGCAGTTCTGTGCACCATGAAATAAAAGAGCAATATACTCGTGTTGGTGGAGTTGCAGTTGAGTTCTGTGTACATATCAAGAGAGCTGACATCCTTTTTGATGAAATTTACTCCAAGTTTCTATCTGTCCGACAGAAAGGTATTCTTAAAGTGCTCTCTTAGAGCTCTGCGCATGTAAAGTTTAAATTTAGATTCCTGAAAAGTTGTAAATATCCTTAACACAAAAGGGAAAATCATTCTGTGTTAGACTATACAGAGACAACTCTGTTTTTCAATAAGACAAGATAAGTTTTTGTAAAGCAGCTTAGCATGTAAAAATTTTAGTGACATACTCTATTTGATTCCGAGTCTTAAATTTGCTCTGAAGGGAAATATGGATTCTGTTTACTGACCCATACACTGTAGAGTCTGGAGGATATGGTTCTCCAAAAACACTGCGAAGACATTATTTGAAGATATTAGAACCCGATATTGGAGCTTCATTTCAGTATTCTGAGTGTTACATTTGGTAGGATTAGGGCAGGGGAAATAAATCGTGCTAATGGTGTACCATTTTCCATTTTGCAGAAGCAAACTTGTTTCCTACCTCACCACATGCATTATTAATTTATATGCTGCTACATGCAGTAATTTGTCCTTCTTAGCTGCCATTTGATGCTGTTCTCTAACTGATTTTTCCCCTCATTATTATCTTAGACACATTTCTGGAGCTACTGGAACCATATATATTACGGGATATGCTCGGTTCTCTACCTCCAGAGGTATTGCCTGATGCTCAAGTACTGAGTCTGTATTACAAGCAATTTCTATATAATTTTTTTTTTTTTTTAATTGTTCTAAGATTATGCAAGCACTTGTGGAGCATTATAGCAGCAAAGGGTGGTTACAGCGAGTTGAACAATGTGTCCTTCACATGGATATCTCTTCCTTGGATTTCAACCAGGTCTATACCCTTCAGATCTTTGCTAAAATTTGCTAATAGGTAACTGTGAGTTTTTCCTGTTATAACTTCTTACTTTGACCGAAGACCATTTTTTCTACTTTACTTTTGTAGGTTGTAAGGTTATGCCAGGAGCATGGATTGTATGGTGCCCTGGTTTATCTCTTCAACAAGGGATTGAATGATTTCAGGGCACCTTTAGAGGAACTCCTTGCAGTCTTACGCAATAGTCAAAGAGAGGCTACTGCTGCCCTTGGGTATGGTGCCTTGTTTCTAAGTCTAAGCTAAAATTCTCTCTCTCTCTTTTGTACTGTTTTTGTTAACTTTTCTTATATCAGGTATTTCATAGTGAATTTATTAACTAAAAAATCTGACCAAAAATGGAAATAAGAACTGCATTTCTAGTATTCCTGTCAATCTCGCTGGAAGTGTAATATACCAACTTTTAGCCTAATTATAAGGGTGGTTTTTTTTTTTTTTTTTGGGTCTTCTATTGTTGCTGTCAACAGATATAGGATTCTCGTGTATTTGAAGTACTGCTTTTCAGGACTTGCTTTTCCACCAGGTATGGACGTTGAAGTCTTTCTATTTGTGTCAAACAAATATCTCTATCTGTATTTGTATCTTTCTGGAGTTCAACTTAAACAAATCACCATGATGCACTGGAGAAAGACAACCCTTTGCTAGTTTCATGCAACTGATGGGTGAAAAATTGGAAAAATTATTTCTGTGCAGGACACGGTAAACTTCCTCCTTCACGCCTGCCATCTCTCAGACAAGAACTTCTTCAATTTCTATTGGAGGACTCTGAAACCCTTGATTCAAGACTGGGTTCAAGCTTATCAAGCAGTGGAGTATCTCTAAACCTGTATCCTCTCTTAGAACTAGATACTGAAGCTACTCTAGATGTGCTGAGATGCGCTTTTGTAGAAGATGAAATCCCACAGCCTGAGTTTTCACCTTCTGATGCCAGTATGGAGGTGAAGGAAGAGAACCTCTCAATTGCTGAAAGTCAGACATTATTGGTTCAAAATACCGTATATGCTCTCATCTGTATGCTTGATAAAAAGATTTTGGATGGAGATAGATCTTCTTTCGGTGATGACAAGGGATCCGTTGAAGATTGGCCATCTAAGAAAGAAAAAGGATACTTATTTGAGTTTATTGCACATTATGTTGCATCTGGAAGAGCTAATGTATCAAAAAGAGTCCTCAGTCAGATTTTGGAGTATTTGACGTCGGAGGATTATCCATCAAGTGCTTCTGAACATAACATAATCTCAAAAAGGAGAGAGAAGCAGGTCCTTGCCCTTTTGAAGGCAGTGCCTGACACTGACTGGGATGCTTCTTATGTTTTAGAATTATGTGAGAAATCACGCTTTTACCAGGTACACATTCGCTCGTCTCAAAGACTTGTTTCTAGGATTTTGTATTTATAGTTCAAGATAAGTCCACTCACACACTTAATAATATCGTCAATATAGGTTTGTGCCCTAATTCATACGATGAGGCATCAGTATCTAGCTGCTTTGGATAGCTACATGAAAGAGGTGGATGAACCGGTTCATGCCTTCTCCTTTATTAATAGAGCGTTGTTAGAGCTGAGTGACAATGACCGTGCTGCTTTCCGATCAGCAGTTACTAACCGTGTTCCTGAGCTGGTTAACTTAAACAGGTAATGCCTAAGTTATCTTGGATCTTCCTTCTTAATTTGGGATTCTGTATGTTATTTCTTGTCGTGGATTTCCCTTTTCAGCCAGAAATTGACTTCTTTCTGATCCTTTTCAGAGAGGGCACTTTCATCTTGGTCGTTGACCATTTCAATGATGAGCTCCCAAATATCCTGTCTGAACTTCGCGCTCATCCAAAGAGCCTTTTCCTTTATTTAAAAACAGCCGTTGAGGTTCACTTATCTGGTAGCCTCAACTTCGACTATTTAAGAAAGGATGACATGGATAAATCTGAAGGACTTGAGGCCTACTTGGAAAGAGTCTCCGATTTCCCAAAGTTTCTGCGTAACAATCCTGTACATGTGACAGATGATATGATTGAACTTTATCTTGAGGTGAGCACATCTATTACAGTTAAAGAGTGCAACAAATTTCTGAATGCTAGCCTATTTATTCGTTTTACTTTTTTTTTTTTTGTGTGTATGTGTATATATATATATATAGAGAGAGAGAGAGATATATATATGTATATTCAATTCCGTTCTTAGTGTTACTAAATGAACTTGTGTTTCTTCAGTCATACTTGATTATTTTTTAATACTGACAGATCAAGGGCATATTTCATTAACCATAGATAAAAACTAAAGTTAACAACTGGAAATCCCCTTCTTCTAAGGCTTAGTTAAACGGTCAACTCCACAAATTTGTGTGGGCAATTTCAACCTTTTAATTTCAAAACCAAAGTTCAACTAAGGCAAGTTGAACAGCGGATATTTCATGTTACACGCAATTGTTATATAGGTTTTATTGTTCTCTTGCTGTCCATTGAAAACAGTTTGTGAATTGCAGAACCTCAGGTCTAAAGCTCTTGCCTCTTTTGGTTTTTGAAATATTGCAGCTACTGTGCCAGTTTGAACCCAATTCAGTTCTCAAATTTCTGGAGACTTTCGATAGCTATCGTGTAGAACATTGTTTACGCTTATGCCAGGAACATGGGATCATAGACGCTGCATCATTCTTGTTGGAAAGGGTTGGTGATGTTGGCAGTGCCCTTTTACTTACACTTTCTAGCCTCAATGACAAGTTTGTCAAGCTTGGTGATGCGTTAGGAAGTGCGGCTGCTGCCATAGGGCGTTTTAGCACTGTTAAAAATCTGGATGAGGTGTGATATAACTTTCCAATAAGAGCATACTGTATTGTTTCTCTATATGTGTTTATGCATTTTGCATGCTTAGAATGCCAGTTTATATTTTTTTAATCATTCTCTCACAGGTGAATGAAATAGAAAGTATATTGCACGCTTGTATTGGATTGTGCCAACGGAACACCCCTCGTTTGAATCCTGAAGAATCAGAGATACTATGGTTCAGATTACTAGACTCGTATGTTCACCACCAATTTTCCATTTGCTTTTCTTGGTCACCAAATTGTCTATTGTCCTTGTATGTTCATGTGTTTTCCTCGTGTTGGTTGTCAATGTTTGCTTAATATAACTTCTCTTTGGAGTTGGCCATAATCTAGGCAATTATATGATTTTTTTTTTTTCAAGGTTAACCACTGTTGAATTTCGATGCAGGTTTTGTGAGCCTTTGATGGGTTCATTTGATGATGGAAGAGACTCCGAAGGAGGAAATCTCAATGGAAACTTAGACGAGACATCAGGTCAACGAGATGATGATGAGGCATCCATAATCAAGTGGAGGATTCCAAGATCCCAAAAAGGTGCTCATATCTTGAGGAAGTTGTTCTCTCAGTTCATCAAGGAGATCGTTGAGGGCATGATTGGATATGTTCGCCTTCCAACCATCATGTCCAAACTCCTTTCTGATAATGGTAGCCAGGAGTTTGGTGACTTCAAAATCACAGTACTTGGGATGCTCGGAACATATGGCTTCGAAAGAAGAATTCTGGTATAATTACTTGGCTTTTTCCATACTTATACTTGTTGGTTAGCTCTGTTTTAACGATGACTACTTTCTATGGAATTTGTATTCTCCTCCTCCTCCTAGACTTTCTTTCAATTGTGGCTTATTTGACTGATATGCTACGTAGGATACTGCTAAATCCTTGATAGAAGATGACACGTTCTATACAATGAGCTTACTCAAGAAAGGAGCATCTCACGGTTATGCCCCTCGTGGTAAATTTTGTTGTATATGTAATGGTCTACTTGCGAAGAACCTTTCTAGCTCGAGCATTCGAGTTTTCAGTTGCGGTCATGCAACTCATCTTCACTGTGAGGTTTTGGAGGATGGCGCATCAAGTGTTAGCTCCTCATCATCAGGATGCCCCGTTTGTATGCCTAATAAGAAATCACAGAGGTCTAAAAGCAAATCAATCCTTGCGGATAACGGTCTAGTAAAGAAGTTTCCATCACGATCCCAACAAACTCATGGGACAACTGTTTTCCCACATGACACTGATGCCTCGGACCATTCCTATGGGCTTCAGCAAGTTTCGCGAGTAAGAAGTGACCTTTAGCTTATTACTATGAGTATTATGGTTTCCAATATTGGTATTAATCAAATTTGCAATATCGGATGCTGCAGTTTGAGATGTTGAACATGTTGCAGAAAGAACAAAGATTTGTCCAGGCGGAACACATGCCTCAATTGAGGCTTGCCCCGCCTGCTGTTTACCATGAAAAGGTAAGGAGTGGAATGGAGCTTCTAACAGGAGAGAGTAGTAGTAATATGGCAAGAACAGAGAAGCAGAGTAGAAACAAGCAACTCAAGGACCTGAAAGTAAAAGGATCGTCTCTTCGATTTCCTTTGAAATCAAATATATTTGGTGAGTTTTTTTTTTTTTTTTTTGTTCGTTGATTTTCATTTTACATATACTAACAGTTGTGATGTTATCTAAAATTTGACGCTTTTGGTTTAGGCAAGGAGAAGATCAGCAAGAGGTGACGCCATTTTCATGTACAAAATATAGATAGACTAACATTACTCGATTCGGCTGCTGTTCATTGCGTGTAATAGCTGAGGATTAATTTACAAAAGGCTTCTTACTTTTTTCTTTCCCTCCTTTGGACCTCCCGTTTGTTTTCCCTTTTTTTATTTTTTTTGATTGTTATTGTTATTTAAGTTTTAGTCATGTAGATATATCTCCCCCTTTTCTGTACTCCTTTTTTTTTTTTTTTTTGGAAAGTCATTCTCTGTATATGATCAAATAGAAATTTTGGTGGAAATTATACATAAACGAAGCATTCAATGAAGAATTATGGGCTTAGAGTAAAAATCGAAATTATGTACTTTTTTTTTTAATAGAAAAATCATGTGCTACTTGATGGAAGGTTAATGCTTGATGCCGTGAACTCTTCAAACTTGAGAGATTGTTTATAATCCGTTTCCTATTTCCTTAATCAAAAACCATGACCCTTGTGACAAAGGCAAACTGTGCCTGGCTCCATTGGAGTGGATAGGCTCCTTGATAAAAACACATTTGGGATTTGGCTTATTTATTTTTGTTTATTTATTTAAACCTCCCATTTGTATTGATTTTTGAGGCCATCAAGCCTGGAGTCTCGAAGGCGAGCCTCACCGTCATTGAGGCTCGATGGCGTCTATATGTGATGGCGAGGCTCGTTATTGATGCCATTGATGGGTGGCTTCTTGGCAGCTGCTAAGAGTTTAGGGTTTTTCTCAATTTGAGGCGGGACCCTTTTGACATAGTACTCTTTGAGTGTTTACATTTGGTCTTCTTCTTCTCCTCCTCCTCCTTTTTTTTTTTTTTTTTAAATTTAAATTTGGTCGATTTGAGTAGGTACATAGTACTCGAAATGTGAACGTGTACCATTGGCTAAACATGCGCTTGAAACTCAAATTTTGGGTTGTACAAGGCCATCTCCAACTCATTTACTCTATTTTAGAGTACAGAAATTCTAAAATAGAGTATCTGTCACTTCAAATAACTATTTCATCTCCAATCCATTTACTCTATATCATTCTCTAAAAGGAATATTCTATTTATATTCTTTTTTATAATCATTTAATATCATTTATAACTTAATATTGAGTAAAATAAAAAACTACATGATTTTCTTAATTCCACACAAAAAAAAAAACAAGGGAATAAACTTACATTCAATATTAAAAAAAAAAAAAAAACTTATAATTTTTATTCAAAATAATAAAATAAAAAAAGGTATAAAAAATAAATATAGCTTAAGATTTATACATACAAATACTTTACATATAGAAAAATAGATAATTTAAAAAAAATTAAATTAAGGATAACTTTATAATTTTTATTTTTATCTAAATATTACTTTAAAATTTAATTAAAAACAAAAAAAAAAAAGAAAAAGTAGTTTATAGTATGAATAGTGATACTTCAAATATGAAGTATACTATTCATACTTTATATTTGAAGTATCATATAGAGTATCGGTTGGAGCCCTTCCCGCACTCTAAAATGGTGTAATACTCTATAATAGAGTACCCATTGGAGATGCCCTAATATACTCTGTTATGGTTCTTATTTAAGTTTTTTGTTCCTGTAGAGATAAATACCCTACGTGACTATGAACATATCATAATTGGCTTGGCTTTACTCATTTTCACTCATTCACTGTCATTGTCAATTTTGTAATAAAGTGTATGAATCTTAATTTTTCTTTTGTTTACATTAATATTGTTATTATCTACACTGCAATTTAAAAAGACACATCACTGATAAATAGTGATTTTTCATCTTTATTATCCGTCACGTGAGAGTCCATCATCTGTTACGTGACTCTATTTTTTTGGTGCTATTGTCACTTGCTTTACTTGTCTATTTCACAAACTCAGAGTGTTAATTAAAAAAAAAAATGAAGAAGATGACTGCATCAATATGACAATGACAATAACATAATTAAACTCTTCAACTGATCCAGAGAAGAGAAGAAATTATGGAAGATTAATTAACTTATAAAAATTTATCAGGATTTTAAACGAAAATTAAGAGAGAAAAAGCAGTTGAATGGTATGCAGATTAATGCATGTAAAACCAGAAATAGTTTTTTTTTTTTTTTTTTTTGATAACAAGTATACCCTTTTAGGTTATAACTTGACTAATATACCCATCTTTTATCAATATTGATGATTAATACCGATTTGTATTATAAAAGTTTTTTTTCTAATAACTGTAACGTTTTAAGTTTAAAAAAATAACTACAACATTGATTTATTAAAATTTAATGATTATAGGCTTAGCCTCCGTTTAATAAGTTAGTTTAATTTCAACTAAATTGTAATTTTTCATCTTTTTCTGAAAAATCAATAAAATTTATAACTAGTTTTTAAAAAGTCAACTAACTTTAACTTAAAAATTTCATCTCTAACTAACTTACCAAACAAAGGCTTAGTTTAACAATATTTTTACATGTATCCAATAGTAATTTTAAGCTTGACTTTATCGTAATATAATAATTTCAGATTTCTATTTTTCAAAATAATAAAATAAAAAAAATTATCAGATATTATTTTTGAGGGTAAAACTATGATAAAACTTTTTTATATATCTTATTGATAGAACTCATTTTTAAATTGTTCAGATATAATCGAATGGCTAAGATGTTGCTTGTGTATGATAATTATCATATACCTTCCTTCATATCAGTATAGATTAATAAATAACAAATTTTAAAATTAAAAAAAAAAAGACCAACCCCTTCCCTTCCTCGACGCCGTCGACTTCCTTGCCAACACCAGTGATGGACCCCCTCCCCTTGAGCCAGATCTGCCTCACCTCCCCACCAATGTCAACGACGGACCCCGCTCCCCTGACTAGATTTGCGCCCCCCTGACGTTGACCCCCCCTCTCGTCGCCAACGGACCCCCCACCCATGCTCGAGTGTTGGGGGGGTGCTTGGGCTCGAGCGCGTGTCGGGGGGGGGGGGGGGGAGACTGAGCTCGTCGGAGTTTGGGGTAGGGATTCGGTGTCAAGGGGGGAAGCTCTGGTCGGGGGGGAGCGAGGCCATCACCTGTGTCGAGGAGAGGCAGGGCAGATCTGGCTCGGGGGGAGGGTGTCTATCGCCGACATCGGCAGGGAAGTCACTGGTATCGGGGAAGGGAAGGGGTTGGTCTTAAAAATTTTTTTTTATTAATCTATACTAATATGAAGTAATGTGTATGATAATTACTGTACACAAGCAAACATTTCAGGCGTTCGATTATATTTGAATGGTTTAAAAATGAACTATATTAATAGGGTATATAAAAGTGACTTTATCGCAGTTTTACCCTATTTTTGAACAGATTATATTATATATATATTATTTTTTAATACATTATCAGATATTAAGAAGAACAAAAACAAAAACAAATTTAAAAAAAAAATGTTTTGAGTATTTTTCCATTAAAAAAATTAAAATTGGGTCGTACTCGCATTTAAGCAAAACACAGGGTCAATCTAGAAAAGAATTTTTACTCAAAATCTTTTTCTCGTCATTTTCCTTTTCTTCCCAACTGGAACTTCCCTGACGCCGTCACTACCATTTTTTTTTTTTCTCTCTCTATATAATCTTGTCAGAATTCAAGGTATTTCTGGAAAACCCCCTCGTTTTCTTCTTTTTCAGGCTTCAAATTTTTATTTTGTTGATTTCGATTCTTTCATTTGCTTCGTTTTTGTGATTTTTGTAGTTTGGTTGATGTATGTATATAATATAAATATATTTATTTATTTATTTATATATAAAGATATATTCATAGTAAACTGCCATCTTCTGGAAATTATTCACCTATGTTTGTACATTTCCTGGACGGTTGTTTTCACTTCAAACGTTGTTTATGTATAAAATCATTTTCCTTTGAGTGATGAGAAATTTTAAAAGTTTTGGGCACTATCTGTATCTTACTTTTTTTTTTTTTTTTCTCCGTTTTGAACTTAAGGGTGGACGATTCAAACTTTACACCTCATAGTAGAGTCCGGTATAAAATGACCATCAGGCTATGTCTGCAACCAAATGTTGTAGAAAGAGAAGAACAGCGATTTCGATGGGAAAGCTTGCATTTTGATTCTGCATTATGAAAGTTAGCTACCCACATTTCGAGTCTCAGCTCAGTTTCTTGTGGGAATACTTCAATTTGGGGTTTTAGTGTGCTTATTTGGTGGGTTTAATTTGTTCTTTGAAACACCATGACTGTAAGATGGCCGAGGATTTTAACTCCCACAAACCTCTCTCAGATTATACGAAAGCAGAAAAACCCGTTAACAGCTCTGCAGTTCTTCAATAAAGCTAAATCTATGTACCCGAGTTACCGTCATAATGGTCCAGTATATGCCGCCATGATTGGTGTCCTTGGAAAATCTGGAAGAATTACTGAGATGAAGGAGGTGATTGATCAGATGAAAAATGACTCTTGCGAGTGCAGAGATTCGGTTTTTGTAGCTGCAATCAACACCTATGCTAAAGCTGGATTGCCTGATGAAGCATTCAACTTGTTTAAGAAAATTCCACAGTTCAACTGTGTGAATTGGACACAGTCTTTCAATACTATCTTGCAGATAATGGTCAATGAGTCAAGGTTTGATGACGCTCGACGTCTTTTCTTGGAGAATTCTTCTCGATGGGAGGTGAGCTCTCGCATTCAGTCATTAAATATTTTCATGCGAACTTTGTGTGAAAAGGGTCGTTCAGAGGTAGCCTTGCAGGTTTTCCAAGAGATGGATTATCAGGGAATTTACCCTGATAGGGAAAGTTATCGGATTCTGATGAGAGGGTTGTGTCAAGATGGGAAGCTCAATGAGGGGATTCATTTGTTGTACTCGATGTTTTGGAGGATTTCTCAGAAGGGCAGTGGTGAGGATGTTGTGATCTATAGAACCTTGCTAGACGCTTTATGTGATAATGGGAAGGTTGAAGAAGCAGTGGAGATTCTTGGGAAGATATTAAGGAAAGGGCTTAAGGCTCCTAAGCGATGCCAGATTCGCATTGATCTCAATCAGTGCAGCAATGTTGAAGGCGTGGAAAGCATTAAGCGACTGATTAATGAAGCTCTGGTCAAAGGTGGGATTCCCAGTTTGGCTAGTTATAGTGCCATGGCAATTGATCTATACAATGAAAATAAGATTGTTGATGGTGATAAAGTTCTCAAGGAAATGCAAGATAGAAGCTTTAGGCCAACACATGCGGTTTACGGAGCGAAGTTGGCCGCATTGTGCAGAAAAGGAGAAGTAGATGAAGCAGTGAAGGTTATTGAAGTGGAGATGGTCGAGGCAAACTGTGTCCCGACTGTTAAACTGTGTAGTATTGTGGTGAGAGGCCTATGTGAGGGAGGCAAATCGACATGTGCAGTTGGGTACTTAAAGAAGATGGCTAAGCAAGTGGGTTGTGTTGCTGATGAGGAAACTTACGGCATTTTAGTTGCTGGGCTATGTTGTGAGGGAAAATTTCTTGAAGCAAGTAGAGTTTTGGAGGAGATGCTGGTCAAGTCTTATTGGCCTTGTATTGAGACCTACAATGAACTTATCAAAGGTCTTTGCTCCGTGGGGAGGCAATTTGAAGCAGTGATGTGGCTCGAGGAGATGATTAGCCAGGGTAAGTTACCGGAACATTCTGTGTGGAACTCTTTGGTGGCGTGTGTGTGTCACAATGTGGCTAATTTTGAGATATGCTATAAAGCCGATAATCAGCTCGGGAGCTCATAAATTATTTGTGTTGTAGAAACGTGGCCATCAAAGAAAGAAATAGGATATTCGTTCGAGTTTATTGCACATTATGTTGCAAGTGGAAGAGCTAATTTATCAAAGAGTCCTTGGCCAGGCTTTCGTGTATTTTACGTTAGACGATTTTCTATTGAGTGCTTTTGAAAATTGCAAAAAGAAGAGAGAAGCAAGTCCTTTTGGGATGCTTATGTGTTACAGCTATGTGAGAAATCACGTTTGTACCAGGAACGTATACTCTTCTGATGTTGTCTCGGACTTGTTTCTAGGATTACAGACTTGTTCCAGACACACACTATCTTTTCGGTTTGTGGCGTAATACAATAAAGCATCAATTTCTTGCTTCTTTGGATAACTACATGGAAGATGTAGGTGAGCCCATTCGAGTGTGATGTTTTGGAGACTGGTGCATCGCATCGAGTTTTGGCCATCTTCTGGACCCTCTGCAGCCTAACAAGAAATCACAGGGGTCAATAGATAAATAAATCCTTGCGGATAACGATCTGGTAAAGAAGTTTCTGTCAAGATCCCAGCAAACTCATGGGACAACTGTTTTTCCACATGACACTGATGCCTCGGACTATGCCTATGGGCTTCAGCAAGTTTCGCGAGTAAGAAGAAGCGACCTTTATCTTGTTACTATTCGTATTATCTTTTCAAGCTTTGCTACTAATCAAATCTGCAATATCGGATGCTGCGGTTTCAGATGTCGAGCATGTTGCAGAAAGAACATGTCCAGGTGGAACGCATGCCTCGGTTGAAGCTTGCGCCGCTGGCTGTTTATCCTGAAAAGGTAAGGAGCGGAACGGATCTTCGAACGGGAGAAAATAGTAGTAGTGTGGCTAGAACAGAAAAACAGAGTAGAAACAAGCAACTCTCAAGGACCTTAAAGTAAAAGGATTATCTCTTCAATTTCCTTCAAATTCGAAAATATTTGGCACGTTCTTTTTTTTTTCCCCTCTTGTCATTTATTTTTGTTTGGTAGCATTTGTATCATTTTCCAATCGTGACGCATTAGGTCCTTTGTGTATGCAAGGAGAAGAACAACAAGAGGTGACGCCATTTTCATGTACAAAATACCGCAAAATTCGTATCGAAAATGTACAAAAAAGACTAGCAATATCTACTACTGTTGTAAACCTTTTTTTTTTTTATTTTTATTTTTTTAGAGTTTTTTTTGATATACAGAAGCCAGTACAAACACACATCCCATGGGCATATCGACCATAAGGGGAATTTATTTTTTTTAATAGTAATCTTGGGGGAGATTAGGAAGAAAACCAATCATTCAATGTCATTCAATGAATAAACATGCGAACGAGTGAAATTTAAAATTTTGTGTAGTGCGATGATAGAAGTATCACTTTGTTAATTAAAACTTCTAAGAAGATATGTTGCTACTAGAGCTTCTATGAAGGTTATTTTACAAGTATCCACATCTTTGGGAATTTGAGCTTATGTTGAGTTTGAGTTGGCGCAAGAAATCCTCTTTTTTTTTTTTTCATTTTTGGAATAGCAATGTGGTTTTCTTATGTTATCTTTTACTATCGTTAACATTTAACAGAAAGACTCCAAAATAATGAGAACGTGAATAACATAACGTAATATTATTTTTAAAAAAATAATAAGAACATAACGTAATTTTATATGGTCTAAAGATGAGTGGAAATTGCAGAGGATTAATAATTGAAATTTTAATGGTATTTTGGAAAGATAATTAAAATTTTATGGAAATTTGATTAAATAAATAAAAACATTGGAATTGATTCATTAAAATTATGAATAAAATGTCTCATAACTATCTACTAAATAACGACCATATAGATTATCAGAAAACCCAATATATAAGCGTGGTCTCCTATCCGCCACTAGATACAGTGAGGCGCAGACGTGGAGGCCCAATTGTGTCAGAGGTTAGTACTGTAGGCAACAAGTGTTGAAAGCTTAGGGTGTGTTTGGTGAATGAGTTTGGGTTGTAAATTTTAGGTTTTAATAATAATTTTTATTGACTTTTCAGAAAAAACAAAAAACTTTTTCAGAAAAAATAAAAAAGTTTTTCAAAAAAAGACAAAAACTGATATGAAAAGTTTAAAATGAATCAACGAAACAAACAGAGCCTTAGAAACCTTTTTTTTTTTTTTTTAAGGATGCGAAATAAATAAATAATAAATGAAAAGGTAGAGATTTGAATTATAAAAGATTTTAGGTAGGATTGTGTAATATTTTGCTAAATATGGGTAAGATTGTGTAATAACTTAAAACTTATTTCCCTTCGTCTTCGTCTTCCTCTTCCTCGCTCTCCCATGCCATTTTCCATCTCTTCCTTTTGTTTTCACGCAGAAAGCAAAAGGCCGGACAATTCAATTCCCTCCATAGCCATTTTCCCTCCGGTAGTTCAACCTTCGACCACCGCGGATCACGGCAATGGGGCCCACCACCCCAAAAGGATCGATCGCCGCCGCCGTGGCCGTAGACGCCGACCACCACCGCCAGCACCAGGACCTCCTTTCGTCGTCCTCGATCCAATTCGGAACGGAGGAGGCTCTGGAGCAAGTTCGAACCCTAACCGACGTTGGAGCCATGACCAGGCTGCTCCACGAGTGCATAGCCTACCAGAGAGCCCTAGATCTGGAGCTCGACAGCCTCCTCTCTCAGCGTTCCGACCTCGACAAGCAACTTCTCGGCCTCCAGAGATCCGCCGAAGTTCTCGACATCGTCAAGGCGGAATCCGACCACATGCTCTCCAACGTCAGCTCGACGGCGGACCTCGCCGACCACGTCAGCGGCAAGGTCCGCGAGCTCGACTTCGCTCAGTCACGCGTCAGGTCCACGCTCCAGCGCCTCGACGCCATCGTTGAGAGGGGAAACTGCATCGACGGCGTGAAGAAGGCGCTCGAGAGCGAGGACTACGAGGCGGCGGCGAATTACGTCCAAACGTTCCTTCAGATCGACGAAAAGTACAAGGATTCTGGTTCCGACCAGATGGAGCAGCTCAACGAGTCAAAGAAGAAGCTCGAGGCGATTGTCAAGAAGCGCCTCACGGCGGCCGTGGATCAGAGAGATCATCCGACGATTCTGAGGTTCGTCCGGTTGTACACGCCGCTAGGCTTGGCGGTCGAGGGTTTGCAGGTGTACGTAGGGTATTTGAGGAAGGTGATTGGGATGAGATCTCGGCTTGAGTACGAGAATTTGGTGGAATTGATGGAGCAGAACACTCAATCGCAGGTGAATTTCGTTGGTTGCTTGACAAATTTATTCAAAGACATTGTCTTGGCAATCGAAGAGAATGATCAGATCTTGCGGGGTCTTTGCGGCGAGGACGGCATTGTTTACGCCATTTTCGAACTTCAAGAGGAGTGTGATTCGCGAGGTTCTTTGATCTTGAAGAAGTATATGGAGTACAGGAAATTGCCGAAGCTCTCGTCCGAGATCAATGCACAAAACAAGAATTTGCTTACTGTCGGGGTGGTCTCCGAGGGACCTGACCCTAGAGAGGTTGAATTGTACTTGGAAGAAATTCTTTCTTTGATGCAATTGGGAGAGGACTACACAGAATTCATGCTTTCGAAGATCAAGGGATTGACTTCCATGGATCCAGAGTTGGTGCCGCGATCCACCAAGGTGTTCAGAAATGGAAGCTTCAGCAAAGTTGCTCAGGACATTACTGGGTTTTACGTCATTCTGGAGGGATTCTACATGGTGGAAAGCGTGAGAAAGGCAATTAATATCGACGAGCATGTGCCTGATAGTCTCACGACTTCAATGGTGGATGATGTGTTCTATGTTCTGCAGAGTTGCTTGCGAAGGGCGATTTCGACTTCGAATATCAGCTCAGTGATTGCTGTTCTTAGTGGCGCGAGTAGCTTGTTGAGCAATGAGTACCATGAGGCGTTGCAACAGAAGATGAGAGAGCCTAATCTTGGTGCAAAGCTGTTCTTGGGTGGTGTGGGGGTACAGAAAACCGGAACGGAGATCGCAACAGCTTTGAATAATATGGATGTTAGTAGCGAATATGTCCTGAAACTGAAACACGAGATTGAAGAGCAATGTGTGGAGGTAAGTGATTCTTCTTTTCATGTATAGCTTGTATTTTGATTTGCATTCAGCTTTAGTCTCAAGTCCAAAATTTATGTTTGTATGAGATTTTCTGAGGTTCAGTTTCTACTAGCTTAGTTTAAATGGGAATGAAGGCTAGAATGTTGTGGAATATACGAAAATAAGGTCAGAACTTTATGTTAGAGATATCTGCACTTTTATCCGTGGAAATTGATTCTAAAATACAAAGTAAAGAATGGCTTTTTTGTTTTGAAATACTGTGATATAACTTGAGATTAGTCATTTCATTTTAAATTGGTCAATTTCCTACAATGTAAATCTAGTAATAGCATTTAAGTCACTAAATACCTATTTATATGTGTATCATTTGGTTCACACTTCATTGTTCATTCAAGTCTGCTTTTGTAAGATTTTCTCATCCAAATCCCAGGAAGTTGCATGATTACCAAAAGAACATTATGAACGCGGCAGCCAATTGTTTGTAGCTTTTTCTTTATAAATTTCTTTTAATGCATTCTAGTAATTTATATTACTTATAAATGGTTTATACTTAGAAAAGATTCATCATATGAAAACAAAACCGCAGTCCCTTTTACAAGTTTAGGTAGTTCCATATGCACGTATCTGATGCAGGTCATCTCGGTTTTCCTATAAACTTGCTATTTAAAGAGTAGAATGAGACGTTTCTTCAGTTGGAGAGCACATTAAAATGTATGAAAGGTAGTTTAACCTATAGTATGCTTTATAGATGCTAGAAAAGACACTCTTTAATTCTTCATTTTTTATTATCCCATATACATTGGATACTTGTCGTAAAGTTTCTCCGTGAGCTTTGTATGTATTGTTTAAGGCTGATAGTGTCCGCTTTTACTAATTAACGTGCTCAAATATTCCTTTTCAGGTATTTCCTGCACCAGCCGATAGAGAGAGAGTGAAATCTTGTTTGTCCGAAATGGGGGACATGAGCAACACATTCAAGCAAGCTTTGTCAGCTGGTATGGAGCAACTTGTGGCAACGGTAACACCCCGGATTCGTCCATTGCTGGACAGTGTAGCAACCATCAGTTACGAGCTATCGGAGGCTGAATATGCAGATAACGAGGTTAATGATCCATGGGTCCAGAGGCTCCTCCATGCGGTTGAAACAAACATAGCGTGGCTCCAGCCTTTAATGACCGCTAACAATTACGACTCGTTCGTGCATTTGGTCATCGACTTCATTGTTAAGAGGCTTGAAGTGATTATGATGCAGAAAAGATTCAGCCAGCTCGGAGGCCTGCAACTCGACAGAGATGCGAGGGCATTGGTGAGCCACTTCTCCGGCATGACCCAAAGGACTGTAAGAGATAAGTTTGCTCGTCTTACTCAAATGGCGACAATCCTTAACTTAGAGAAGGTCTCTGAGATTCTCGATTTCTGGGGCGAGAACTCTGGGCCTATGACTTGGAGACTAACCCCGGCTGAAGTTAGGCGAGTTCTCGGTATGAGAGTTGATTTTAAACCTGAAGCAATTGCGGCTCTTAAATTGTAAATGAGTCTTATAGTCTTATTCTTTCGGTTTTTTTTTTTTTTTTTTTGTTTTTCCACATACATATGTTTATTCTTGTTGCTACTGAAAGTTCTTCTCTAAAGGTTAATAATTTGAGTTCTTGTTACATCCAATGAAGCATGTAGCGATTTATAGTGACCTGAAGCAGTGTACTGGAGTACTTTTATTATGGGACCAAAGGGGTACATTTGAATTTTAGATTTTTTTTCTTTTTTTTTTGGGTAGAGATATCACCTTCAAATTTTTTGAATTTGACAATTTAGTCTTTATTTATTTATTTTTTTTCCTCACTCAAGTTCATTAAAATTTGGATGGTTTTTTGCACATGACTCGCACGAGATAGTTCAATAAGTGGAATGCTGGTGATTTTTATTTAATTTCAGTACAAATTCGTTTAGAAACTTGAACTTTATTCAGTTATAATTCAAACTTACTTTACAAGAAATTGATTGGACTGGTTTGTTAGTTAGTTAGTATAGGTTAATTAGTTAGGGGATTGGACTATAAAAAGGGGAAGAGTGAGAGAATTAGGTGGGAAGAAATTGTATTGTGTTTTCGTAGTGTAGCTCAGTAGAGTAGTCGTTAGGAAAGTATTGGTTAAACCTAGTGGGGAGACTTAGCAGAGTCTCGAAAATCCGCATAGTTCTAGGGCTGTAAATCTCCCTAATTCGACTAATTAAGCTATTGTTTTGTGTTTGTGTGCCTATTCCGAGTATTCTTCTTCTTGGTTCTTGTCAGAAATTTACTTTGAAATTAAGGAAAAATGACTAGTAATAACTTTCTTGACTGTCATTTGCAAAAAAATCGTCTAAAATTTAATGGATGTGATAAGAAGTATCTATGATGCCAAAAATTGTAAGTTTTTAATGGCCAAGAAAAACTTTTATTTGATTCAATTATTATTCAAACTTACTATAAAAGGAATTTGTATTGAAATTAAGCAAAAATTATCACCAATGTCTTTATCGGGTTGTTACATGTTACTGCAAAAAACCCATCCAAAATTTAATAGACTTGACCAAAAGGATCGACGATGTCAAAAATTGTAAATTTAAGGGGTCAATTTCTAAGAAAAATAGTTTAGGTACTAAATTATCAAATTTGAGAAATTCAAGGGATGTATGTACAAATAGCATAAATATTTTACTATTTGCTTCCGAATTAGTAAATTAAGAAGTCACAGCGTTGTTATTTTTCTCTCTCTAAAGTCTAAACCATAATTCTCATCTCAATATTAGGTGAGAATGTGACAGAAAACTTTCATTATCAAGATTTTATGTAATGAGCCTTGGATTTGGTTGGAGATTTATTTATGTCTCTTGACCGTTGCCTATGCAAAGATATTGAAAATAACGTCAGTGGCAACTTAAAGTTGTTTTTTTTTTGTTTTTTTAATGTTTCTCGTGAAGCATAAAACAACTTTATATTGCATCCCGAAACATACCAGTGAAGGAACAGATTAACCAGATTGGAATACGATATTGTCATCTTCAACTTCTCCTATAATCTTTTCTAGTTTGCATCAACAAGTAGAAGTAAAAGCCGAATCCAACGTTTTATCAAAAGAGACCAAGATGAATGTCATATTTTAAGCGTCATCACGCATAAAAATGATGGAAAGAACAGAGTGAATCCTTTGGAAACAAAAGTTGGACAAGTCATATTAAACAATTTTTTTCTCATTTAATTCATAAGTTTTCAAATGAAACAAATGGTATTTAGAAAGATGAGGATAGCCAAAATTGAAACTAAAGAAGCCACTTTGGCAACAAAACATACCCTGCTTACAATAGAAAGGCTAATACAACTTCGAGTGATAGGAAAAACTACAAAGTAAAACCATACATCCAGGAACTACAAACCAACATTATCAAGAGACGTCTGATTTTGAGAAATTAGACCTGAGCAGTGCCTTCGGTGAATTTGGGGTCCTCGCATCTGTACCGCCCATCAGGCCCAATTCCAAAACCTTTCGGGTCTGCAAACACATTCTCCAGTAGCTGGCTGCGAGCCGGATGAGGGCTTGCATCTGCAAACTCAACAGCATCCTCCACCAACTCATCTATTTTCTTCTCTATGGCCTTCAACTCTTGTTCGCTAGCTAATTTGTTCTCGAGTAAGTACTTCTTCAAGGCTGTGATAGGATCTCTGGCAGCATAACGCGCCTTCTCAGCTGCAACAACACACGAATCAAAAACAGTGGTTAGCAATAGCAACTTGCAGGCTCACATAATTCGACTACTTGGGACAGAAAATATGTTACGCGGCAACGACAACCAGATTGGTCACTAAATCTGATAATTAAGTGCCAAACTCCATCAAATTGTATCAGATTATCAGGAATACTTCTTTCCATGTCATTCTTTTTTCAGATATCTTATACCTACACAGCTAAGAAGCAATTTGTTATTTTGCATACACATCGCTAGAAGACGTTCGAAGAACTAACTAGGCCATAGTCCGATACATACGGGTACAACTAGACAATTCACAAGAACAAAATGTGAACATCCAGAAGAAGGAAAGTGAATAACTACTAACCAGGGTCACGGAGCTCATCTGGATCAGCCAACGAGTGTCCTCTAAATCTGTATGTCTCACACTCAACCAAAGTCGGCCCTTCTCCTCTTCTTGCCCTTGAAATTGCCTCCTTAGCAACCTCCCTGACCTTCAAAACATCCATTCCATCAACATGAACACCGGGCATACCAAATGCAGGTCCTTTCTTCCAGATCTCGGGATCTGAAGTAGCCCTCAAATGGGACATCCCAATTGCCCACAAATTGTTCTCCACAACGAACACGATGGGCAACTTCCACAATGCCGCCATGTTCAAGCACTCGAAGAACTGGCCATTGTTACAAGTCCCGTCTCCGAAAAATGCCAAAGTCACATCTTCATCATCGGCCTCTTTCAACACCTCCCGCCTGTATTTGGCAGAGAATGCAGCACCGGTCGCCACCGGAATCCCTTCACCGATGAAAGCAAATCCACCAATCAAATTGTGCTCTTTGGAGAACATGTGCATAGAACCACCTTGGCCTCGACAACATCCGGTGGTCTTGCCAAAGAGCTCGCTCATGACCGCACGAGCAGGGACGCCCTTACTCAATGCATGTACATGATCTCGGTAAGTGCTCACCACACAATCTTCCTTCTTCAGAAGCTTAATGAACCCAGTTGACACAGCTTCTTGGCCATTGTAGAGATGAACAAAACCAAACATTTTTCCCCTATAATACATCTGGGCACACATATCCTCAAAAGCTCTACCCAAATACATGTCTTCAAATACCTCCAATCCTTCCTCTTTCGTGATCAGCTGAATCCACACAACAAAAAAAAAAAAAAAAAAAAAAAAAAAAAAAAAAAAAAAAAAAAAAAACAGCTAATCTTAGACCCTGTTTGTTTCACGAGAAATTCTTGCATGGAAAATTTCAGAAACAATCCATTCCCAACTGAAACTTGAATCTTCTGATTTGTTTATATGAGATCCAAAATCAACAATCAAAACAATTCCAGCTGATCGAAGCTAAGATTGATCTCTAACAAATCTCAAGAACCCAATACGCGAAACTCACAATTACAAAAAAAAAAAAAAAAAATTGAGCTAAAGATTGGAAAAGAAATGGGTATACCAGGTTGGTGGAGACCTGACGCTTCTTCTCCTTGACGACGTCGGAGACGGCGACGACGGTGGCGGCGGAGGAGGATCGGCGGTGAAGAGCGGAGGAAGGAAGAGGATGGAGGCGGAGCTTGTGGGTGGATCCGAGGAAAGAGGAGGTCCGGAATAGAGATGGGCAGTCATTGGATCTGGGAGTGGAGGAGGTGAAGTTGACGGAGGAGACGGGACAGACAAGCTTGACGACGGAGGACGACATTGCAGAGGTGGTGGAGGTTTCAGTGCTTGGAGGGGTGTTTGGAAAACCAGAAAATGGGAATTTGAAGAGAGAAAGAGAGGAAAAGGGGGGGATGGGAAAATGAGGGAAAGAGCGAGAAAATATTGAGGGGAAAGAGAGGAAGTGAAGAGAAGAGGCGGAGGTAACGAGGGAAAGCAGTTTGGAAATGCCCGCCTGACAAACCGAAAGCCACCCAAACCCAACTAATTCCTACTGCTATTTACAATTTCCTTATTTTTTCCACCAATATTATTATTACATTTTTTTTTTCATTTTCTCTTTCAGATATTGCTAAATAAATAATAATAAACATCGCCTTGTAATTTCAGATTTCTACGCGAAAAAAGAATAATAGTTAAATAAATAAATAAATAAAACTTTTTGTGAATCAATTATTAATGTAAGTTGACAGTTGGTTGTTTCTTGCTCATTTATTTTGATTTTGATTTTAATTATTTTGAAGTGAAGAGGACAAAGAGAGTGAAAAAAAGGAGAGTATTTGGGCATAGTTTTATTTTTGTTTTGTTTTTTTGTTTTTTTGTTTTTTTTTTTAAGGAAATTGGTCTTTGTTACCTAGATCTATGAGAAGAAAATAGTAGCACTTTCATTCATGTCAAGTTGTCTATATCGTTTCTTGTAGGAAAAGTAACATTTTTTTCAATGTTTTTTTTTTTTTTGGGGGGGGGGGGGGGGGGGGTGGTGAATTTGGGCATGGGGATGAATTCAACATATTTTCTTCTTCTTCTTCTTCTTTTTTTGTTTTTTGTTTTTTTTGGGAAAATTTAAATAAACATGTTTTCCTATAAGAAGAACTTTTAGACAGTTGTGTGGTGAGCATCAGGTCAACATAAACCGAAGGATTTGACATGTGGAGCGGATGAGTTTCCAACGTGTTCATGGATGAGAACGAAGGTCCAAATAATTCTCTTTATGTAATTTGATACGTTAAATTTGTAATAGGTTGTTAAACCGCCAACCCATGGGTCCATAGCTCAGTGGTAGAGCATTTGACTGCAGATCAAGAGGTCACCGGTTCGAACCCGGTTGGGCCCTTCCTTTTTCCTCCCCCTCTTATTCAAAACTATTATTTATCTCTCTCACTAAGTTTTTTAATTTTTGTTTTTTAAATTATTGGTATCTCTCTCACAAAGCATTAAACCTTTCATAAAATCGATCTCTTAAAAAAAAAAAAAAAAAACCGACATATTTCTTCGTTGAATTTTTTGTTTGAAGTTACACATAATTTTTCAATTTAAATTGGCTGTCTTTTCTGTCTTTCTTTCTTTCTTTATTTCTTTCTTTTTTTCACAGTGTATAACGAATGAATTTGAAACACGTTTTTTTTTTTTTTTGGTTTAAATTTAAAGTATCCTTTTAGGGTTTCTAAAATGAAGCAACAAATTACGAATTAATTAAATTAAAACGTATATTTTTGTCCTAAATCTTTTTAAATTTTCCACAAAATCCTTATTTCTTCCTTTTTTTAATCTGTTTAAAGAAAATAAAACACACCTATCTTCTTTGAATGTTTGGTTCTGTCCACTTTCAAAAAAAAAAAAAAAAAACGATTGGTTTTTGTTCATAATTTTCACCAAAATTCATTTTTTTTTCTATATATATGTGTGTATATATATATATATATAAACATTTCTTAACCGCGTAACTTGTAAATATATAAATATAGTTATAACTTATAGCGCCAAAAAAAAAAAAAAAAGATCACTTTAACAAAAACATAATGTAGAGAAATGGTCAAAATTGTAGCACTAAAAGCATGTATTCAGACTGTGTCGCAACTGAAATAAAAAAAAAAAAAATGCTAATCAACAAAACTTGTTCCCTAGTTAGGAGGTGCATTAGCATACTACCATAAAAACTTGTAAGCAGACACGAAAAATTGCATCAATACAAACAACTAATTGGGATTCGGTTTATAAGTTTCCCCACTTCTTATTGTTGTGTCACTCCAATAATACATAATATATGTTTAATTAACATGACATCTTAACTGATGTGATGTAATATGTTTATTAAAATAAAAATTTTGATTGATTTGTCATAAACTTATTAAAAAGGCATGAAAGGAATGCGAATAAAAAGACGTAAAAGTCGAATCCCTAATAATCATCAGTATTTTTTGATTCGAATTTTGAATCAAAAAGCTTATGAATGAAAACATGAAATGTTAATTGCCCATGACTAGTGAAAAACAAATCATGCATTTAATAGCCCCCTTTTTTAAGACATTATTATAGTTAACCAACAATAAAGAACATGCCAAAATTTGAACCAAAACATGCCATTTATTATTCACTATTCAGGTCTCATCAAAATGGGCAGATTGTGTCATTTCTTAAGAAGCATTCCATTTAGTCCGAGGCACTGTCCTCAGGTAGGCAATGACCTGCTCATCTTCTTTTTCAGTTTATGGTATGTTTATAGGCATCATGTAGAAAATCCTCTACTGTCGAATACTCCAAAATCTGTCCGAGAGTTCTTGTCAATTCATTAGCTCTTCGACATGCAACATAACGGTGCGATAAACGCAAATAAAAATACTACGTCTTTCTATGATGGCCATTCTTCTACAACACTAAGTGTAAGAGCTCCTCAGCTGATTATTGGCCTCATCTTGTAGCTTATCTCAAAATTAGCCATGTTGGCGGTACACACATGCGACGAAAGAGTTTTCTCAATTCTATCAGCATAAACTGACTTAAGAAACTTGCTGAATGAAATGAGGTTGTCCCTATAAGCCCGCACCCCTAAAGACGCAGAATGTTCGGGTAACTTACCCTGGCTTGCTATCTCCTCCAGCCACATCACAGCTTTATATTACCTCCTCACGGAGCAAAGACATTTAGATAAGTCCAGTTTAGGCCGTCAACTAAAACGCCACAAGTCTCCTTGTCAGCAACACAACCCACTTGCTAGACATATTGTTTAAGTACTCAACTGCACATGCCGATTTGCCTCCATCACGTAGGCCTCTCACCACAATATTGGACAGTTTAAAAGTTCGCATTTCCTTGAGAACTTTATTCACCATCGACAATCTTATTTTCATTGTATAGATCAATTGCCATGGCACTATAACTAGCCAACCTGGGAATCCCACCTTTGATCACCGCTTCATTGATCAGTCGCTTAACGCTGTCCACGTCTTCAGCATCACTGCACTGACCGAGATCAACGCGGATATGACATCGCTTAGGAGCCTTAAGCCCTTTCCTTAATATCTTCTCGAGAATCTCCACTGCTTCTTCAACCTTCCCATCATCACATAAAGCATCTAACAAAGTTCCAGAGATCAGAACATCCTCGCCACTGCTCTTCTGAGAAATCCTCCAAAACATTGAGTACAACAAATGATTCCCTTCATCAGAATCTGATATCTTTCCCTATCAGTGTAAATCCCCTTAAAATCCATCTTGGAAAACCTGGAATGCAACATCCGAACGACCCTTTTCACACAGAGTATGCATAAACAAATTCAAGGACCGAATGCGAGAGCTCAACTTCCATCTAGAAGAATTCTCCAAGAAAAGATGTAGAGCGCCATTAAACCTCTACTCATTAACCATCATTTGCATTTTGCAAGATAGTATAGACTCTGTCCAATTCACACAGTTGAACTCTGGAATATTTTTAAACAGATAGAATGCTTCATCAGGCGAGATCCAGCTTTAGCGTAGGTCTTTATCGCAAGCTAAAAAAACTGCATCTTTATATTCACAAGAGTCATTTTTATCTGATCAGTCACCTCTTTCATCTCAGTTATTCTACCAGAATTGCCAAGGAAACCAATCATGGCGGCGTATACTAGACCATCATGACGGTAACTTGGGTACATATTTATTGAAGAAATGGAGAGTTGTTAAAGGGTTTTTCTGCTTTCGTATAATCTAAGAGAGGCGAGTGGCCGGGGGCATTGAAATCCTCGGCCACCTTAAAGTCATGGTGTTTCAGCGAACAAACTAATTACGCCGCTACAAAATGCTCGCACTTAAATAGTCCCACAAGCGAAACTGAGATGAGATTCGAACTGTGGGAAGTTATTTAAAGTTACGGTTCCAAATAATCTGAAACAGTTGGCGGACAAGACAATCTCAGTGGCATGAAATATTAAATGATATGTACAGCTCGTGGGTAGATATAAGGGAAGAGTTTGGGGCGTTAAATTCAACTGTGTATGTGCATCAAAGAAAAAAACGACAACCTCGTCAAAGAGAGTAACTTCAAAAAAAGAAACGACAATGAAGTTCAAATAACAAAAACGATTTCGAGATGAACGAAGAAGAATGGCACGAATTTTAGAGGAGTATGAACAATAACGAATATTGACATAAAATATCAAAAATACCCTCAAATGTAATATTACAGTTTAGATTATTTATCTTTTCATACCATATATTTTGTTTTTATTCATAAAATATATCAAATGTAATATTACAGTTTAGATTATTTATCTTTTCATACCATATATTTTGTTTTTATTTATAAAATATATCATGCATTTAAATTCATGTATTTTATATCACCATATTATATTTGTTATAAAAAACCATATTTTTTCTCAATTAACACTTTATTTTGACTTGAATATACCTAAAATATCCTTAAAAAGAAAAAGTGTAAAAGGACTAAACCTTCAATTTTTTTAAATAAAATATTTAGAATTTTCAATCCCACCCTCATAACCACCCAATCCTTTTCCACCCATAGTCACTCACACACCTATTTCTACCTCTGCCTCAGCCCCTTTTATTTTAGTTTTTAATTTGAATTTGAATTTTTTAGTTTTTTTTTTAAATTTCAATAAGGGCATTTTAAGTATTTTAAATGTTAAAATTTAGTAATATGTAGATTTATATAATAAATATAATTTAATGATATAAAAAATATAAAACTTAAAAGGTATTATATCTAATCTAAATAAAAACAAAATACGAAAATGTTTTTAATTTTTCTTTTTAAGGACAATTTAAGTATTTTAAAGTCAAAATTAACGTTGACATAAATTTGTATACTCCATAAATTACCCTTTGAAAATTACATATACACATATATAGATATATACTTACAAATGAAAAGAAATGGTTTTTTTTAATATTAAAAAAACCCAAATAACATATTGTGGGCTTATGGAGCTCCGAATGGTAGCTAAGACGCTGCTCCGGGCTGGTGTTCAGTCGACTGTTGTAATCGAAAAACCTTATCCATTCGCGTCCAGAAAAAACTTTCAGCTTTTTACTGGCTCTCTTAGCTCACTCTGGTCTTTGCAAATTCTATTCGGGTCGGGTTAGCCCGAGACATGGCGGCCTCTTGCTTAAGCACGAGACCCTCTTCGTCTTCCTCCTTCATCCCCGCCCTTCCCAGAGCTTCACCACCTTCTTCGAAACCACTCGTTTCATGGCCGTACCAAAGCTGCTTTCTCAGCCAATCCGGCTTCGCCGCCAGAACCACGCGGCTCCTACGCCGGCGATTTTGGACGGAGAAGCGGCGGTGGCTGAGGAGGAGGAGGAGGAGGAAGATCTCGGTGACAACGGTTACAGTTACGAGTTCTACGACGCGGAGACGACGTCGTTTCGGACCCGGAGACGAAGAGACTACCGAGACCGTGCGAGCTGTACGTCTGTAATCTTCCCCGGAGCTACGACATCCCTGACTCGCTCAGATGTTTAAGCCTTTTGGAACTGTTTTCTCTATTGAGGTATTCTTTTTATCTTTATTTGTTCTTTCATTTTATTTATTTCTCATTCAAGGTTGAACCTTTGCGATCTTGAAATGAAAATTTTATTTTGAAATAATAATATAAAATGAATGCCGTTTGAAAGAAAGAAAAATAAGTGAGCTACGGATTTTAGAAAAGTGAAAAAAAAAGTGGATTTAGATTCGAATGAGATGAATTTCTAACATGCCTTTGGGGTGTCGGCTTGAATTGAACATTTGAATTGAAGTTAAATTGTGCGTTTGGCTAATTAAAGTTAACAAGTATAAAAAAAAAAAAAAAAAATTATAATTTTTTCTGAAAAAAAAAAAATCAGAATGAATCATGTCTTGTATATCTCAAAATTTTAAATTTTTTTTTTAATTTATAGTTAGAACTGTAGACAGTGAAACTGAATCAATTTCTCAGAAGAGGATATAAATTGAGTTGAGTTTTTTCAACTCAAATCGGTGAATCAAACATGAGAGATTTGAAATAGTGTGTCAAACTCACGATAATGGAATTTATGCCTTTGAATTCTGATTTTTTTTTTTCTTTTTTGTTGATTGGGTTTTCAGATTTCTAGGAATCCAGAGACGGGGATAAGCAGAGGAAGTGGGTATGTTACACTTGATTCAGTCCAAGCAGCTAAAGCAGCCATTGTTGCACTTGATGGATCTGTAAGTGTGAAAACTTATCCGTTCTTTAGTGAAAAATCAGTAGTTTTCTATAAAATGTAGTTGATAAATTGAGATCCTTTATACAATCAAGGATGTTGGTGGGAGGGAAGTGCGGGTCAAATATTCGGTTCACATGAACCCGAAAAGGCGGACTAATTCGGATGCATTGGCTTCAACTCCGTTGAAGACCTTGATATACGAAAGCCCTCATAAGCTCTACGTCGGCAACCTTGCGTGGTCTGTTCAACCTGAAGAGTTGAGAAACAAGTTTAGCAAATTCGGGAATGTGACCAGCGCTAGAGTTCTGCATGACTGAAAAGCGGGGAAAAATCGAGCTTATGGCTTTCTCTCCTTTGCTTCGGCCGCTGACCGCGACGCAGCAAGGGCTTTGCATGGAAAGGCAAGTGCCATTTACTTCTCAAATGTACAAGAAATTTCTAATCATGTTATGTTAACCATTAACCGTAATGGTACGATTTAAATTAACTGACAATTGTAGTTGATAGCGTCATCAGTCGAGTGTCCATACTTCAGAAATTCCAACATATAAGAAATCTCTTTCTTTTGTTTTGTTATTTCAATTGCAGGAGTTTCATGGTCGGATGTTGGTGGTACGTGATGGTACGGAAAGAGAATGATCCTCTGTTCGAGTTCTAGGTTATCTACTGAAATGTTGTTACTTGTTTCTTTATATAAGATTTGTTCATAACAGAAATCAGTAGATGTATCAGGACATCCCAATTAGATTGGCACTTTCATAAGATATGAGCGTGATGAGTTAGTAAAAGTATCACCATTTTTGTCCCAATCTGGCAATTTAGTGATCTGCACTTGAGGCTACTTGTTAACTATATTCTTGACTGAGGAGCTATTCCACTGTCGTATTGTAATTTTGCTGGAATTTGGATCGGTTTGTTGTTATGTTTACCATCATGTGGGGGAAGAATTAAGACGGTAGCTAAATGATATGTCGACGTATATATGTATTTTTTTTTAGCAAAAAACATATATATGTACTTTTTTTTTTTTTTTCAATTGTTATTTCATACTTGCATGGATATGAACCTGACCAACTATTGTTGTTTTTCCTTCGAGGACCGACGCATAATTTGAAACTTTTTCATTTGTTGTCTAATGCTTTGTTTGGCAGAGGTGAAAAGTGGGTGGAAAGAAAAGAGCGGAGGAATTTTTGAAGAGAAAATAGGATTTTTTTTTTTTTTTTTTAAGTTGTTTGGTAGGAGAGAGGAAAAGAAAAGTGTATAAAAATGACTTTAGGTCTTACCATTTTTTATCTATCGAGAGGTGAAGAGATTCAATTATTCTTTTATCATTATGTTTAAATCAAATTAATGTTATATAATCGACAAAATAATCATTTACTTTATTATATGTTTTCTTTCCTCCTATCACGTCGGACAACATATTTTCTCTCCTTCATATGTTTTTTTTTTACCCCCTTCCTCACCGAGCGGGAGTGTTAGTTACTAACACTATTTTTAATATATATATATATATATATATATATATATATAATGAAGATAAATTTGGAGCAAAATTTTAACTAAAGAACAATATATGAACACATTGTTGAACGCTACTCTGCGAAAAGATAGAAAGCTTGGGATGCTCATTAATCGGATGACCGAAACTAGAGGTTAATTCGGAGTTCAATTTATAATCTTCAAATTGGAAATATCCCAATCCATTACAAATATAGTAGTCCCCTAATTCAGTTCAAAAACATCGGATTTTACGTATTTGTGGATTGAGCATCTAAAATTATAATAAACAAGCCATCAATAAAATATATTTAATATAACACATTCAAGTTCAAGTCTTCGATAATAAATCAAATTTGAGAATTATATTCATGGAAGTAGAGAAAATTAAAAAAAAAGAATTAGGTTCCCTTTAAGAGTAACAACGCCTCCAGCATTCTAACGAACAAACTTTAATTAAATTCAAAGCAACATTTTCATCATTCATCAACATTATATTAAAGTAATTTAATGTTCACATCTTCTAAAGTAATGCTCGATTTATCTGTAAAAAGTGAGAATTAACATACAAGTCATGAAAGATATTTATAAGTGTTAATAATTCTACAGATCTTATGAATTGAAAATTTTTCAATATGCAACATAATTTATCACCTTTAAATTAAAAAAATTTCAATCTATTATCAATTCCAAATCCTCCCAGTCTGGACCAGATGATTCACATATTTGATAGATGCCCCAAATAAGAACTGGGATCGATAGGTAGGGCAAATGGAATCCAATTCTTAAGTCAAGCAAACTTTTCAATAGAATTAAATGGAGCTTTAGCATTGCAAAAAATACTTCCTTTAGCCTCTCAAAATGAGATTAATTTATATGCCATTGGAGCTGATAACTGAGTGATGCCACCGAATGGAAGAAAGGCTATCGCTAGATCAGTGTCGAAAATGTGGATCACTGATTTGGACCCAAGCATGGTGGATTGTTACACACCACCGTGTCGAGTATGGGATTGGACACAGTATGTGCTATGGTTGTGTGGTTGTCATTGTGGATGGGCAATCTAGGAAGGGCTGCTACCTGATTGAAGACGGGGTCTGTGAAGTCACCTTGCTGGGAAGATGGATCACTGTGAACGGTGGTCGTAGAGTGTGGTGGATGTTAGATACCAATTATCCCACATGAAAAGACTATAAGATAAATAATAATTTTATAAATCTTTGGTCCTCTTCCCTTACAAGTTGGTTTTTTAAAGATGAGTTTAACTTAATGGATTTTTAGACCATCTCTAATGCATTTGTGTATGCTAATGCTATATATTTTTTACAACGGCATAGGATCAACCCCACCAACTGACCACATCTGATATTGTGTGAAGGATTTTTAGCATCAACATTGTAATAATTGCTTAAGATAACAACCAATAAAAATTCAAAGTGAAATTTGACATTTGTTATATCTTATTGTGAATTTGTCATAAAATTTAGCATATGACAAAATTAGCATGAAAGATAACACTAGATTAAAGAGCACTTTTTTATTTAATCTAAATGTCAAAATTTCACATTAACATATAATTTAGCATTGTATTGGAGATTCTGATAACATGACTTCTAATAATAAGATAAAATAAGATGGACAAAAATAATATTTAGACTTACACGGAGGCTATTTTGGGTATTAAAAAAAACAAACTTATCCATTTCATGAAGTTGCAGTCCGTGGACATAAGTTGAAAGGCTTAAAATCGCTCGCTTGCTGACTCCGGTTTTCTGAAAAGCCAGACGGGTCGGGTTAGCCCGAAGTATGGCGGCAATTTGCTTAAACATAGGACACTCTTCGCCTTCCTCCTCCATCGCCGCACACCACAACAACCACCCCAGAGCTTCATCAACTTCTTCACATTCACAACGACTCCTGTCATGGCCGTCGCATTCCCTCTCCTCCTTTTCCCACCATTTCGGAACTGTTTTCTCTGAGGTAAATCTTATCAAAATTTTTTTTTTTTTTTTATCATCCATTCATTCATTTATTTGTTCGTTTCTAATTCAATGCTGAATATTTCCAAATTATATACTTTTGAATCTTGAATTTGGATTTTTTTTTTTTTTTTTTTTTTTTTTTTTTGGGGACGACTCAAATTCAGCCAACGAAGCCTCCCATTCATAGAACCATCGTGGCGGGTATACTCGGACTCGGGGCGGGTTTGGCACTGACCCTTGTTGGACCCGCTTCAGGCGCCGAGTTGCCGATTTTGGGTTCTCTGCAACTCAGTGAGCCTTCCAACGCGCTCTCTCTCCCCACCTGGGCCGTACATGTTTCCAGTGTGGCCGAATGGTAAGCCAAACAATTTTCCTATTATACTCTTGGTGTTTTCTCTGATTTATGAGAATTTTTGTTTATTTATTTGTTTATTTCATTAAAAATTTTTTGTTTTATTTTATTTGAAGGATAACAGCTATGGCTTTGGTGTGGCAATATGGGGAGAAATCTGGGAATGAGTCTTGGAAGGGCTTTCTTGGGGCATGGTGAGTTTTTCTCTGTCTCTAGTTTTTTATTTTTAAAATAAATAGGCTTCACTATTTATTTCCACATGATTATTTATGCTTGATTAATGTGCCAGGAAATTTCCTGTTCCTAAGAAATATGAAAAGAGAAGCTTTCATCATTTTTTTCTTAAGAGCAAAAAATATATCCTTCTTTTCAAAATAGCATTTTTTTTTTTTTGGTTTAATTGGTTGTGCAGTTGTTTCACTAATGTTATTTTGCCTTTTCTTCTCTCAAATACTAATAGTGGGTAAAATGGTTTAGGTACCCCTTCTAGGTGGAGCATTTTGTGCTTGTACATGGCATTTCTTTTATAACTCTGAGTCTCTTGAGGTAAGGTTAAAAAAGCTCAATTTTCCTTCCACAATTGCATTTGCCCTCTTTTTTTTTTCCTCGTGTTCATTCACCCAGGTAAGAAAATGTTTGCAAAATCCGAAGGAGAACCATAAAAGAATGACAAACTTTTCATATGGTCGTTAACCCGATGGATCCGTTTTGTTAATTGATGAATTGGTGATGTTCTTGAGTTGCAGGTATTGGTTGCTCTTCAAGCAGCGTTAACAGCTATAGGCAACGCCACAATGTGCTATGCTGCATTCCGCATATGCAAAGCATCGGAAGAGAGATCGAAGAACAATCTATGAAATTTCTGCATTTGTATGTCTACCAAAAGAAAAAGAATTGAATGGATGAATATCAATCTTCCACTGCTTTCTTTCAGTTGAATGGGCAAGTAGCTCCTTGGTAGAAGACCTAATCTCCTGAGGAACAAACACCGGTTCACAAAAATAGTTAGGTTCGGCAGTAATGATTCCGCCTGTGTTTTTCGAGCCCTTGCAGGAGTAAGCTTCATCACAAGGATGCGAACACTGAACCGGCTGGTGTGGAGATTGAGAGCGACGGCTTTCATGATCTCCTTTCGAAGGAGATACCTTTCTTTTCGTTTTGCTGCATGTGAAATGTTAGAAGAACTTGTCTAGTCTTATAATAGCACTTTGGGGCTTTTTCCAATTTCTTTAGTACTTATTTATTTAGTTATTCATTTTTAAATTTTCCTTCTGTCCCGAGTAGCTTTCCAAGCAAGAGGATTGATATGAACCTCTCTAGTTAGGTTAACATGTAACGTTGTTTTATTTATACTTTAATTAAAGATAATATATAGCTTCTTGAAAAGATCTCATGAAATTTAAAATTCTCCAATATGTCATTGTTGTTTTTGTAAGTTCATTGGCCATGTTTTAATGTTACATATATCTATGAGCATGGATTTGTAAATGTCGACAAAATATATCTACAACTCATCAACTTAAAAATGAAAAGATAATTAAAAAAAAAAAAAAAGTGATGAAAGGCTTAAGCTACCTTTTTAGTTTCTATTGAGTCAAGGAATAGGTGAGATGACAAGGGCCAGCATGGCTGGACTATACGCTGAAGAAAACTTCTTTTTGGCCAAGTAAAGCCTACTTTTATCGGAAACGGTAGCTGTTTTAAATCATCTATCCAAGCATAAACTGCTTCCTTGAAGGCTTGAGCTAGTAGGAGAGAACCAACCGGCAATCCCGTAGTTTTGAAACCTCTTGGAGCGATAGAAATGGATCAGCTCCACCATTTTATGCCATGTTGCGGAGAGTTTGAACAAACCAGTCGTCCACATGCCAGGAAAATCACTATAACTTCTTATTGGCATAGTTCTTTCCCATTTTCATCAAGGAGTCCTCCAAACAAAAACGTGGTTCGCGTATTCCTGTATCTCGCTTTGCTTGATTTGTCTCCAAAACCCCTTTCAGAATTTCATCCAAACTTTCAATCCCATTTTCTTCACATATCGTATGAAGAATTGTGATCCAAGTCTCCACATGAGGAACTTCCCCATGCCTTACACTCTCCGCTAGAACACCGCAAGCTTCGTCAACCCTACCAACATTACAGAAACCTCTAACCAATGCATGAACAACCGAGAAATGCAGAGACAGCCCCTTAGACAACATTTCCTCCTTATATCTTTTTGCCTCATCAAGACTTCCTTGGTGACACAATCCACTAACCAGAGTACGGTACGAAACCACATTCGGCAAGCACCCATTTTCCGCCATATCCTCAAGAACCTTACAAGCATCCAAGGCACGCCCTTCCCTACAAAATCCCACTATGACTGTATTGTAATGCACAATATCAGGATTACACCCTTTAACCTTCATCCTACACAGAAGCTTGTAAGCCTCTCTCAGCTGCTTCTTTCGACACAAACTATTCAACAATGTCGTATAGCTCAAGGCATCCGGAGTAAACCCTTTGTTCAGCATATCCTCCAAAAAGTCAACGGCCGTGTTAACCTGACCCTTCCTACACAAACCCTGCATCAAAAGGCGATACGACTCGTCGTTCGGAACAAGGTCTCTCTCAAACATTTTGTTGAACAGTTGGTATGCAATGCTTAGATCACCATTTAAACAAAAGGCCCTTATCAAAATATTGTAAGATTCAGTGTTGGGCAACACTCCATGTTTGTGGGCACACTTGAAAAGATCAAAAGCCGATCGGACATGACTCCGGTGAGAAACCAGAATCTCGAGAATCTGGTTCAAGTGTTTGGGCAGAGGCTGGAAACCAAACTCCATCATCGTATAGAACGTCCGATGGGCCTTGTCGGGCAAACCGGCCTCGCCGTAGATCTGTATAAGGTATGAGAAGAGTGTCGAGGTTAGTGGGTAACGCTCGGTTTTGAGGCGGACGAGGAGTTTGTCGACGTGGGAGAAGTGTCGGGAACGGCCAAGCTTGAGAAGGAGGACGAGAAAGGAAGAGTAAGAGTGGCGGAAGTTGGGCTGACGAGAGGCGTAGTCGAAGATGTCTTGGGCGAGGAGAGGGTCTGGTTGGGAGGCGATGAGCTTCTGGACTCTTAAAGGTGAAACGAATTCGTGCTGTTTATTATGCGGCTGCGGCTGCGGCTGCGGCTGCGGCTGCGCGGCTGCTGTTGCTGCTGCTTCTGGTTTGGGTCTGGTTGGGGTTGCGAGGAATAGACGGAAAATAATGGGATTCTTGTCGGAAGAACGATAAGAGAGCGGTTGATGATTGTTGCTGCAGATTTGGATGATCTGATTCGAAGCATTTTGCGGATGTATCCGCTCACCGGATGAACACCTGTACTACATACACACACATATATAATTATATATATGTATGCATGTATGCATCTGTATCTGTACGTGTGTGCGCGCGCGTATGTATATATGATTTTGTGTGTTTCTTGTTATTGGTCTATGGTAATTTGAAAACTAGTAAGTCATGAAATTGTGATCACAAGTAATTATATTATTAGGTCAATAAATCTTGACAAGGCAATCTACCCTTTTTGTTTTTATTTTTTCATTTTTTTGAGCTTAGAGGTGAAAGAGGTTGGAATCTGCACCTCAACATTTGAAGATACTAAGGATCACCGTTAAGTTAATTTTGTGTTTTCCCTTGCTTTAATGTTGTAGTTTTTTTTGTTTGTAATAAGAGCGGTGGTCTCCCATCCCGACCCTCGTAATAAAAACAACCAAGATTTCAATGGGTAAAGTAGATGATAAATTATTTAGGGAGAACATGTGAGAAATATTATTTGAGAGGGTTATAAAATTTACTGAAAACATATTAAAGAAAAAGTAATTTAGCATGCAATTAGGAAATATATATATATATATACACACACACACACGAGGGCCACGTTTGAAAAATTTTAATTTTTTGAAGACAACTTTAAAAAAAAATTAGTTTGTTCAAAAAAAAAAGAAAAGAAAAGAAAAGAAAAAGTTCATATTGTTTATTCCCATAAAAATCTGTAATCCTTTACGAGGAAAACGATACATCCCTCTTAACCTCAAACAAAAACGACATGTCGGGTGGGTATTCGTGCCTTTTGTTGTCGTTTTACATTGTAACTTGCACCTGATATACGTCATGTCGTGCTTACACACATATTTTGTATTTGGCTTGTTTGTCGTTTCAAGCTTCCAAAATCTAGTATCGCTTTACCCTATTATACGACATCCAAGACAGCTGTATCGTTTCTTTTTCTAATAAAACGATTGATAGAGTTGTCGTTTGTCTATGCCAACAATGTATAATACATATATGTCTACATTATACACGTATGTCTAATATACGGACAATGCAAAGTGGTATAGTCTTCTTTTTTTTTTTTTTTTTTTGGGTGTGACAATAATAATACAAACTTTTATGCAAACAAAAAGGTTATTTTATTTGCTTTTTAAAAATTATGATCACTTAAAATTACATCAAAATAAAATAATAAATAAATCTAACAAAATCTTGATTTTTATGCTTCTGTCTCTCTCTGGACCAACAAGGGGTATTACAAGAATATTCATCACAATAGAATAGTATATAAATTTGATTAAAATCCAAAAAAAAAAAAAAATGAATGCAGACTTGAAAAATGATAAATTCACATCCTGTTTAAATTAAGGTTTGAGTTTGAATTCCTGCTCCATTTTATTTTTTATTTTTTTATCAATACTCGGAATTCCCTGGTTTTTAATACAAACGACTTTATTATTTTTATTCTTATTTTATGTCTCTGTTTTTAACGAAGAGCCCTCCCAAGTTTAAGGTGACATATTGGGTTTTTTTTTTTTTTTTTTTTTTTTTTTTTTTTTCACGAAGACCCCTCCCATGTTATGTTTCTTAAGGTGACATATTAAGTTTTCCTATTAAAAAAAATAGACAAATTAGATTTTTAATCATAATATTATATGAGTGCTACAGAATGTGGTGCAAAGACGTCAATATCAAGTACCAACTATGGTATTCTTTCAAAAAAAAAAAAAAAAAACTATGATATTCTTTCTTATCCAAAAAAAAAAAAAAAGAAACAAAACAAAAGGTATCAACTATGTAAATATTTTCTCTTCCTTTCAAATTAGACTTATTTGTGGAAATAACGCCAAATACGTAAGATATTTTAAGGTGCGAAAGGCTACTATCGTTTCTTACTAATTTTGGGAACTCAGAAAAAAAAAAAAAAAAAAAAAATCTCACCTCCACCACGTGAAAAAAGAATAGGTTTTCCTTTAAAAAAATTAAAAATAAATAGATTTAAAAAATAAAAAAGAAAAAAGAAAAAAATGGTTGGAGTAGAAATAAAGAAAAGGAAGGTGGGGAGAGGGAATTTGTTGGCCCTAAACCCTGCAAAACAGCACGCGTCCCCACCCACTCGCGAGGAATTCGACCATCCACTTCGCCTTAGCCAGTAACACAGAAAGGGAAAATTCCCAAAAAAACAACAAAACATAGAAAGAGAAAAACGACAAAGAACATAACATATTGTCATATATCGGAGTATTACAATGATAGAAAGAAGATACTCCTCTCTCACACACACACACACACACAAAATCGACTATGAAAAAAAAAAAAAAAGAAAAAAAAGAATGCAGACTTGAAAAAATGATAAATTTTGTCCGATTTAAGGGTTAGTTTGGTGTTTGAGTTCAATTCAAGATAAACCGTACTTTTTTTATTTTTTTCTGAAATTTTTTTGTCTTTTTGAAAATTTTTTTTTTTTCTAAAAAGTCAACAAAAATTACTATTGAAACTTAAAATTTCTAACTCAAACTCATTCACCAAACTAACCCTAAATTGAGGTTTGAGTTTGAATTCCTGCTTAATTTTATTTTTTATTTTTTTAGCAATAGTTGGAATTCCCTAGTTTTTAATACAAACGACTTTGTTATTTTTATTCTTATTCTTATTCTTATGTTATGTTTCTGTTTTTAATGAAAGCCCTCCCAAGTTTAAGGTGACATATTAGGTTTTTTTTTTTTTTTTTTTTAACGAAGACCCCTCCCATGTTATGTTTCTTAAGGTGATATATTAAGTTTTCCTATTAAAAAAAAATAGACAAATTAGATTTTTAATCATAATATTATATGAGTGTTACAGAATGTGGTGCAAAAACGTCAATATCAAGTTTCAACTATGATGTTCTTTCTTATTCACCCAAAAAAAAAAAAAAAACTATGATATCCTTTCTTATCCAAAAAAAAATAAGGGTTCAACTATGTAAATATTTTCTCTTCCTTTCAAATTAGACTTATTTGTGGAAATAACTCAAGATACGTAAGATATTTTAAGGTGCGAAAGGCTACTATCATTTCTTATTAATATTGGGAATTCAGAAAAAAAAAAAAAAAAAAAAATCTCACCGCCAGCACGTGAAAAAAGAATATGTTTTCCTTTTAAAAAAATTAAAAATGAAATAGATTTAAAAATAAAAAATAAAAAATAAAAAATGGTTGGAGTAGAAATAAAGAGGGGTCAGTGGGGAGAGGGAATTTGTTAGCCCTGAGCTCTGCACAACAGCACGTGTCCCTACCCAGTCACGAGGAATTCGACTATCCACTTCACCTTAGCCAGTAACACAAAAAGAGAAAATTCCCAGAAAAACAACAAAGCATATAAAGAGAAAAACGACAAAGAACATAACATATTGTCATATAATTAGAGTATTACCTTGATAGAAAGAAGATACTCGTGCCACACACACACACACAATAATAATAATAATAATAATAAAAAAAAAAAAAAAAAAAAAAAAAAATTTTTTTTTTTTTTTTTTTTAATAATAATAATAAAAAATAATAATAAAAATAAATAAAAAAGAGTGGTCGCTCATGGAGATTAAAAATCACAACCTTCAAAAACTCAAATGATCCATCTTAGACATGTGTTTGGGCCATCCGCTCAAGTTAAAAGATTTGAATTAGAATTAAGTTGTGTATTTGATTGTAAGTTTGACCGATTGGATTTCATTCACTTCGTCTTGAAATTATATGTATTTAAAAAAAAAAAAAAGACATTTTGTTTGGACTTATAATTGCCTTGTTATTGACATTGAATGTTATTAAATTCTAATTAAAACTGTAAATATTAAAACTAAATTGACTTTAAAAAGATGATAAAAATTGGGATGAGTTTTTCCAACTCTAATTGATAAACTAAACATAGGCTAAAACAAAACAATACATAGAATGCCTTGGATGCTAAAGTGTAGTTTTGCAATTGAGATTTTTTTAGTAGCCTACTGAATTTCTATCTTTTCAGGTAAAGATATACTTAATTTTTAAATATTATAGAGTAGACTAATCATGATTTGTAAACTTAAACTTATCTTTAATAGTTAATCTTGTCGACAATCTTTATCTTCAACTTCATTTTTTTTTTTTTTTAAGAGAGAAATGAAAGCGCATGGATAAAACATATACAATCACTAGTGGGAGATGATCCAATTACTAGATCTATTTTTCTATCTAAGAAACATGTTAAGCTAGATCATGAACTGCTAAAGATAGCTTGAATTAATGAGTAACAACAATTCTAAGAGAAGGAAAAAAAAAGAAAATAAGACTCCGTTTGGAGCTCAAGTTTAAATTTAAGATTTAAACTCAAATTTTTTTCTTTTTTTGACAAAATTTTTTGTCTTTTCTGAAAATTCTTTTTATCTTTTCTAAAAAGTCAACAAAAATTACTATTCAAACTTAAAAATTTTAACTCAAACTCAATTACCAAACGGACTCTAAGAGTCTCGAAGAAGAGATCGTCATCAATAGAATCTGGTAGCGGAAAAAAAATATAAGCAACATAAATAAAAAAAACTTATAGTAAGAAAAAAAAATTTGAATCTTATACCTTTTAATAATATACCTATAATAATATTATCTCTGGACTAAATCGTATTATTAGACTGTGATAATAAATTATACTTGACGAAAATTATACTTGTATTAAATATAGAGTAAATAGAATTTCTTACCGAACACATTTTATTTGTTTGTTTATTTTGACTAAATTTATTATTATTATTGTTGTTTTGAAATCTAGATATTTTTTTGTGTCCGATCAAAGGTAGGAGAGAGAAAGGTTTAATAAATATTATATGGCCGAAGTTGAGAGCCACAAAAAAAGAAGATGTGCGAATACTGTCCACGTGTGATGCTCCCAACCACTAGAAACAATTGCGTGCTGTCTCGAATGCCCGACGTGGCAGCTAATCTTCTCCCTCAAAAAAATATCCCAAACAGTCTCTCTCTATCTCTCCCTCTCTCTCCTCAAAGTAGGTCCCACACAAAACCTTGGACGATCACAACCCACCACCGCTCCCCCAATTCCAATAAAAATCTTCACGACAGTGGCTCACAGCTCGCCACGTGTTTCCGCCAAACCCCGCTCGCCCAATCACCCCCTTCCTTTTGATCGACCCCAAAGTCTCCCTACGCCCAGATATTTTTCTCTTCATTTCTCTCGAGAAAACAAAAAAAAAAAAAAAAAAAAAAAATCAAATTCTCTCTTCGTGGGTTAGTTTTGAGTTCGGTTTCTTAACAAATCACAGCCGAGAAGATTTCAGATCTCTTTTTTGTTTGTGTTTTTCCTTCATTTTTCCTGATTGAGTAAAAAAACGACGATGAGGTAACGATTTCTGTATTTTTCTTTCCTTTTCTCTTTTTCATTTCCTTTATTTACTGTCGTTTGGGGTTCGTCGGATTCTGACGAGTTTTCTCTTTTTTTTGTTTTTGTTTTTTTTTTTTTTAGAAAGGGTGTTTGAGAATGGATGAAGAAACGGCGGTGGTGGTGAGTAGCTCCGAGGAGATTATGGAGGTAGGAAAAGCAGAGAAACGACGACGTAGTGGTGATAGGAAGAGAAACGGCGAAGAGAGAGAAGATGAGAAGGAGTTTGTCCCGAGGATAGTTCTTAGGGTTTTGTTGGTTGAAGACGACGATTCCACTCGTCAGATTGTCGCTGCCCTTCTCCGCAAATGTGGTTATATAGGTCATTTATCTTTCCTTTCCTCAATTTTTGTTGTCGTTTTTGTTTTTGTTTTTTTTGTTTTTTTGTTTTTTGTTTTTGTGTTTTTTTTTTTCTGTGTTTAATTTATATGAAGGCTTCATTTCTTTGCTGTTTGTTTGCTTTGATTTTGTTTTCTTCTGTTTGTGGCAATTTTTCCTTTGTTCTTTTGGTTATTTGAGTTTCTGGGTCGTAATTTTTTTTTTCTTTAATCTGATTTTAATCTTGTCTGTTTATTTAAACTGGTAGTGGATGGAAAATGGTAGACATCTTAAGATTTTTAGGATATGTTTGTAATTGTTTAACTTGAGTTTTATTGTTCTGTCGAACAAAAAAATAAAATAAATAAGGCTTGAATTTTATTGTAATGTGAGGTTTGGGAGTGATCTAGTGATTTATGTTTACCTAATCTAGATCTAATTCTTTGCCTTCATTGCAAAAACTGGATCTATTCTTTCGAGCTTAGAGTTCATTTCGAAATCTTTACTTAATAACTGTTAATGAATATTGAAAATTTTCAACATTGGGAAGATCATTGGCTTTCTCTTGATTAATGATGGTTTTGAAATGAAAATTTAACACTTTGTTTGCTCAACCAGTTTCTGCAGTAGCTGACGGATTAAAGGCGTGGGAGACTTTAAAGGACAAGGCTCGAAACATAGACCTCATTCTGACTGAAGTGGAGTTGCCGCTGATATCTGGATTTGCGCTTCTTTCTTTGGTCATGGAACATGAAGTTTGCAAAAATATACCTGTCATAAGTACGTCACCTCGCAAACCTCCTCTTCTTACTTGACGTTGACGTGTTTAACAATGGACATAAACCTAAACGTGAAAGGTTTGATTTTTTGACAGTGATGTCCTCTCAAGATTCGATTAGCATGGTTTTCAAATGCATGTTAAAAGGAGCGGCTGACTATCTAATAAAGCCTCTTCGGACAAATGAGCTGCGGAACCTTTGGCAGCATGCATGGAGAAGGCACACTGTATGAATTTTTTTCTTTCCGTTTGTCCTCCACTATTTTTGGATTTGTTCAGTTTTTGATTTTTCTTTTCTTTGCCCATAAATGATATATTTTTCCTTCTCTGGGGGGTCAGTTGCTTCACAAACAGGTTCACTCAACTGCTCCACCACGGAGAGCGGAACCTGCTTATGAAAAGAGTGCGGCAAGCAATCCTTCATGTGATTATGTGGCTTCTTCCCAGAACACTAAGGAATGCAGCGAGAAAGGGAGCGTTGCCCAAGTAAGTATATTCAGTTATCTATCATCTTGTCGTCCTTTCAAAAGATCAAACGCTTGATCAGTTGATCTCTTTTTAAATCAATCAAACACAATTGTTGGGTAGATCTCATTTTCTGAATTGATGTTGTGCATGTTCTTGTTCCCCTAATGTTTACGTTGCAACTGCATGCTTTGCTGCCTGTTGTGCAGAGCTCTTGTACAACGCCTTACTTGGAAGCTGAGAGTGAGCAAGTCCAAAATATGCAGGACGTTTCACAGATAAACTGCAGGAGTGCTAATTTGAGTAAAAACAATGTGGGGAGGCACGGAGATTGTGCTAAATTTAATGAAGAATTGGTTATAGATGCCAGTGAGACAGGAGGTACACCATAAGTTCTTATTTCCCTCTAGAAATTTATTTGGACGTTTCTTCGCTTAGAATCTAATTAGCTATTTGTTGCAGGAAATTCAAACCTATTCAAACCAGAGGTTGTTGTCTGCAACAGAGCTTTTAAGTCGACTGTTTTGAGTTTGAAGGAAGACCACATTCGTATTAAGAGACTGAAGCGAGATGAAAGTGTCCAACTGGAAAGTTTTGAAGCTAATAATGCCGATGTTACTACTGAGAGTCAGAGCTGCTGTGATGAACTGGCTAATCCATCTTCTGAAGCTATTGACTTGATTGGCATGTTTGATGTTCGTCCGAGGTGTACTAGTGGTCCCTCCATTGTCGATGTTGATGGCGCAAACAACTCTATATATGCTCCGCAGTTGGAACTTTCTCTGAGAAGAATATGTCCAAAGGGCTCAAAGGGCCAAGGTACTGGTGAAAGGCCTAAATTGAACCATTCTAATGCGTCTGCATTTTCATGGTGAGCTCTCTGTCACCATACAATACGATGTTGCTTACTTTCTGAATCAATCATGATGTTTAGACACATGCTTTATTCATCATTTTCCATGGATGAATCTCAGAATCTAACTATTATTGTTTGTTCAAGTCTTGTGTTTAGAAATGATTTCTCCACCTTTATCAACTTACAGAGAATGAACCAAGATAGATACAATTTCACAATCCCGTGTTAAAGAAATGGAAAAAAAAAAAAAAAGGAAGTGGTTGCTTGTTGTTCCATGCGGTACAACTGATGATCATTTCAAATTCCTATCTTGCAGGTACAATAACAGTTCTACATTGCAATCCTTCTTGCCTCACTTCCCAGTGGACGTACTGAATCAGAGGATGTTCCAAAGAAATCTGAAGAACCGTTGTTGAATCAATCATCTGACAATTTCACCTGTTCTGCGCAACAGCATGATTCCACAACGACCAACTCTCGAGAAAATTCTTTGGTTGAAGGCCAATCTGCCCACCCTGAGGTATCCTTCCTTAGCCCCCAGCTTGGTTTGATTCCAGTAACGGGCGTAACTCATGACAATAAGTGTTCTGGATATGGTCAGTTTCTCCCATCCTTGTTCCATGTACAATCAAGTTTGTCCCCTCTGTGGAGTCCTGTTCGCGAAAGCCAACAAGAAAAGTACCCCTTTGCTGTGAATAATGCCTCGGATCATTCTGACATTCACCACTCTGAAGAAGCTAGTAATAAGTCTATTGGCCAAACCAAGCAGGTGCAGAACAATATGGAACTTGAAGAGGATCTGAAACCAAGCTTTCTTACTGCTGATCCGAGCAATGGTGCCGTGGATCATGTTAATAGCCATGCCCATGGCAGAAGCGAAGAAAGTGCTATTACTGTTGAGGCAGATGAGAAGGATAGTTCTGCTCTGCAGAGTCTGAACGACAATGGTCATCTTGTTCAGGAGAGGTTTGGAGGGATGGATTCTGTCCGCATCAGCCAGAGGGAAGCTGCTCTAGCCAAGTTCCGAATGAAACGAAAAGATCGTTGCTTCGAGAAAAAGGTATCACCAATACTACTATTATGTTATCTTGGTCGTCGACGAGTCATCGTCATTTTTATCATTTCTATTATCAATTTATCATTCATTTGTATCAAGTACCACTAGTATCAGTGTCTTTGGAATGGCTGTTCTTATAGTTTTCGGTCCTCTGGCATGTCCCAATACCAAATGAACAAACACAAAACCATGTGAAAAGGGTCTTTCTGAATCTTAAATATGCTGGCTCATTCTTTACGCAGGTCCGGTACCATAGCAGGAAAAGACTGGCAGAGCAAAGGCCTCGAGTGAAAGGACAGTTCGTACGTCAAGTGCAAACCGACCACCCTCCGATTGTTAACGGTTTGTGAAAATCGTTACTTCCTCTATGCTATAAGCGATAACGGCCTGTGTTCTATAAAGGCTTTTGGTAACTAAGAGTAGGACGGTAGAGTGACTCAACTACTGCTGGAGATGGTTGCAGACTTTGCTGGTGTCTTCGGCAAAATGATTCCATTTTTTTTTTTTTTTTGGTTTTTTTGGGGGGCTTGGCAATGTAGTGCTGTAAGTAATAGTAGTAATTGTTTGAGTAAAATCATAAGTTAAATATGTTTTCCGTGGCACAGTAGATAACCCAAAGTAAGCTATTAGATTACTGCTTTGATTGTAAGATGAATGATGGTTTTGTACGCTTCAAATTTGTGGATATGAGAGTCAAAATGATATCTTATAAGCATATCAAGGTCTCCTTGCACAATATTGCTCAGTTACTTTGTCGTTTAAATGCTTTGCTATTTTACCAAATTTGTAACTTTCATATATTTTTTTTGGAGACAGTTTTGACTTGTGAAATTACTGTTAAATTATATTTTCAATTATAATTGATGTGAGTGATCTTGACTATCCAAAAAATTAAAAAAAAAAATAAAAGCATTGATTTCTGGGGTATAGTTTGGCTTGATGGTACATAAAAATACGAAATTATGTTGTAGTTAATTATTGAGCCAAAAAAGAAAAAAGAAATGATTAACTTATTTTAGTTCCAACGTGTAGTTAATTATTGAAATTGACACCGAAAAGAATCTTAAAATATAAAAAGAACGATTAACTTATTTTAATTCCAACGCTTACTTAATTATTGAAATTGACATTGGAATTATATCTACAAAACTGATGGCTATCAAAATGTTACCGTGTTGGTTAATCAAATATTGTTAATTAATGATTGAGCATAATCAATTAATGATTTTTTTCACTAATGATTTTTTTCACTGATCATAATGAATTAACAAATAACCATCTAATTATAGATATTATCGTATCAATCAATCACTAATTGATTATTAAGTGATCAACATCATTTTAAAAAAAGCTATTTTCCTATTTTTAATAAAAGTTGATACGTTTGATAAAAAAAAATGCTTTAACAAATATCATATTTCCACGTATTCCTAAAATATACATATTTATTGCTGCATGTTATTGCAATCACATTTGTTATTTTCGAATAGTTACTAAAACGGATTGAAAGCATAATTGTTTTAGAAAATAAAAGTAAAACAACAATATCTTTCATATAAGATAATACCTTTTACTTTTTTTAATATATATTTTTTTAAGGAACTTCTATAATAGGAGGCCTCTTTTGTAAATATCGATTAAAATTGTTATTTTCACAGTTAGATTAATTTTTTAAAAAAACTTATAGTCATAATTTAGACTGTTGCAAAATTAATCTAGTAGCTAAAGCAATAATATAGTAAAAAAGAATCAATTCATCCTATTTGATTTCTCTTATTTTTTCCTTAAAAAAAATTCCCTAATTTATAGGCAATAGAAAACAATGGCACAATCTCTTATATTTAAGTTGTCATGTAAAGTTGACAATAATAATAATAATAATAACAAAATAGTTAAAAACTTAATTCAGTAAATAATTTTTTTTTTTTGAAAAATGATCAATTTATTGATAAATACCATCAACAGAAACAGCATTGGAGGCTACCGAAGGAGTCTCACTAATCCATACATTAGAACAATTAATATTAAAGCCGAAACTAGCTAACAGATGAGCAACACGGTTAGCACTACGACAGATGTGGTGAACACCTGCGCTATGCAATTGGGCAAGTAATTGGTTGATATCCTCCAGGATCGGGCCTTCCACCGACAACTCGTGATTCTCCCCAACAGCTGACACCACATTGATTGCATCAGTTTCTACCACAAGAGGAGTTTGACCTAAGTCCTTTGCAAAGAGTAATCCTTCACGAAGGGCTATACATTCTGCCAAAAACGGAGAAAAGGGTCCGTCTACTGACTTCGCCAGAGCCCCTGACACAAACCCTTTCTCATTGCGAATCACAGCACCTATACCAATGTAGTCCCTTCCAGGTATGACCGATGCATCGACATTTAGCTTAAGGAAACCCGACTGAGGAGGTAACCAGACATCTGAACCGACCACCTGTGACTGGGCTGGGTCACACTGTAGAGCTTTCCATTCACCATAACTAGCAATACTTAACTCAAGAAAGCTTTGGGGATCTCCATGTTCTCCTCCGTGAACAATCTTGTTTCTTTCACCCCACAATTTCCAACTTAACCAGCACACCAAAGCAAAGTCCTCTGTAGTCAACTCTGACTTCATACTCCTTAAGAAATCCGCAAATGGGAGGGTCGTTTTGCTCTCAATCGCCCTCCAAAACCGGGACATTCTCCATACTGCTTGCGACCACGGGCAATCAAATATTGCATGTGAGATGGATTCCAACTCATCTTTACATCTCGGGCACACACCATCACAATCAATCCCTCTACGTCTCAAAGAAACCATCGTAGGAAGGATCTCATGGAACGCGCGCCACACAAACAGCCGGACTTTTTGGGGGATCGGTAGATTCCACATCTTCCTCCACCAAGCAACATCTGAACTAACCGATGAGGAAGAATCTGATCGCTTTGATTCCATAATTGCCCTGTACCCGGAGCGAACCTTGTAGACACCTTTAGGATCAAAATGCCACACCCATTTATCTCCTCCTGTACCATGTCCTAAAGGAATACCTCTAATAAACTCCCGGTCAACCGGCCAAAGAATGTTTTCAATCTTACACTTATCCCAGACCCGAGTCCCTTCCACCATCAAATCAGCCACCATCAAAGATTCACTTCCTTGTGGCCTTTTCGTAATCACACGAAAGGAGGAGGGTCTTGGAATCCAAGGATCATCAAAGACCCGTGTAGAAAGCCCATCTCCAATGCGACGTCGAAGCCCAAGTTTAATAACATCACGCCCCCAAAGAATACTCCTCCATAAATAGGACGCTCCCCCTCTGGCTTTTGTCTCAAAAAGACTAGTCTCCTTGAAATACTTATCTTTTAGGACTCGAGCCACTAAGGAATCGGGATTCTGAAGGATTCTCCATGACTGCTTCGCAACCAAAGCTTGATTAAACGCCGAAACATCACGAAAACCTAGGCCACCATCCTCCTTTCTCCGGCATAATTTTTCCCACCTCCACCAATGAAGTTTCCTGGACTCCCCTTCGCTACCCCACCAGAACCTAGCCATCATGGCTTGGAGATCCTCACAAAGAGCCATCGGGAGGCGGAAAACACTCATAGTATAGGTTGGGACCGATTGCGCCACCGACTTGATGAGAAGTTCCCGACCCCCCATAGAAAATAATTTCCCACGCCACACCTGCATCTTACTCCAAACTTTCTCCTTGATTCTCCTAAAGGCTTCTCTTTTACCCCTACCCACCAAAGTAGGGAGGCCCAAATACTTATCATGGGGTTGTGTCTGCCCCAACCCCAACATGTTGAGAATAGATCCCCGAAGTTCAGCCCGAACATTCTTACTAAATGTTATCGCCGATTTCTGCATGTTGATTAGTTGCCCCGAAGCCTTCTCATAGACGCCCAAGACCTCTCTAATATGCGCACACTCATTAAGGGAAGCCCGACAAAACAAGAGACTGTCATCAGCAAAGAAGAGGTGGCTAACCTTTGGTCCATTCCGCGAACAAGAGAATCCCGATATAGAAGACTCCCTTTCTGACCTCGAGAGAAGGCTCGAAAGACCCTCAGCACATAATAGGAAGAGATAGGGAGAGAGTGGACAACCTTGTCTCAGCCCACGAGAAGGAGCAAGTTGACCACACTGCTCCCCATTAACCATAAAAGAAAGAGTAGATGTGGTGATACAGTCCGCGACTACTCTAATCCACTCATCCGGAAACCCCATCCTCCGCATTACGCCAAAAAGGAATGGCCATTCAACACGATCATATGCTTTACTCATATCCAGTTTCAGAGCCATCCAACCCTTCCTGCCCATACGATATCTACTAAGCGAGTGCATCAACTCAAAGGCTTAGTGACAATCTTATACATTACGTTACAAAGACTAATGGGTCGAAAATCCGCCATCTTTCTAGGGGCCACCACCTTTGGGATAAGAACAATGTTGGTACTATTAAATGAGCGAATTGAGTGTTTCCCTTCAAGGATACCAATACAAACACGGGAGATCTCGTGTCCTAACACCGGCCAATTTTTTTGGAAGAAAATAGCATGGAACCCATCGGGTCCCGGGGCCTTAGTCGAGCCCAAATTAAAAACAGCCCTCCTAATCTCCTCTACCGTGTAAGGGGATAGGAGGAGCTCTCTCATAGTACCAGTAATCCGCCCATCAATACAATTTAGTACCATATCAATGTCCGATACATGAGGATTTAAGGAAGAAAAGATCTCTGAGAAATAACTGCAAACAACATCCTTAATCTCCTTATCATCTTCCCTCCAATGTCCCTCCTTGTCTTCTAATCCAAGGATTTCGCTTTTCTTCCTTCTCGAAGTGGCTTTAGAATGGAAATATTTGGTATTCCTATCCCCATTCTTAAGCCATTCCACTCTAGACCTCTGGCTCCAGTATTCTTCTTCCCACCCTAACGCCTGATCAAGCTCCTTTTCAGCCTCACGAATTCTGATCATAGAATCGCCGTCGCGGGGGCCCTTATGAAGTGTTTCCACCAACTGCTGAAGTCGAGCAACTCTTTTAGGAATATTGCCAAATTTCCTCGAACCCCACCGCCTTAACGTTCCAGCACAAGACATCAACCCAGAAGCCATTCGATCTGGAGAGCCATCCAGATGCGTATTCTTCCAAAACTCCTCAACTATCCTAGAACATTCTTCCTGTTTTACCCACAAAGGTTCAAACCGAAATCGGGTCCCATTCGACTGCCTGCCATCAGCTTTCTTCCTCTTAGGCACAGGATGGAGCAAGATGGCCCTGTGGTCGGACCCCCAGAAATCCAAAACAACCACCTTGGCTCTCCGGAATGTAAGTCGCCAGCTAGAGTTAGCTACAAATCTATCAAGACGGACTTGGATATTATCATCTCCGCTCCTCCGGTTGTCCCATGTTAGCTTGGGACCAACATAACCCAAGTCCATCAAATCACACCAGTCCAAAGTTTCCCGAAACAGTAGCATGTCACTAAGAGACCTCTCGCCTCCACCGGTCACTTCAGACGGATTCAGGATCTCGTTAAAGTCACCGCCGCAAATCCATGGCACATCCGAGCTAGGACGCAAACGCTTCAGCAGCTCCCATGCATGACGACGCGCCTTTTTTTTCGGAGGACCATAAAAACCTGTAAACCGCCACTTCTCCCCACAATCGGAACTGACATCCACATCAATATGAGAAATTGAAGAGCTGCAGACACGAACTTGCCAAGAACCCCTCCAAAGGAGTGCGAGACCACCGCTTCGCCCCTTACTGTCAACGAAGAACATCCCATCAAAGCCTAGCCTCCTCCTTAAATTTGCGGCCCTTTTCCCGAACAATCTAGTCTCCGAAAGGAAGACCATATCTGGGGACGAACTCCGGATTAATTTCCGAAGTCGTTTAAACGCTCGGGGATTCCCCAGTCCCCGAACGTTCCAGCATAGGACACTCATTGTCCTTGGCGGGGCTGTACCGCAGCCTCCGCCAACTCAGAAGTTCCCGAAAAATAGCCTTCTTGCTTTCGAGCTTTAGCGCCATCACCTACCGCTGACTCCAGATCCATTTTCCTCTTCACCAATTTGGTTGTCCCGAGCGACGGGAACCCCGCACTATGCATACCTTTGAGCCTTGCATTTTTTTTCCATTTGCCTGTTGTCCTATTAACCGGTTTCGAAGTCCCCATCGAAGAAACACAACAGCCACCCTCTTCTTCTTCCACGTGCACAGTGCCATGCAACTTCCCCTTCATTAACTTCGGATGGGGAGGCTTCATGTTAGAGCCCGAATCATAAGTCTCGTCCCTTAAGCACACCGTTTCACTAAAGAGGAGTGTGCCCCCCACGTGACTCGCCACCTCAGCCGAGTCAACTCCTTCATTCACCGGATTTCCAGTCGCACAAGCCAGCTTCCCCGAACTCACCGCCCTCGAATCAAGCCTTCCATTAGGGGACGTTACCAAGTCAACCCCCCTAGGAACCGGATCCAGAGACCACGAATCCTGCAGATTCGGAATTGATTTAGAAGATTGATTAGCAACCTGATTACCCACAGGGAGCATCTCGGTTCCTTGTTGCTCCGCCAATCCAGCTAGCTGACAACTGTGACCCCTATTAACATCCCGAGTTCCACGTCCAGCCGAGAAAGTGGTGCCACCGTCTTCCGTCCTTACTACGTCAGCCGACCCATGCAGTCTATCTTTTGCTCTCACTTCTGGTTCACTAGACACGTCAGCATTACCTTCAATAGAGAACCCCATAATTGCGGGAGAACAGTTCGGTTTCACCGTATCCTCCTTCCCCGTATCACGCATTTCAACGGCCATCACCGACACATCCGCCCCCCCATAATCCGGAGTCAGCGAGGACAGTGGGTCCTGAGCAGTCGTCACCGAATTGGAAAGTTGGGTGTTAATTCGAGTTTCCATTGAAACCGACAATGGACACCGTTCCTCCACCGGCCCAACTTTCCGACCACTGATTCCGTCCCGTCGACTTCCTTCAGCCCTCCCCAACATGGAGGGTGATACATCCTCCGATCGTACATTCCAGCTACCCTTACTATCCCGTCGGCCTCCACCAACCTTCCCCGACCCTCCCTGACGAACATCCGCTCTTAATTCCGAACTATAGAGCAGCCGGTCCGATGATTTCAGTTTCCTAACGTTGTCATCAACACATTCTAGTCTCCCATGACCAATGCGGCCACATCCAAAACAAAAGTCGGGTACCCGCTCGTATTTGAAGTCCGTCCATATCGTTGCCCCTCTACTCCCAAGTTGCACCATCGCACCTCGCCTAAGCGGCTTCGAAATATCGATTTGCACTCTCAATCGCATGTACAATCCAGAACAGCGTCCATTTCTATCCGTAACAACGTCTAGACATTTCCCAATCCCGTTACCTATCTTCTCACCAATCTCTCTAGTCATCCCATCATACGGGAGATTATACACTCTAACCCAAAAACCCGTAAAACTCCAATTATCCCACCGTGGGGCAACATCACCATTGACTACCTTTAAAACTAACAGAGCTTTATTAAAAGACCAAGGTTCCATAGCTAATACTCTGGCCCTATCCTGTTCTTTCTCAAAAGAAAAAAGAAAGAATTCATGGTCGATTACCTGAGTAGATAGATCCCCGCCAGCGGCCCATAACTTGGTCATGGTAGAAATGACAGAACCCGTGTTATATGGTTTGGATGATAACATCTTCCCCAACAATCCGAATCTCGCCTCCTTCCGGCCTCTCTCCACAACCTCATCCGGGATACCGATCACCGTTGCTTCCTCCTCCGTAATCGAGAATGAACTCATACGCCCTAACATCTCCTCCATGGCTACCTCCACTACTCTCACCAAGCGGGAGAGACGAAACTCTCATAGACAGACTAGAGAGACATTTTTTCTTGGCCCTTAACTTTAAACTTTTCTATTGTTATTTCCTGCCAAAAATTCAGTAAATAATTAAAACAACTGTTTTTATGGATAGAATAAAATAAAATATATTCTATCATAAAAATCTGTTAAAAATAAGATACAAAAATATTTCTGAAAATTTAAAAGTCTATCCATCGACCCAAATCCATGAAAACAGCTGGGAATGAAACATCAAAACGGAAGAAGCAAAGTAAAAGTAGTTCTTTTATCAGGCCGAAAGAAAGGACTCAGGAAAAGCATGCAAATTGCCACGTGTGCTTATTAGCCGTCGAAACCGAAAGGAAATTACATGAAAAACCCTTTTCACATGACACGTACGAACCGACGAGGCAATGACCCCACAAAAGCTTCTGACACACTGAAACGTGTCCTATATCAGAGACACTTTGCTTTATTTGACGGTTATGTAATTTTTTATTTTTTAATTAAAAAAACTCGAGAGAAATATAATTAGTGTCAATATATCTTCTGAATATTAATTAAAAAATCTCACCATATGCTATTTAGAATGTTCGTTAAAAATTTTATCACTTTAACCTTACCAAATTTACTAATAATAAAAATCATGAATGCATAATTTCAAATACTTTCTATCGAATATTTAACTGATATAAAATAAATTTTCATATTTAAAAATCCCAAATGAACTATCCAACTCTGAGTAGTTGTCGGTTACGTAACCTATGTGTAGTAAATCCACAGCCATTACTAATCGAAACTTATCCATTATCCACTACCTGTCGGCAAGTTCAAACAAACTTTTGCCTTTACTCTTTTCAAAACTTGCTTTTTAAAACTCATTCATCCTAATTAATAAAATTGTCAGATGTTCAGTGAGCTGATTTTCTAAACGTGTTGCTTGTATTTCCGATAACGTAATAATAACGACTTAAATCCAAATAAATAAAGAGAATGAATATTATATCGATTTACTTAAGAGATGTTGACCGTTGATATTATCTAATTAATTAATAAATTAATTGGTTTAGTAACGAAACTATTTTCAAAGTTTTCGTGGAATCGTGTAATAAATTTTGAATTTCCGTACCAAAAGGAATCTTTCATTTAAAGTTGGGAGACATGGCTAGATAACTTTATTTTTTTGTTATTATTAAGGTTTTTAATAAGTTTAATCATCACATGTTTAGGGTGGACCTTTGCTTTCATGTTCATGATCCGCCTTGGGTTTGGGATCATGAGTGCACGGAGCAATGATTAGGGATTTATAAGAAGCATTTCGAAGCAAGCTAAGAGTTCAACTTAATTACTGAAAGGATGAGTTCAACTTTTCGAAACTTTTCATGCTTAAAATAATGATTGCGATGAGCTCTTGAATCGGATTTTCTTATATGTATATATATATATATATATGTATATTTTTAAGGATTTATTGCTATTTTTTAGAGAGAAAATGCAACATAGCATGATAGAATATATGATTTTAAAATTATATTAAAATTTAAAACATTATAATTAAATTGCATAATTAGGATAAATAATAAAAGTAAAGGTCCGTTTAGTGACGAGTTTGAGTTGAAAATTTTAATTTTTAATAGGAATTTTTGTTGACTTTTTAGAAAAAAAATAAAAAATCTTTTTAGAAAAGATAAAAAAAATTTTTCAGAAAAAGATAAAAATTGAGATAAAAATTTTGAGTTTAATCTCACGAACTAAACGAGACTTAAAAATTCAAAAATACCATTAAGTTTCTCTCCTCTTCTCTTCCCTCTCTCTCCTCTCTGTCCGTCTGTGTCTCTCTCCTCATCGGTCGGAAATCACGACAATGATGGTGACGGCGCGGGGAGCAGGACGACGACATGAACCAGGTTTGTGTTGGCGTCACATTCTTCAGCGTCGACGTTGCAACGGATCTCACAGTAGAGATCGCAATCAGGAAGAGGCCGTGACGAATCTCGCCAGGGAGATCGCGATTCGGAGGGGTCGCGAATGATCTCGCCGTGAAGATCGTGATCCAAGGAGGTCAAGGCAGAAACTCGCGATCTTGAGGCCGTTGCTGTCGAAGTCGTCGCCGTTGTGTCCGTTTGTCCATCGTCGCCAGAATCACGAGGAAAATCGTGAGCCCTCCCTTCAATCGTGAGAGAAATTGCCGAAAATTGCGACCTTCCGCCGTGTAAGCCGTCCTCTTTTTTGTGGGCACCGGATCTCTGGCCACCTCCCGGTGGTTTTTTCGATGGCCGCCAAATTTTTTGTCTTCTCCGGTGGTCATGGTTTTGTTTGGGTGGATTTATAAATTTTAATGAAATATGGGGTTATTATTAATTAATAATAAATGTATAACTCTTTAAAAGGAAAAAAAAAATTCGTAAATCAATTTATTTTCAAATTAAGTATTAGTAGCACTCCCTTAAGCTAAATTTAAGTTATTTCGTTTTTTTTTTCTTTATATAGTAGAGAATAGAAAATGCAGATTTACTATTTACAAAATAAAAGGTAGTAACTAAATTTACTTCCACATAAATATATGTATTATATGAATAGTAAATCTTCATATTTACAAGTAAATCTGTAGCGTTTCCTTTAGCAAACTAAATTTAAGTTATTTCCTTTTTTTTCTTCTTCTTCTTCTTCTTCTTTAATAGAAAAGGAAAAAGTTAAAAACGGTAAATAAATTTTTTTCCACATAAATATATGTATTATATTAATAGTAAATCTTAATATTTACTAATAAATTGGTAGCATTCTCTTTAGCAAGCTAAATTTAAGTTATTACCTTTTTTTTTTTTTTTTCCTATAGTGGAGAATAGATAGAAAAGGTAGATTTACTATTTACAAAGTACAAAACGGTAAATAAATTTATTTTCACATAAAAATATCTATTATATGAATAGTAAACTAAATCTTATAAGTTATTAGTAAATCTTAGTATTTATCAATATCTGCATTTTTTTAAAAAATTGTCAATTCATCAAGTAAATCAAATATTAATTAGTTAATCTTAGTGTTTACTAACAAATCTTGATATTTACTAATAAGTCTAGTATTTTATCAGCATTTACGTCATTTTAAAAATTATCAATTTTTTAGTGAATACTTTTTTATTTACTAATAAATCTTAGTATTTATCAATATTTGCATCATTTTTAAAATTGTAAATTTATCAGATAAATCAAATATTAATTAGTAATCTTTTTTTTTTTTTTTTGTAAATATTAACCAATAAATCTTGATACTGATTAATTAATTTAGTATTTACATCATTTTAAAAGCTATCACTTAATCAAGTAAATCAAAATATTTACTAGTAAATCTTAATATTTTTAATATATATATTAATACTTAACTAGTAAAACTTTTTTGGGTATATACTTGGAATTACTAGTGAATCCTTAGATTTACTAAATATTTTTAATAAATAAATTAATACTTAATTAATAAAACTTTTCTTGGTAAATACTTGAATTTACTGGTAAATCCATAGATTTATCAGTATAAATCAAAATATTTACTTCATTTTTAGTTTTTTCATATAACTAAAAATAATATTTTCTTGTAAATCTAATTATTTATCCATTTTTTTAAGGGACAAATATATTTACAAACTCCCACACAAAAAGTTTGTTATTACAAAAAAGATCCAAAATCCAAAATCCAAAATCCCAAATCACCAAAACCCTAACCCTAACCCTAACCCAAACCTAGCCTGTCAACCAACTCGCCGCCCCATCATTCACCCTCGCCGCCTAACGGAGCAACACCTACGATGGAGCCGCCCACCCCTAGCCCTCGGCGATGAACCTGCAAAACAACGAGAGATAAAGGAAACTCCGGTGATTGCGATGGTGTCAATGATTTTGCAACAGTTTCCGGTCAACGAGGAGAGAGAGAGAGAGAGAGATAAAGGAGAGCAAGAGAAAGAGGGGAAATAGAGAAAGAAGTGAGAGAGAAAGGAGAAAGAAAGAGACAAAGAAAGAGAGAATAAATATTAGGGTAAAAAAGAAATTAAACATCTTTAAAAATGAGAATATGCTATAATTTGACGAGAATTCTAAAATATGCTACATATTTAAAATAGGTAATATGATTATGCTATTTGGTATGATCTCTCTCTCTTTTTATCTGTTATAATTTTTTAGAAAAATAATTGCATAATTCTTTTTTGCGAATATGAAAGGGTTGAAGTTATTGACGAATTGGATACCAATTAGAGTCCAAAGTAAGTGTAGCGGAGCCTTCAGTCTCAGCCTACGGAAAAAACAAACAAAAAGAGAAAAGGGCATCTTTTACATTTGAGAACTTTGGAAGTCATTTTTTGAGGAATGCTTAACCCCAAAGCAATAATATAATTGACACCACTACTGATCAAAAGTAGAATTCAAGAAGCCAGAAAAGCCAAATGCTTTCCTTATCATAGACCAAAAATAATAATACTTCAATCCAATCTATAATATCATTTCTTTTAATACTTCAATCCAATCTATATATCATAATTTACAATTGTAAGTACCGTATATAAATAAATATCTCAACCTATCATAGAACTTCAATCTCGAGTAAGATTCGAGCTCTAAGTTAATCTAATCAAATAACAAATTCTATGTCAGAGAAAAATTAAAAAAAAAAAAAAATAGAGAACTACTTTTTATATATTATTTTTTGTCACGTCTCATGAATTTTAAACTCACTTGTACTTTGTTTTCTGAACTTTAAAAATTCTTACTTTACCTCTTAAATTTTATATTTAATCCCAATTTATTCTTCTATCATAATTAAAAACACATTGAAATGAATGAAATAAGTGCAGTCGTGTGTTTTAGTAGAAATCCTAACATATTAGACTTATTAAGTCTATGTTTTTTTAAATCTATTTTTAACTGAAATTTAGATAGAACGGATAAAATAAGATTAAATTTGAAATGTATTAGATAATTGAAAGTTTTTAAAATTCATAGGAAATAAAAAACCTTAAAATTTAGATGAAAATAATCCTCACTCATATCTTTTGGTGATGGAAGAGAACACTAACTTTAGTATTAAAGTAAGCCAACAAAGCCTCTTTTTCCATCCTTTTTCTATTCCATTTGTCCCATTAGATTCTTCTTCTTCTTCTACCTCTCAGACTTTTTCCTCACTCCTCACCTCCACTCACCACCACCACCACCCCCTACTTTCCTCTCTTTTCCACTTTTACCCTTATTCCTTTTTCCTCCCAGACTCACACACATATATATATACATATATCCTCTTTCCATGGCAGAGGATCAACACCACTCCCCATCACACTCACCCCACCACCACCTCGGCAAAATGGGCAAATCGCCCGGCAACGCCCGCCGCTCCGTCTGCACGTGCCTGGTCATCTTCCTCCTCCTCGCCGGCGTCACCGTCCTCGTCCTCTGGCTCGTCTACCGCCCCCACAAGCCGCGGTTCGCCGTCGTCGGAGCCGACTTGTACAACTTCAACGTCTCGCCGTCGCTGCCGCCGCTCGTCGCGGCCACCGTGCAGGTCACCGTGGTGACACGCAACCCCAACCGGCGGGTGACCATCTACTACGACCGGCTCGCCGCGTTTCTGGCGTACCGGAACCAGGCGATAACGCCGCAGGTGATGCTGCCGCCGCTGGTCCACGGGCGGCGGAGTACGGTGGCGATGTCGCCCGTGCTCGGAGGAGGGCAGCCGGTGCCGGTGTCGGTGGAGGTGGTGAACGGGCTGGCGGTGGACGAGGCGTACGGCGTGGTGGGGCTGAGGCTGGTGCTGCAGGGGCGGCTGAGATGGAAGACAGGGGTGGTGAAGACACGGCATTATGGTGTGTCTGTTAAGTGTGATGTTGTGGTGGGCTTGAAGAAAGGTGTTGTCGGTCAAGTCCCGTTGCTTGGATCTCCTCGCTGTGAAGTTGATATTTGAGAATTTGTTTAATTAGGTGCCACTTACAAGTTTTTTTCTTTTTTTTTTTTTTTGGTTAATTAGTATTTGTGTTCTTTTGTTTTGGTTATATATATATATATATATATATATGTTCAATTGCCTGATGTTTGATATGTAAAATTGATCAGGTGGTAGAGAATATATATAGTAAGTTTAGAGTTGAGAATCTTTGGTCAATTATTGTGCTAAGTTCAAAAAGAGCTTAGATGAAAAAAGATAACATGAAGACTTGTAATTTCTTTTTCTTCTTCTTCCTCCTCTATGATCAGAACTGCCATTTTCTTTATAGTTTTTTTTTTTTTAATATTTGGGTGGTTTTTGGACTTATTTAGGGTCCGGGAAAGTTTCAAAGATGGTGTTTTGGAGATAATTGAATTGAAGTTTTGAAAACGTGTTTTTGGTTGAATAATAATTGTTTGGAATTAAAAAAATATATAAAAATTTAAAATATGTTTGTAAAAAAAATTATATATAAATCTTATTTCGTTTTTCTTGAAATTATATATAATTTTTTTTAAGAAGATCATTTTATTTGAATTTGATATGATAAAGTTATAAACTTTTAAAATTTGAATTTATTTTAGATATTTTAATAACAAGTTTTGAATTGAGGTAAAGACATTTATATAGAGAGAGAGTGAGAATCAGACGTCAAAAGTTGTCCAAAAGGACCACACCACTATGGTATTTGGGATAAACTTTTGATTGTTGACACTGAGGAGGATTAGATATGAGACGCATGGCCATTGCATGCGACCAATAAGACACGGTTCCTCTCCATTATTAGAGAATTTTTTGCAAAATTTAATTAGTCCGATTCACAGCTTGGTTTAGCAGTAGTATTAGGTTTTAATTATATTAGCTCTCGCAATGTCTCGAAAATAAACAAATTTGTAAGACTGATCTGGTTTCACTAATATTCAGTTCCAACTTAAGCCAGTGGTGAGTTTTAAAATAGCAAAGAACTAAATTTCATCTATATTATAAGTAGTTATTATCAATTGTAGGAAATTAAGACGGCGGTGGCGGTGGCGGTGGCGGTGGCGGTGGTCAATGGTCATTAATGATATTATTAATACACTATTTATAGTGGGAATCGCATGGGATTTCAGAGACGGAGAGAGTTAGGATCCAGGGGGATTTAAGTCCCCATCAATTTTTGCTCTTTTTTCCTTTTTTTTAGTACCCTATAATTTTGAATAAATTTTTAAAAAAGCTCTCCCTAAAAAGAAAAAAATTTATCAAAATAATCCATAATTACTCATTTTATAGTTTATTAACCCCCATGATAAAGTGTTCTGGTTTCGTCACTGATTGGATTAATTGAGGCAATTATATCCACGATGATGTCAACATGCACCACTAATGGCGGAATCTCATTATTACTAATGGTGAAGAAGTACATCTTAGGTTTCGTTTGATTGGAGAGACGGAAAAAGAATGTAAAGTTAAAATGATGAATGATAAGTATTTGTTTAATCAGTATATAGTCTATCTATAAAATTCGTCAACAAGTATTTTTTTTTTTTTAACGTCAAATAACTTTTTAATAGGACGCAATTTAGTTGACTTGAAGGGGATACTTGCTCCCTCTACCTTCGTCTCTCCCTCTTCTGCCTTTCAATCCAGCAATAGATGAGTCTTATGTTTCGGGGCAACCATTCAATTCTATTCGAGTAATTTTATTTCAACTTAAAATTTGAATTGGTGTTTGGCTTGTGAAATTTAAATGGACAATTGAGATGGGGTCATTCGAAAATTAAACATGAATGGCAAAACGCAACTCCTTAACAAAATATTTTTATTTTGTTAAAATCAAAACCATTCATTCAGCCATTCCCTATTCTAATTCCAAACGCATATTTAAATATTTATATTTACGGGGTGTTTGGTGGAGTAGTTTGAGTTGAGATTTTTAAGTTTCAATAGTAAATTTTTTTGAATTTTCAGAAAAGACAAAAAACTTTTTCGGAAAAAGACAAAAAAAATTTTGAGATGGGTGTTTTAAAATGGTGTGCCAAACACCCTGTTAATTGTTCAAATGATAGTTCAAATGTTTATCTTCAAATTTTTCTATTCAAATATTTTTATTCTAAATATTTCTATTCAGATGCTTTCCTAAACGGACTCTAGGTCTCTCTTTGTACTTTTGTCCCTTTCATCATTCTCCTTTCTTCCACCTTTCCTTCCAACCAAACACGTCATAGTTTGGTGCCTCTGTTATTAGGGACGATAATTGACACGTTGTGACACTCAAAATTGAAGGAAAAAGAAAAGGAAAAAAAAAAAAAAAAAGAGCAACAAACGTCATACTTTAGTTATGAATACTTTCATATTTTATACTTTTTAGCATGGAAGTGTTATATCCAAAAGGGTGCCTCATATTTTGACTTCTTATGCTACACTTGAAAAGTAGGGCAATCTATTATAGTATACAGAATTTGAATTTTGAGGTATCATTTGAGTTCCTGTATTTTAGACTGCAGAGCTTGGAACTTGGAAGTGCTTTGTTTATTAATGATCTGATCAATTTAAGCGTGTCACATAAGATTAAAAGATTTAAAAAAAATTTGGGGTTTTGGTTTCTGTCCACAAGCTCAAAAAATAAAGGGAGAATCCCAATTATGGGCATCGCATATATCTCTCAAGCAATCAATGTAAGGGATTCTTAATATCTATGGTGGATTTATATATTAAGGAATCAGATTCATTTCTCAAAATATAGATAAGAAATCAACTCGTGGGAGAATCTGCTTTTTGACAATAAAAAATTAGTCTTGGGCAATCAAGTAAGAATCGTGTAACTCAACGGTTTTGAGAGCCTAAACAATAATGGAACAAGCTTAAAGGCAAAGTTTTTTTTTTTTTTTTTTTTTTTTCCTGATATTCACATAAGTAAGAACTCAAATAATCCTACAAAACAACTCGACTATTAGGGCTTTTAGAAGAAGGAATTTAGTGGATTTTATTAACTTACAACTTTCAGATAATTACTGATTGAAAAAAAAAAAGTTACGATGGTTAGAAGTGACTCAAAGTTTTGGATCTCTTGCATGTAAATGACGAGGTGGGGCTATATTTTTTATTTCTTATTTTTATTGAAGGCTATGCAAATAAAGATAATGAGAAAACAGAAAAAAGAGAGGACAGAGAATTGCTTTTCATTCAAAAACTTTTTTTTTTTTTTTTTAATGTGATAGGGGCAAACTCCTTGGATGTTAACTTTTCAGTTGAATAATAGACAGGTACGCATAAGAATAGTAACGAGATGGGACTAGGGGCAAACTCCTTGGATGTTAACTTTTCAGTTGAACAATGTACACGTACACATAAGAATGGTAACCAGATGGGACAAGATGGGGAGTGCTTTTTCCGTCCCACCCTACTAGGTCTACGTGTGATAACAAAGTTTAACTCTAATTAAACTGTATTTTTTCATCTTAATTTTTGTTTTTGTTTTTTTTCTGAAAAGTTAACAAAATTTATAATTAATTTTTTAAAAAATAAACCAACTCAAACTTAAAAATTTCACCTCATTTCAAATTCAATCCAAACACTAAACGAATCCTAATTTTCTGAGATAAGATTTTATTTCCATCCCCCTAACTTTTATCCCGGCGGATTGCCATCCCCACGTCCACACACGATTGCACAATTAATTGCCACGATGATGTTAATTCAGCAATGATGAGAAATAATTATGTCCGTACATGAGGTAATGATCTCAACATCTTACAAATCTTATTAAGCATTTTAATTATCCTCAAAGAGTTATACCATTAAAAACTGTCGAAATTTTATAGATTTAAAAGCATTTCTTTATTATTTTGTATAGACGCTCTTTGGAATTCTTGAATTTAGCAATTTAGTCCATAAATTTGTGTTCTCGGCAATCAACCTCCTATATTTTTACTTTTTAATAATTCAATCCTTTTTTTTTTCTCACATCTGTTAAAATATCAGTAATTTTTGTATTTGAATTGGATTGATAGCCTAAAAAGGGCATTGTTGGTCATTTTTACTTAATTTTATTTTTACTTAATCTTAAGGGTAAATTGCATATTTAGTCTTTTAATTTTTAATTTTGTACAACTTTGCTCCCTGATCTTTTTTTTTTTTTTTTTTCCATAATTGGAATGCATCTAAATTATTAAAATGTTATTCCAATAGTTACTTCTAGTAATTTTTTGACGGAATCCAAATTTTAATATAAATTCCTAATCGAACAATTTAATACAATGTTAAAAATTTAGAAACCAACTTAACAATTTACCCTAAATTTAATACAAATTTTTATAAATTTTATGTTCATATTTGAGTTATAATAGAATTCGATTTAAGTTTTTAAATGAGAAATCACTTTTCCACTATTCTAAATGAATCAAATAAGAAATCTCTTTTCTGAAAAAGTGAATTAGGTTGAAGTTTGAGTTATAATTGAATTAGATTCAAATAATGAAAGTTTATAGAAGATATCGAGATCAAATATAATCTCCCTAAAACGACAAAATGACAACATTAAAAATTGCAATATAAAGTTCTCCCGAACGACAAACAACTTCAGGTTCAAACTTCAAGCATGGTTATAGGCCCAGGCTTCTTTAGAAACCACATAAGGGCGGTTTCGTTAAAAGAGTGTAATGAGATATGTGATAGGATTGAAATTGTAGTAAATAAGTTTATCACCAAAATAAAAAAACATTTTTAAAAAAACTAGACACTAAATAGCATGATTTTAAAATATTTAAATTAAATTTGTTATTTACTCTAAATATGTTTTAAATCTATTATTTACTTTAATTACTGACTATATATACTTCTTTCTTTCTTTATTTAATTTTAACTGTTTACTTGTTAAATGGTGTAATGAGAAATAATGTAATTTCCATTTTAATATTTTCTAAATTTAGCAACAGTGATCTCATCAATATAATTACTAAAATATTTTTTTTCTACAATTAAACAATCATTGACGCATAAGGATTTATTAAGAATATAAGTAAAATTGGCATTCATTTCTTTTGAAATAATCAATACTAAAAGAGACGTAAGGATTGACGCTCTTTTTTCTTATTTCCAATATTGTATGGGGTTTATTAATACTCATTTTTTATTTTGTAAGTAAACACATGATTCAATAAAAAAGTGAATAGCTACGCATTTTTCTTTTTCTTTTCATACAAAGTAAACGCACTCTAAGAGTGTGTTTGGCATAAGCAAAAGGAGAAAGGAAGGATAAAGATAAAAGGGGTTAATGAAAGGATTTTGGAATTTATAATTGTATGGTAAGAGAGTGATTAGTATACAAAAGTGCATTTTGTATGATCCTTATTATTGAATAAATGCTAAAATATTTGAGTTTTAATTAAATATTTTCATATTTTTGTTCAAAATATTTTAATTAAAAAATATCTAATTTTAACTTAATTATTTGTACAAAAATAATAAACAAAAAGCTATATAACTGAGCCATGGAAACCATTAATTCATTAATTCATCGTCGTCAAACTGAGTTGAACCAAATCAACTCTCCAGCCAATTCACATGTCCCACTCAACCGTACAGTAAGTAGACCTAGTCACATTACTAGCTCACAGCGACATCGTGTGCGCCACCAGCACACACAACCCTAGCTAATCAGAGCACGAGTTTCCTGCAATTTCCACGCGCCAACCAGAAACCCAGCAGGTGTGGATCCCAGTTGTCCCCATTATATGTCTGCAATGCCAGCAGTGGCCCTCTCATCCGCAACAACTAATCCACTCATGCCATTTGGCATTACGGGCACAACCCCTCTCTCTCCGAATTCTCCTCCGTAGCAGCTTCCAAATTTTAAAATGTTGTAAAACATAGATAAAGAATTGGAGAGCAATTTTAAAATGCTTCACTGAAAGATTTTTATATATATTGGGACGAGTTCAAAAGAATAAAGAATGGGTCTATTTGTAATCGTGGGGTGAGGTTAATGCAAAAATAATTCTATTTGACATGAACAATGCCTTCAAATGCACTCACATACATCAAACTTGATCTCTATCACTAATTACTCAGTCATGAAATGATATATATCAATCTTCTGAATAAGCAAATTCATTAAACAATTATGCACAGTAATTTCCTACGCACGTCCTCATAATATGACAGCCTAGACATGTCATTAACGAAGCCGCTCACCATTTTTACCCTAATTAAGAACTAATTCAACGTTTAATTAAGCTGATAGCAAACGCTAACTAGAATGTCCATCTTCTTAACATTTGATTGCTTTGCCAACTTGCATAACAAATCATGATATGTGTTAAGGATCAATTTAAGTGCAAATTTGTTTTTTTTTCCCCATTGTTTTGTAAATTAATATCCTGCTGTTTGTTTTAGTACGACAATATGTGAAAGTTATGATAAATTATGGTAGATATGTATTTAGAAGTGTTTTTAAGTTTTATGAGATCAATTTTGCAACAGTACCATATGATGATGAATTTCTTCTCATTTATCGTGCGGATGAACTCTTAAATTTTCAAATTTATGCCTAGTTTTTGGTTTTGGCCTTTAGTTTTGATATCAACTTTTAATCGTACCCACCGGGTAAGAGAACGAAAAAATGGGAAAAAAAAAAAGAAAATGACAATATATATATATATATATATATACTGCTCATTCTTTTCCAATAGAGAAACAAACAAAGTAGGTTCGACATACAGTCACATTTATGCAATGCTGGAAAATGCGTCACATTTAATAACCAATCAATTAACTATTAATAAGGCCAAAAATATTATGACACAGTTGACAAACTAAGCTTAAACAAAATAGGAGGTATATACTCCTTATTTTATTTTTTCCACTTATTTTTTTTATAAATTATTTATCACTATATTATCCATTGATAAAATTACTTTATAAATACAACAATGATTATAAAAACTACTCATTACACCCACCCTTTTATAAAAAATTAAAAAATTAAAAAAAAAGGTATGCTGTTTATTTCAGTTTTTACTTTAAAAAAAAAATCTTGCTCTCTAATTTTTCAGAAGATTACAAGATAGGCATGAATAGTGATATTTTTCCACTTGACAATTTTTAATTGCATTCTCTACATGAATTGTTTTCTTTTTTATTGTTCTTATTCTGTAGTGGATTCTTTCTATCTTTCTTTTTTCTTTTTTCTTTTTTTGAGTTTGTTTATTATTTTTTCATTAACTTTTCTTATTTTTGGAATTCGTTTAATATGTTTTGATCTTTTTTCAGTAGAATACAACAATATTTGCCTTTTTTGTCAGGTGAATGTTCTTAATCATAGAGCCGTTGTTGGTTTTTTTTTTTTTTTTGGTTGATAAATGCTATAGTTGTTTTATGTTTGTAGTTTTGTTCCAATATATCTTTGTCAATCTTCATGCTACTTTATATATATATATTTTTAAAGTATATGTCCTTGCCGTAATTTTTTCAAGGGAATACAAAAAACAAAAAACAAAAAACAAAACAAAAACAAAAGATGATGGACAACAACGTGGGTTAGTTGAAAGAGAGAGAGAGAGGGAGAGATAGAGAGAAATAACGTCGGATTTGATTGGGGAGTAAGAAAATGTAGGAGAAAAAAAACGAAGCATTGGTTCAGTGGATGTGGTTTGGGGTGTAAAAAGGATATATTTAAAATTTGATTTTAGGGGTTTTTTTGGAATAAAAAAGGGGTGTAATAAGTAATAATTAAAATTTAAAATCTTTTATATTGGGTGGGAAAAGGGGGAAAAAAAAAAAAAGGGTGTCCATAGATGCCCCCAACAAAATAACATGTTTAAGTTCATCAATGATTTTCTTGTTTGGAATTAATGTTTGGCTTTTTTACATTGGTACACTTTAAATTTATCATAAAGTTATAATTTATATCATGAACTTTTAATTTTGATAATATACACCCTGAACTTATAAATATGTAACAATTTTCACACTATTGATAATAATATTAGTCTTTTGAAGGAAATTGATATATGATTTATACATTGATTGTTAATTCATGATATAAATAATCATTTTTATTTTTGTTAATTAACAATCTATAAGTATTATTTTCATAAAAAAATCAATATTTTTTATCAATGGGATATGAATTGCTGCAGATTTGTAAGTTTATAATATATATTGTTAAAATTAAAAATTTTGAATTCAAATTATAACTCTATAATAAATTTAGGATGCAGTTTGTCACCTTCATTTGGAATTTTTGCCCCGTTCCTTTTCAATTCTTTCGTTTTTCTTGAGAAGTGAACTGAAGGGTCATGACTCAGGCCTCAAGACTCAGAAAACACCCAATTTATATGTTTAATATTTGAGAATGAAGTCATTTGACAGTTCAACTTCATTGACCACGTCTTTAGAGTTGGGTTAAACCAAGGCCCCGTTTGGTGGCACTGAAGGAAGGGCAATGGTAACGGGAATGGAATGGAATGGAATAGAAAGGGAAAATTATTCTTCTGTTTGTTTGGAGTCAGGGAATGACTACAAACAGTGATAATTATTTGTATCTTGATAAAAATACCCTTAATTTTTAAAAAATTATTTCATAAATTAAAAAAAAAAAAAAAAAAAGGGAAAAACAAACCTGCTGAAATCTGCTTTTAACAAGAGTAAGGGTTTGTTTATTGGTTAGTTTGAGTTAAAATATTTTAGTTGTAATAATAAATTTTTTTAAATTTTCAGAAAAGATAAAAAACTTTTGAGAAAAATAAAAAATTTTTGAAAAAAAAATAAAAAAAATACAATTTAAATTAGAATGAGATGATGAGGCAAACATGCTGTAAGAATTACCATGTAATCATTTTTTTTTTCCTTTTCTTTTCTTTCACGAATGTCCTCAGATGTTTAACTTTTTTTCTACTTCTATTTCATGATTAACCAAATTCTTTTTAAAACATATTTATGAATCACCATGAACAACTTCATATATGAAAATGGCCGAAGTTTACCCCAAATCTGCTTCCGAAAAAAAAAAAAAAAAAACCCCCAAATATGAAAAAAAAAAAATCTAAAACCAATTACGAACAAGAAAACCATCAGAGCAACCTCAGATCAACAATCCTTGACATTCCTCTTTAAAGAAAGAAACCCAGATCTGAAAGAGAAAACCCATTAGTTTCAGTTGAAGGGGTGGAGAGCCGGCGTCGGTGGTCGCGTGGTTGTGGTGGAGCGGCAACAATGGAGTTTGGAGCTGGGATTTAATTTTACTGTTTTTCTTCTCTCAGTCATGTAAAGCAAAGGGAAATTGAAATTAAAACATTCCGGTGATGACCGGCGATGAAGTCTGAAGGCGATCGATGCAAGCCCCGGATTTGGAGTTTCGACGTCAACTTTTGTTGGATCTCGTATGACAAAGGAGGGCCTTCTTGGCTTTTTTGATTTGGGCGCACTGTCTTTAGAAGATGAATAGGGGTAGTATGGTAACAAAACAATTCTATAAACTTCAGAAAGACAAGTCCACTCTACCTTTGGATGAATGGCCTTTCCACCAAAATGGGGGAATGGGCTTTCCGTTGGAATGGGGAAAGGCCATTCTGGTCCGATTTCCCAAACAAACAAAGAGAATTGGGCGTTGACTAGGGAATTGTCTTTCCTTTCCTTTCCATTACCCCCAACCAAACGGGGCCTTAGAGCTTTGAAGATGCGGTGCAACTGAGAATTATTTATAGGCTACTCAACTCACCCATCTGTAGACTACTAAAAAAAAAAAAAAAAATCCTAATCTCTCTCTCTCCATCGCACCAAAAAATAGGAAATTGCTTCTGGGAAAACAGAAATAGAGACCAGCATATTAGGCAGAGAAGACATTGAGTACTTAAAGGTAAATTTCTTTGCTGTTACTCTAATCATTGACTCGATCTGTTTCCTAAAAGCTCATGAATTTTCCTAAATTTTTGGCCCATGTTTTTATCTCCTTATTTTTGGGTCTTTCCTTTTAATTCTCAAGTTTCCCAGATTAGATCTATTTTTTTCCATGATGCTTTCCAAACTCAGATTGCTATGCATTCATTTATTCTGTTCTATGTGTTATCTATGTGATGTGTTGTATGTGTGTGTGTGTGTGTGTGTGTATAAAACATTTCAGATGGAAGTGCCAAATTCCCCACATGGGCAGATTATTGAGATCAGAGGGGAAGTCTCTTATGGAGAAGGGAGTAGTGGAGGGACTGTTAAAATTTGTGGAGAAGCTCCGTGTCGACTGTCAGATTCCGAATCCAACTCCAAAGATGCAAAAGAGCGATCGGCTTCGATGCGCAAGCTCTTGATCGCGGTGGTGCTTTGCCTTGTGTTCATGAGTGTTGAAGTAGTTGGTGGCATCAAGGCCAATAGTCTAGCAATCTTAACAGATGCAGCCCATTTGCTATCGGATGTTGCAGCTTTCGCCATCTCGCTGTTCTCCCTGTGGGCTGCTGGCTGGGACGCCACTCCTCGCCAGTCTTACGGGTTCTTTAGGGTTGAAATTCTCGGCGCACTCATCTCCATCCAGCTCATATGGCTGCTTGCCGGGATATTGGTATATGAAGCCATTTTGAGGCTCATTTACGAGACGGGTGAAGTGAATGGCTTCTTGATGTTCATGATTGCTGCATTTGGACTGGTTGTGAACATCATTATGGCGGTGTTGCTGGGCCATGATCATGGCCACGGACACGGAGCACATGATCATGGTGTTGGTCATAGTCACGGATTGACAGTCTCGTCTCATCAACACCACCATCATCATCGTCAAGACGAACGCTCAAAACACGAGCCTGATGATCATGCTCATGAAGGTCATTCAGAGCATGATCATTGTGAAGAAGATCATGGTGAGCCACTGTTGGACAAACCCGAAGATCGACACGAGCCTAAGCAGAGGAACATAAATGTCCAAGGAGCTTATCTTCATGTACTAGGGGATTCGATCCAGAGCATCGGGGTAATGATCGGCGGGGGAATCATTTGGTATAAGCCCAGTGGAAGATAGTTGACTTGATATGCACGCTTGTTTTTTCAGTCATTGTTTTGGGGACAACAATCAAAATGCTGAGAAGCATACTAGAAGTCCTGATGGAGAGCACGCCTAGGGAGATCGACGCCACGAAACTCGAACGAGGGCTGTTGGAGATGGAACAAGTTGTGGCGATTCATGAGCTGCACATATGGGCCATAACAGTGGGGAAGATCCTGCTTGCTTGCCATGTCAAGATCAGACCAGAAGCCAATGCAGACATGGTGCTGGACAATGTGATAAACTATATCAGAAGGGAATATAAGATCAGTCATGTCACTATACAAATTGAGCGTTAGAGGCTCTCTTCTGATTATAGTTCTAGGTGTCACAATTTGATGTCTTTTAAGTCATTATTCACCACATTTTGTACTTTCTATTGGAATATAAAAATTTGTTGGCCCACTTTCAAGGTTTAAGCTTTTGGGATTGATTGATTAGTTAACATGATATCAGAACGGAGATACTGAATTCAAACCTTGCAATTGCACTCTTTAGACCGTTTATATTATTTAGGTATTGGGCTTTTAATATATTCCAGGATTCTTAAATATTTGCTTGACTTTCTAATCAAATATATTTATCCGAATGTTTACTCATTGTTTGACCTGCATATGTGGAAAGTGTTAGAATATAAAATTATTATTAACTCACTTCCTAGAAAATTAACAAAATCTCTAAGCAAAGGAATGCATATTTCACGCCAACTAGTAGATCAGCCGAACATAGAAACACAATACCAATCTTAGGTTAAAAATCACAGACAAGACCTTACTGATATAATACATGCATTTCGGACAACAGATCTCATAGAAATCATATCATATCAAATAATACAGAAATTAATATGAAGATTATGAGAGAAATCTACCGACTAAATAAATGCACAATGTCAACCAGATAATTTTTTTCCCTCTTAAGTCCCACTTTATTTTTATTTTTTGGTGCCAGATTGGATCGAAAAAAATGGATAAATCAGAACATGGATCAGACATACTAGGCTTTATGGGCACCTAATTTGAAACAAAAATCTTAAATTTCAACCCTGAGACTTAAGATTCTAAATCCATTTTCTTGCCCTACTGGACTAGTCACAGAAGGATTATATAAAGGGGTTCAATAATTGGCCTAAAGACGGTTACTAGCTTCAAACTCCTAAATGGGCCAAAGGTAGGACTGGTCATGCAATAGTTGCAAAACAAGAAGGGATAATTAGGTTATATACCATATGGTGGATTGATTTTTACCATAGTTTAAAAAGTTTTGTAAAAAATATCAATTTGATGATGTCATAATTAATTAAAAACTATTTTAAAATTTTTATTTTTCTCTCTCATCCCTATTTCCCTTCTCTTCTCTCTCCCCTTTCACGCAACAATTTTTCTCTTTCCTCCCCACTCCCCCTTTCTCTCTCTCTTTCTCTTCCCCCTTTTTCTCTATCCCCTTTCACACGACAAACCACCCTTTCCCTCTCTTTCTTCCCTTCCCTTTCTCTCCCTTCTCTACTATCATGCCGATCCATCGATCCACCATCATGCGACCACAAGCTCCGACAAGGTTGTCGTGGTTCCGCCGTCATAATCTGTCTCCACCAGCTCCAAAAAGGTGTTGTCCTACCTCATACATCTAATCGAGGTCCTCGCATAGGAGATCCTGCTGCCGAAGTTTCTCTTTTGCCCGATCCCGAGCCAACTGGTGCCTCCGCTTTCACCGACCTCCAAAGCTCCTATTGCAACCTCGTATCTCCGATCCTGCCCTCACGTCAAAGATCTGGCAACCAAAGGTTCTCTTTCGCCCAATCCTAAACCAAAACCTCGCGCCTCCACCTTTGCCAGCTTCCGAAGCTTTGATTGAGCTAGTACGAAGGAGATATCCTATGACTGTAAGCAAAGAGATCCAAATCTCCTCCACTCACATTCTCTCGCCCCAATTGTGGAGAGGAGATCAACTATGACATCCTATGCGCGATCTTTTTCTAGAGTTGGGCATCAGATCTCTGCTCGTGATTGCATGGAGCAAGAGATCCGTTCCGATCTAGTCCGTTGTTTCCAAACTATATAAATTGTTTTTTGTGGAATTTGGTTGAATTTTTAATGATTACAACGAAGGATTTTAATGTTTTTTCAATATTGCAATAACAAAATCTAGAAATTCCAGTATTTTTGTGAATTTATTGAATTTTGGTGTTTTATGGTTCATGATTTTTATAGAATTTTGGTGATATTTGTTAAAATATGGTGGTTGTTTAAATATTTCGTAGCAAAAGCCAAAAACTCTGACAAAATTGAAAGTTTTCGACTGGTAACCACTTGGTTACTAATTGGTTACCAAGTTTTTTGTTGGTAACCACCTAGTAACTGGCCAGCAGTGATGGTTACCTATTGCCGGCGATCAGTAACTAACTGGTTACCATTTGATAACCAACTGGTAACCAAACAATTACCATATGGATATCAATTAAAAAGTATTTTAAAATAAATAGATAAATAAGTATTTATGATGTCATCTAAACATTTTTTGCTAGATTTTTTTCAAGTGGAAAAAAAATCAATCCAAGCTATGAGTTCGTGATATTTATCAAAAGTTCCCAAACAAAAAAGCATGGGTCTGGTCCAAACACATACATAGAAGACCAAAAGCTGTTCACAACTAGCCTTACCAATGCAATGTTTATATAATACAGGCTCTCTGCAACACCAATGGGCTATTTATACATATATTCATGTATGCATGCAGAGTATATATGCAATAAATATTGAGTTATTTAGTCTAAATTAAATTAAAGATTATGATTTAATAAATATCCATTTTTTGTTTTATTTATATAAATGTCTAAATTGAATACTATGATTTAAAAAATGGTCATTTTTTTTATTTACCTAAATGTCTAAATTGATACTTACAAAGATCATATTACCCTTTCATCAAGAATGGAAACTAAACAAATAAAAAATTAATTAAAAAACAAAAGAAAAAATATCTTAAAAAAATGCAAAACTAAACAAATCTTTTATAAAAAGGAAAAAAGACCAATATACTTGCTTTATTATAAAGAAAAAAGGACCCTGACTAATATTGGTTGTATGATAACAATCATTATAATAAATAATTGTCATTAAATAAAATTCACAACGAAAATATAAAAAAATTAAATAGATATTGTAAAGAAATATGAAATATTTTAAAACATTAAAAAATCAAAATGATATAGTAATTATCATAAAGAAAAAGACATCTAATGATATAGTACCACCATAAGGAAAAAAAAGCATAACACATTTTTTAAAAAAAACCATTATAATGATATAGTAATTATCATAAAAAAATAAACAGTTTCTTCACACATTTAAACTTTAGAAACTAACTATTAAAACAATATCAATAACAACAAAACATAAATAAATTATCACAATACCGTTATAATTATCATAAAGAACCTTAATCATACTAAAAAAATAGGTTTTTAATAAATCTAATCATACTTAAGAAATATGTTTATAAAAAGAACCTTAATCATTCTAATAAGTCATCACTATAATAAAGAACTAGTTATTAAGATAAATATACAATAATGATAAATAAATAAAGAAAAAGATATGAATCATAACAAAAGAAAATTATGTTAATAATAGTAAAAGGGCAAAAAATATATTTACGTAATATTATCTAAATATGGATATATTTTAAAATGGTACTCTAAAAATACAGTTTTTATATAATTATTTCATAAATATTGTAACAGCACAGCACGTGGGTGTGGGTTCCATGTTGCGGTACGTGATAGTGAGAGAATCTAACCTATTTTTTTCCAAAGATTAAATAAATAAATAAATAAAACCTAGAAGTGGTTGGGATTTTCTGCCCTTTTTTCGTCACGTGCTTCTCTCAAGTCTCACTCTCAATATCCTTGGTGGCCCGGAGGGAGGTGAAAAAGTTGATTTTTATTCCTTCATTTAACCGTCTTTGTTCTGTAATATTTAAAGCAAAGAAAGATATCAACAATCATAATTAATATTTGAGATTAGACAAATAATCCTTGTCCTGTTTGCCATATCTTCCAAAACCTTGTTTGACACTTCGAATGTGTATATATATATACATATATACACACACACACATATATACATAAATTTTCTTTAAACTATCTGGAAACAGTTTTCAGATAAGCTACTAAAGTTAGCTAGCTGTGAACATGTTGCAGGTTATGATCACGAGGAGGATTAAGAGCATTTGCCACGTTTAAGACGAGGGCTTACACTTGGAATGTACACTAGACATTACTCACCTGGATATTGTCGTTTTTTTTGTTGTTTTGTTCATCTTTAAGAGGTTTAATTGAAAGCCAAAAGGCCGTCATGTATGGAGACGAGTTTAGTCGCTTCACTGCATGAAACCTGCGAGCAGAAGCTCAGTTTGACTTTTCCTCTCCCTAGTACTTGTCATACGTTTCAGAATATCTAAAACTGCTATTTATCTTTGTACTAATTGAAACGCACGTAGACAAACAAATCAAAGAAAAACAAGACTAAAAATTAATTTCTTAATTTTTTTTAATTTTAAAAAATTAATTTTTATTTAAAATTATCATGAAGTGAGTTTAAAACCCGTGCGAAATAGATAAATAAAGTAAAATAAAACAAAACAAAAAATTAAAAGATTAATTTTTATTTTTCATTTTTTAAAAATTAAATTATTTAAAAATATCATGTGACAGGCTTAAAGCCCTGTCACATGATGGAAAGGTAATAATAGATAGACAACCGCACAAAGCAAACTAAAGCAAAACAAAAATACAAAATTAATAAAAAATTTTAATTTATTATAATTAATAATTTTTAAGGTAAGAGGAAAAAGAAAAGGAAGAAGTTAAGGCAAGAAAAAGAGAGAGAGAAGAAAAGGACAAAATAGATAGACTAAGTTTTTGAATAGTTAAAAAGTGTAATTTTTCTTTATAAGATAGTTACATACTAATATACTTTAATTTGGTTTTAAGCCAAAAAATAAGAACTTTAATTTGGCTTCTTTCCTTTGATAACTATTTCTGGTAATTTAATTACTTTAATTATCGGAAGAGATTAAGCATGTATTTGTAACATAGATCTGAATTTTTTTTCAATAAAAATTCTAATTAAAAAGATTTAAATTCAAGTTAAAAAATTTTTATTGTTTCAAAATCCACACTTAAAATTTTTTTATTGTTTCAAAATCCACACACATAATTCTTTCTCCTTTAAAGACGAATTTAAAGAGAAATCTCAATTTGAGTTGAAATATTTTTAAAAGAACTTTTCAAACCTATACTCTAAAAACAAACTAAGATTTATAGAGTCAATACATATACGATTGTCGAACCAAGATCTATGTGTTGAAGTTCTAAGATATATGGGGAAAAAAAAACTTGTACAGAAATAGATAGTTTTGGGGCTACATTTATACTCGCATACTACAAGAATGAAAGCTCTAGATATACTTTTTAGGCAAAACCTTATGACTTGTTCAACAAGTACGCAGAAATAAAGTGTCTGATATTTTATTAAATTTATAGTGTATATGATAGTGATTACGACAATAATTTTTTATATTATAAATTGGTGTCTAAAGTTTGTAATATAGAATGAATATAACATCAATCGTTACTTTAGCACCAAGACAAACCCAAAAATTTTTATAGTATAAAGGAATCTATCTTTCTCATACGGTTTATTGAGTTTACCATCTTTGTAATTTGATGGATTTATTCTAGTTGAGCTAAAAGAAAATCATCGACAACCAATAAAAAATGCATAAAATTTTGTACCACCTTTAGGTGTACAACAAAAAACTGACATCAAGATTTGGGGTCTACCAAATTCAGTTCCCAGGGTGTTAAGTCACAAGCTAAACCATAAGTGATATTTGGTGGTTTCAACTTCAATCTCTCTCTCTCTCTTTCTCCATATATATATATATATATATATATATATATATATATATTATATGTATATATATAGCTATCTCTTTCTCTCTCCGTTTACCTGTTTTCAGTTTTCTAATCACAAACTAGAACCCAAAAGTGGGATGCGTGGGGGCAGTTTCGTCATGATCCAATTCAGTCGGTGAAAGTCATGGTGTTGTATATATTTTTGGGTTGGTGAAGTGAATCAAAACTACGTATGGAAGCAACCTTAGTCAATAATAATTGATGAGGGAAATATATATATATATATATATATATATATTTATAAAGAGACAGAAGAAGAAATTAAGAAAGAAAGAGTGAGAGAGAGAAATGGGCCAAAACTCACCGATTTGGAATTTCATGACGAGCAAATATATTTATAAATATATATATATATCTATATATATAATGTAAGGTAAGGATAGAATTGAGATAGAATGGTTTCTAAGTGTTCCCAATGAGATTCTACCACGTATAGTATACGGCAGTATAACTCTCAACCACATGAGCCAGTTTCTCTATGGATATGGCTCAAGAGAAGAGAGTTGGAGACCTTATTGTCCTGTGTTGTCTTGTTAATCTTCTTCCCCATGTGGACTCGAATAATGCACAATTGGAAGCACTTGAAATTGTACGACTTTAATGTTTGTATCTTCTGATAGTTTACTTTGTTTCTTTTGAAAACTCAAAATGATATGGTTTTAATTACTTGCCTAAGAAATGCAACTACTAACTAGAATTGCCGAATAATATTTTCACACAATGTTATGCTCTATCTGTATTTGTTAGCTAGAAGGCTATTAAGGGTAATAGTAAACCTTTACTTAAGCCCATGAAAGGAGCGGTCATTTTATGGCTCTCTTTCTTATTTGTTATGGGGTGGTTTGATTATTGGCATCTAAAATAGTAATTAAATTTGTTTGTTTAATGTGTGTGAATTGATTGATCAGAGAATACACTGATTCTCTCTTTGTTAAGAATTAGATGTCTTAATTTTACATGATACTTAATGTATAATTTGACCTTTATGACACATTAGGACCAACCCAAGACCTAATGAGGCTATTTTATTTGAGGTCTTGATTAGTCGAAGTAGCAATTTTCCAATCAAGAAAGTTTCTTTCTAATAATTTGATATAAGAAAGTTAAATTCAATTTTGAATTAACGAAATTTAAATATACTTTTAGGAATTATGTGTGAATTAACAAATTAATAAATGTCTTGTTGTCCGTATTTTAAGTAAATCAACGAATTTTAAGAAAATTTTATTCGAATAGATATATGACTTGCTCCTTTTTACCTATCCCTTTTTTTAAAATCTTTTTATTTGTTCTCATAATGCTTCCACTACATCATTATAAAAGAAAATGCAAAAAAAAACAAACATGCACAAACACAAAATTTGTAGACATTTACCTCAACATGAGACTACATCCTCTTTTAATCACTACGTTATTTTTTACTATGATGATAATAAAAAAAATTTTCAAGATAATATCACACTCCCTCAAGCTCTCTCAATTTTTTTTCTAATCTCTCTTTGATGATGCCTAATGACAACACCCTTATTTATTTAAAAAAAAAAAAAAAAAAACTAGGCCAATCGAAATAACATATGCGAAATTTTAAACTACCTTTAATTAAAGCATTCTTAATGAAATTCAGGTTTTGGGGGTCCCACTTTAAAAAGGAGGCTCCATGTCCCCTTTCGATCTACATGACGATATCTTACTGTAAAAGTCGATCATGTATTATTTCTATACTAGGACATCAATATTTAAACTTCGCATTTTAACATTATTTTCATTTACAGAAATGAAAAAAGAAACTAAACCTTACTAAGTCTTACTAAAACTATACTAATCTTTATATTTGATAATTTGTTGTTACTTTACGATTAGTTTTCAATGGAAAGCTCTTCCAAATAAGGAAATTAAGGAAGATATTTAAACGGTTAATGTTATATGAAAGTCGAATTTGTGTCACGCTCCAAAAGTATTTTACTTAAAACATCATTGGGTCGTGAGCTATATATATAAAGGACATGCCATAGGATATTCATGAAGATAATGAGGCCAATGTTGGATAAGATGCTTGGCGCAAGTTCCATCAAACCTTTTTTTGGTTCTTGGTGTTCACAAAAAGGATACAATTATTCGGTTGTTTTTGTCTAATTCACACACACACACACACACACACACACACACACACATATATATATATATATATCTTTTGCGTATGTATGATGATCTGCATGCAGTAGTTCGGTGAGAATGAAAGAAGTCAAGTAGGCACATGATAGATGGCTACCCAGAAAACAAAGTCTTGAGGCAAATTGGAAAGGGAAAAGAAAGAGATGGAAACACGCCTTATAAGACAGAATACATGCTTATAAAGCAGGTGGCAGCACTAGTGGCCCCCCAAGAAAATGATAAAATGGGTTTTTGGCCCTCTGTAAGTTTGTCAATATTGTTGATAGCCGAGAGAGAGAGAAAGAGAGTGAGCGTGTGTGTGTTTTTTAATTTCCAGCTCATTGCCTTCATAATCAGTTTCTTGAAAAGGATCATAACGTCCAATAATTGCTCATATATATATATATATATATATGCATACACACATATATATTCCATATATATGTATATATAGGGTTTTCTACTGTTCTGTCCCTTGTATGAGATGATCCTTTAAATTTAACTTTTTTTCTAAAGGATCATAACCTCCAATAATTGCTTATACATATATATATACACACACATACATACACACACATATATATTCCATATATATGTATATATGGGGTTTTCTACTGTTCTGTCCCTTATGAGATGATCCTTTAAATGTAACCTTTTTCTAAAGAATCATAACCTTCAATAATTGCTCATACATATATATATATATACACACATACGTACACACACATACATATTCCATATGTATGTATATATGGCATTTTCTACTGTTCCATCCCTTGTATGAGATGAACCTTTAAATGTAACTTTTTTCTAAAGGATCATAACCTCCAATAATTGCTCATACATATATATATATATATATATACATATACATTCGTACACACATATATATTCCAGATATATACATATATATAAGGTTTTCTATTGTTCTGTCTCTTGGATGAGATAATCCTTTAAATATAACTTTCTTCTATATAACTTGTAACAATCAGTTGACTTACTTATAAATTATAATTTTATGTGAAATTATGTATAATATGATACTATTTACCATTAATTTATTATGTTACATATTGTTTCACATAAAATTACAAATAAGTCACATGCTTGCCACGAAATAATTAAAAAAAAACTACAACGAGGGATTATCTCACTCTAGGAATGGTAGAACATCCCTATATGTACATATATAGACTCTAATTTAGAAGACCTGTTATTATTATTATTTAGGGGAAGAGTGAAGTACATCGTATTTTTACAGTAAATATTTAAAATAAATAACAGATTTTAGAATCCTTCAGAGTAAATAGTCGTTAATAGTAAATTTATTAAGTAAATAATTTATTTATTTTTAGTTAATAATCTATCTAAAATATTTGTTATTTATTGTTAATTACTTCATTTAGTTTCGTATAAAAATGTTATTTTAATATAATTTCTGTTAATTAAACCATTATGTTCACATAAAGTTTAAAGAAAATACAATTTTTTGGCTCGTTAAAAAAAAAGGGAGATAATTGGTGTCATCATGTCGATCATTTTATCATCTAATTTAGAAGAAATCCAAGCATCTATCAATAAAATAGAATTACGAAAAGAGGATGATTTATCAATTTTACTTTAAAAATGAATCTAATTTTTTGGTAAAACACAATTAAGCATACGCATATTTCCCATGAAGCAGATCGAGCATAAATGCCATTAGGAGGATGACCCATAAATGGACACCTATTAAGTTACAACTTCTAGTAATTGCTGATTAAAAAAGAACTTATGAACACTTATACGCTACTCAAGATCCTCACTCCCTTCAGATGTAAGACTCACCAAAGTGGCTACCAATTTTTGTAGTAAACACAAGCAAATATACATACATTTTCTACTAGACAGATCGACCACATGGACCTTCAGAAGGAGAAATCAAGTGATTTATTAGTGGATTTTATTAAATTATAATTTTCAAACAATTACAGATTGAAAGAGAAGTATTCGTGGGTATTTATATGTCACTAGATTTGCAATTGCGGACGTGTTGTCATTGGTTAGGTCATTTTCTAAGACACGGAAGACATTAAATACAACCATATATATTATTATTTAGGAGATATTAGGCTACATAGTACCCATGGCTGATCAATCATTATATACCAAAATAATGGAAGTAGATGCAATAATGGGGGGAGTACGTTGTGGAGCTTTCTATTTTGTTAAATAAAGCCAAGAGCTTTTTTCTAATGAGCGAAAGCCTAGCTACTTGCAGCCTTGGCTGTTTAGATATGGTTCCTTTTTTAAGCCATCATCATGCGTCTTTGTGAAAATGTTTCCCTGTGGGGGAGTGAGAGCCACAATCTTTTTTTTTTTTTTTTTTTTTTTTTTTTTTTAAGAAAAGATAGACTAAATTATATATAATAATCCAATGGAGGGAATTTAATTGGCAATTATATACCCGCTGTATTTAGGATTCAGTCCCATCATTTATTCCCAGTGGAGACAAAATTTCTTTCCCGACATAATTAATGCAATCATGCCCACGGCTAGCGGAATATAGGCCCCAAACAAAAATTTCTTTAAATCCGTATAGTATTTAAATTGGGTTTAAAATGAGATAAAACTTTTAATTTTAAGTTGATTAATTTTTTAAAAATTAATTATAAATTTTATTGATTTAAAAAAAATAAAAATTGAGATAAAAAAATACAGTTTAATTAGAGTTAAACTTGAATATCAACGTAGATTTACTTATACTTTTTTTTCCTTCTTTTTTTAGAAGGTTGAAAACTAACTAGAAGAAAAAGAAACATATCGTTATAATTATCCTCGTTAGAATGCTAGTGCTTGTTTAGGAAGGTAGTTCAAACTACCAACTCAAACTAAAATTTTATCATTTTTTAAAAAGTTTTTGTCTTTTTTAAAAAGTTTTTATCTTATCTAAAAATTCAACAAAAATTACTATTACAACTAAAATATTTCAACTCAAACTAACATACCAAACAAATCCCTAGATACTCAATTCTAGCCTTTTTTTTTTTTTGGTTGTGGGGGGGGGGGGGGGGGTGTGGTTGGGTGGTTGAAGCGCAACCATTTCAATAAAAGTTCATCCCCCCCCTGCAAATTAATACTTTTATAAAATTAATATTTGCAGGCATAATGACAAGTACTTCCTAAATTTCAATGTATGTTTTTTTTTAATTATCAGGTTATTCTGTATATATTTTTTAATGAAGCAAAATTTACACTTGTATTTTTGTAATCGCATAAAACACTCTTAATGCTAAATTCAGTTACGTGAAAATAATCGATTTTGTTTACTATCCACAAAAAAAAAAAAAAAAAAAAATCTTCGCAAAAGAAAATCATAATTGATCTCTCTCAAATATAAAGAAAATTGAAAAGTTTTACTTTTAGAGAAAACGATTTGTCAAGGATAATTAATTGTGTCTTATTATATGTAATTAAATTTGGCTAAATATAATATCGGGGTAGATTTTGTTATATTTTAAAAATAAGAGTTGAAAATCAAATTGTTCGTATCCTCATTTCTACTTTAAAGTTGATATGTGTGCATGGATCTTAATTTAAAAATTAAAAAAAAAAAAAAAAAGAAGAAGAAAATTGAATAACATTTTAATCTACAATAAAGTATTGCCACATCTACACAAAATAAAAATCATTTGAGATAATTAAGAGGTCTCTTTTTTAACAACACGAGTATTCTTAGGGCCCGTTTGGTGAATGAGTTTGAATCGAAATTTTTAAATTTGAATAGTAACTTGTGTTGACTTTTTAGAAAAGACAAAAAACTTTTTCAGAAAAAGATAAAAATTTAAGTTTAAACCTTAAATTTAAACCAACTATCCAAACGGGCCCTTAATTTCAACTAAACATATGTGAAGTTTCTTTTTTTTATTTTTACTCTCCATACATAGGATTAAAAAAAATTGAAACTTTACTAAATACTAGGTACTTAACCCCTGCGAAATTTCCAGCCAACAGAAAACAAAAACAAAAAAAGGGGGAAATGGAACTACACTATAGATCAGTCTGTTCTATTACACAAAAAAAAAAAATTTTAAGTATCCTAAAGGAAATTCGTCTTTATTTTTTAATTTGATTAAAAAAGATTTTGTCTAAAGTTTGTTTTGGAGTCCAATAGATGAGTTTGGACGTTTTTTGTCTTCTTCTTTTTTTTCACAAGAGAGTTATGATCTTTTAATTTTAATTTTGTTTTGTCGTTTAGTGTTTCTCCTTTTTTATTTATTTTTTCTTTAAATTTTATGTCATTTAGACAACATAATTTTTATGACACCGTTTGGTGATTTTTTCATCTTAATTTTTATTTTTTGTTAAATTAATAAAAATTATAATTAATTTTTAAAAATTAATTAATTTAAATTTAAGGGGAATTTGGAGTTCATTTCAACTCAAACTCATTTCAAAATTTTTTTTTTGTCTTTTTTTAAAAATTTTTATCTTTTTCTAAAAATTTTTTTATCTTTTTTAAAATTTAAAAAAATTTACTATTACAATTAAAATATTTCAACTCAAACTAACCTACCAAATATCCTAAAAATTTGAATTGAAACCGTTTTATTAAACGGAAACATGTAATTCGCCAACTGCGACAAAAAAGAGGAAAAAAATTGTAAAAAGTTTTCTTCACGTCTCTAGTTCATGACATGACTAATAACTCACCTATATTTCCTCGAAAAAATAAAAAAAAAATTTGCTAGAATAAAAAAAAGGAAAAAAAAGCAGTCCTTTCTTCGTAATTGGATAAGTATCAGTACTTCTGTTGAAGAAATAAAAATTGGAACTTTACTAAATACAAGGTACTTATAATTAGTTAAATCCTGGCACACCCCATGTGCAGTGAAATTCAGACAGAGAGCTTCGAGCTTCATCGAGTGGTAAGAAAATACCCACATTCACATTTGAGTAAAACAGAAAGAAAAAAAGAAAGAAAAAAAAAAAAAAAGGTTTTTGGGTTGAAAGATTTGGGAAATGGGGAAAATATGACACAATCCACAGGAGGACTTTCCGAGGTCTTTTCTCTTTTCTTTTCTGTACAATCGGAAAGGAAAGAGAGAGAAAGGATGAGAGAGAAACAGAAAGGGAAAGAGAGCTAGAGAGTCCCCACAACCCTCTGTCTCCGCTGCCGGACAAAACTGCCACCGCCAATAATGCTTGGGTGCTTGTAAACCAGACAACTCTCGCTCTCCTCTCTCTCCCCTCTCTCTCTCTCTCTCTCTCTCTCTGCGTTCTTAAATGTTTGTCTGGTTTACTAATAATACTTCTTAGACCCAAAAGTTTTTCAGGAAAGAAATTTCCCACCCTCCATTTCTTACCGCATCCCTCTTATTAAAATCTCTCTCTCTCTCTCTCTCTCACTGCATCACTGTTTGTTTAACCTCCATTTACATATCGACCCCTCTTGACTCTTGCCGCTCTCTCTCTCTCTCTCTCTCTCTCTCGTCTCATTTCTTCTTCGCGAGTTCTTCAAGAAACAGGAACAGCATTTAATATATTCCTATTTACGGGGATAAAAAGCTATCAGAAAGGCACACAAAGGAATATTGTAAGGAAGGGTTTGGATATGGATGTGCAAATGGGGTCTCCTTTCTCTGCTTCTCTTGGGTTGTCTTACATTTATTGCCCACATTGTTCTGTTAGCATCACGATGGAATGTTGGTAATCGATAGGAGTGAGAAAGAGATATAATCTAAGAGAGAGAGAGAGAGAGTAGAGAGAGAAAGAGAGAATTTAATTGAAGGCACTGCTTCAACAACTTCTTCTACTCTCAGCTTGTAAATGGAGAGGCTACAAGGACCCATAAACCCCTGTGTATGTTGTTGTTTATTTACTTTTCTCTCAGTTTGTACATTTTTTATTTTCCCATTTCTTGAAAAAAACCCATTTCCTAGTATCAAGAAATGGACTGCTTTTACTCCTTCCTCTTATAGTGCTTGCATTCATTCAATGCACTGTGTGTTGTGATGGTTGTGGTTATTATTATCATGTTTTTTTTTACTTGAAACACCAACACCTGCAAACGCTGCTTCTTTTCTCCTTAAACATTTTCTCATTCCATTTTTATGTTTTCTTTCTGTTTCAAACTGAACTTCTCTTCCCGTTCCACCCCCATCCCATTAATCCATGTCATCAATTCTTCATTATCACTTCCTTTTCCACAAAAGAAACAAAAGGAGTTGGGTTTCAAACCCAGTAACGAAATTCCTTATTTTTCCCTTCTTTCTTGATACCCACTTTTTTCTTTCTTTCTTTCTTTCTTTTTTTCCTTCATTCTTATGGGGTTTTTTTTCCTCAGTTCTTTGGAGAGCATTTGGAATTGGAGTGCCTAGACCAAGGACTAACAGGCATAGGAAGTTTTAGATTTGAGGAAGACTTGGAGGATAACAGAATCCCATTCCTTCAAATGCTGCAAAGCGTGGAAACATCTTCTTCACCGTCTTTTCTTCCTTTGAAAGAGCCAAGCTTTCAGACACTGCTGAAGCTCCAACACCTGAAGAAACACCTGCCATGGGAAGAAGGTCTTATAACCGGCTACAACATTAGCAACATTTTGGAAATGGAGACCCAAATTCAGGCTCTAGAGTTTGATCAGAGCTGCGTCACACACGACATAGTCGAAATGCATGAGTCCTCACCAATTAAATCAGAAGCCAAAGACGGCCCGTATCTTCACCAATACCCACTTTCAACTTCAGAATGTATTAACCAAGAAGAACAGCCCAGCTCCGTGGAGAATTGCTGCAAGGAATTAGGTACTACTGACTCTAAAACTATCTGGGTTCAGCCTCAACCCGCGTTGAAACAGACCCAGAATTCCAAATCCATTCAGATGACAAGAGAGAAACGAAAGAGGAAGAGAACAAGGCCGACCAAGAACAAGGAAGAGGTTGAAACCCAGCGAATGACCCACATTGCCGTCGAGCGCAACCGGAGACGCCAAATGAACGACCATCTCAACGTCCTCCGCTCTCTCATGCCCACTTCGTACATTCAAAGGGTATAATTGCTTTCGGAATTATCTTCAATCGATTTTATTGTTTGGTTTATAATTTTCAAAATGTTATTCGTCGTTCTGAAGTTTCTCGTTTGAAAGGGTGACCAGGCGTCCATAGTGGGAGGTGCAATAGACTTCGTGAAGGAATTGGAGCAGCTTCTTCAATCTCTTGAGGCCCAAAAGAGAATGAGAAAAGCGGAGGACAACAACCCGGTTTGTTCGTCGGCGACCTCTTCATCTTCTTCTTCGGCCGCCGCTGCAACAATGCCGCCTTTCAATGGCTTGTTCATGTCTCTCTCCCAATACAGAATGGGGCGTGAGGAAGACATCAAAAACAATAGCAGCAGCAGCAGCAACAACAACAACAACGACGACAACGTTGGCAACCTTGGAGAAGAAGTGAGGGCTGAGAACAAGTCGGAAGCGGCGGACATAGAGGTGACGGTTATACAAACGCATGTGAACTTGAAGATCCAGTGCCCGAGAAGGCCTGGCCAGTTGTTGACAGCCATTATTGCACTTGAGGATCTCAGGCTTTCCGTTTTGCACCTCAACATCACCTCCTCACAGGACACGGTTCTCTACTCCTTCAATCTAAAGGTAAATATATTGTCATACTATAAAATATTTGTTTTTTCCTTTGTTTTTTATTGTTTGGACTTCAGCCCACTTTCGCATCTCTAGTTAGAATTCCGAATTTGCCTTTTCATTTGTTATTATATATGCATATATAATAATAATAATACGTTTCTTTTGAGAACATCATATCTCGGGGTTCGTGTAATGCTAGAATATATACGTGTGTGCGTGTGTGTGTGTTATATTTTGTTGTAGTGATGTGTTGTGTTTGAATGTGTGGTGATGCAGATAGAGGAGGGATGTAAGTTAGGAACAGCAGATGAGATTGCTGGAGCGGTGCATCAGATATTCAGATTCATAGATCATCGCAGCTAATGAATCTGATGAATAGCCATTAGAGGTTGCTGTTTGTAGAAGATTTTACTTTGAAATGGAATTTTTATGCTTTTGTATGGACATGTATGATTGAAAATAGCATTACAATCTCCACATCATGAAGGTGCAGTTTAATTAACAGTAGTAGAAAGTGGTAGATCAAGTTCTTTCCTGCATAAATTGAAAAAAAAAAAAAAAAAAAAAAAATCTTGCAATTGATCTCTCTTTGAGTTCTCATTTTCTTAGCAAGCTTTTAGCTTTTCCTTCTTTGGGTCCTTTTCTATGGTTAGATATCTTATTTTATATTAAATTGCTTTTTAATTGTAAAATTATTTATGTGGCCTTCTAATTCATGAATGTTACAAGATACAATATCACCCTAATTATATATCATATTTTTCTTTCAAAATAAATTATATATCATATTGTAAAATAAAAAACAAAAATTATGAAATGGCTAAAACAACTTTCTTTCTTTCTTTTTTTTTTTTTGGGTCATTTGAGATGGTGGGTTTAGGGGCCCAACGTGCCCGGCAGAGTTAGGCTGTTATATGGGGGGGTGGTGGGGGTCAAGTTGAATAAAATATCAGATCCTAATCATTACGTATGGCCAAAGGATATGTGCTGCTCTTTCCATATTTGACTTTTGGCAAAGCCAATATACGTATACTAAAAGAGATGTTTCATTATTGTAAGGTGCTTTTGTGCATGTCCTTTCTCCCCCACTTCCCACCCTACGCTTTTTTTCAATGCATGTTAGTTTTGGTTAAATTACATTTTATTTTCAATTTGGTGCGCACTTCTCAAGCCTATCTACTTCTTTTCTTGGATCCCAAGCAAAATCTTCTAAACATGAGGTCACTAGCTAACATGATTTAGTGCTATATATATATATATATGTACACACCTTTTTGTTTTGTTTTGTTTTTTTTTTTTTTTTGGTGTCTAAATGTTAAATAAATGTGTAACATGGAGACCATAGTACTTTTGTAAAATCTCTGAAAACTTTTCCTGTGGTTTATTTTTTAACTTTGTCTTTCATAACCAGTTCTTGTCTTTGTAAGCCAGCGCTTGTGTACGTTTTGTTTTGCTTGGTAATAGGACACGGTATATAGATGGAGGAGGGTAGGCTACAGAAACTCGAAATGTGAACCTCAGTTGGCATTTTCTGTCTCTCAACTTTTGGCGTCCTTCAACCTGCCCTACATAAAAAAATTTGGCCTGATTATATATATATCTATATATATTTATTTTACAGTTTCACCAAACTGAACAGTTATTTGGCATGGTATTTTTTCCGCTATGTGTCAAATCAAATATAACGTTAGAAACATGTCTACATTGTAAAATGCTTAGATCAGAAACATGCATTTAGCAGGGTATTTTTCCTACACATATTAGATCCGATATAACGTATTTCGCTCTCCAAAATTCAATACCAACCCAACCTGTATGTGACCAGTAGTTTGTTTTGCTCGATAAGAAAGGGAAATTAGGTATTGCCCATCCTATTTCCACACCCTTTCAGCTTAATAGCAATCTTGGGGACCACCGAGAAGTGACCCGTGTTTAATACCTAATCTCACCAAGCTTTCCATCAAAAGTCACTACCGCTTACCTCCTAACCCAGTGCATCAACAGTCGAAGTTGAAACAAAGTTCAAAGTGGAAGCTATGGGATTTGATCCTTGGTCCAAAGCTTGTATGTACTAATAGTTAAAGAGCCTGCTTATTATACTGAAACATATAAAGTTTAGGTTATATGTATATGTGTATATGAAACAAATCCCTAGTTAGGTGTGACGTTTGGCACTATATAACTAGTCTCTTCCGACGCAAATGCATGGCTTAAAACAGACTTTTATTCCACAACTGATGAGGAAAAAAAGTAAAAAAAAAAAAAAAAAGAGATATATATATATATATATAAGTGAAGGAAAGTGGCATTGTGGAAGACTGCAGGTCAAATGGTGTGGTAGAGAAGAGAAGAAAAAGTATGCATACAGATTAGAGGTCTCAGATTGCCTTGAGTATGAGAGAGAGAGAGAGAGAGAGATGGCGCTTCTGAGATAGCAGCAAAGCACAGCACATATCCCCATGGCAAAGCCAACGTCGTAGTCGTTTTGGGTCTTCGCGTTTTGTTTTGCCCTTTATACAGCTTTTTGGCAAAGGAGAAAGAGGTCAGTCTCATATATGTCTGTGTGTGTGTTTATATATATATATATATATATATATGTTTTGTTGCATCGTATTCAAATGGGGGGTTTTAGGCTCTACCACTCCATGATTGCCTTCCCTTCCTCCCATCACCACAGAATCAGATAGCCTTTCTCTGCAACCCCACCACCACCCTCATACTCACTCTCTCTCTAGCTCTCTCTCTCTCTCTCTCTCTCTCTCTCCTCCCCTCCCCACTTGCCCTTTTCTCTCAAAAGTCAAAGTCCAAACAACTGTTCTTGCAGTGTATTATACGTTCTTGCCTCCAAAAAAAAAAAATTCTTACCATAAAAAATGTGTATAAATTGAGATGACACCAGTGTATAAATATGAAAATCACTGTGTATCAGTTGAGGAGAAAAATTACACTGGTGGTGAATGTCCAAAGGTTTTGTATGTGGTGTATATATATAAATATAGTGGAGAAGCAGGCTATTACTCGATGGTTTCCATTGGAATATTCTGTATTTTTATCATAATATATATAGCTTTCTGAGTTAAACACACATTTTTTTGGTTAAACCGATATCTATAATTTAGACATTTATCACTCAAGTTCTCTCACAAGGCATTGTATTGCCTTACGTTAAACGGCACTAAAATGTTTTTATTTATTTATTTATTTTAAGGGGGTAAGCTTTTGAAAGTCTCGGCCTATGTTTGGTGAATGAGTTTAATTCAAACTCAATTCAAATTTTTTATCTTAATTTTTATCTTTTTCTGAAAAGTCAACAAAATTTATAACTACTTTTTAAAAAATCAACTCAACTCAAATTTAAAAATTTGATGTTGTCTCAAACTCAATTACAATACCAAAAGAAGTTTTAAGGGGAGTTTGGCAACCGCTCCAACTCAAACTCATTTTAAATTTTTTTTTATCTTTTTCTTAAAAAGTTTTTGTCTTTTTCCTAAAAAATTTTTTGTCTTTTCTGAAAATTCAAAAAAATTTACTATTACAATTAAAATATTTCAACTCAAACTAACATACCAAACATCCATCAGCTTTATTATTAATATAGAAACAGTGGTGTACTTTTTTTTTTTTTCCTTCGGTGATTAAAAAAAATAATAATATAACGCCGTCAGCTGTACTATTTAGGTGTGGGTAGACTTGGTTGTAGGACTAGCAAAAAGCAAAGCACGCATATCACTTTAATCGAAGGTTGGATAGTTCTCTAGTTTTCCTTTTTCGGGGTTTCCTTTCAGCTTTTCTTCTGCAATTCTCTCTTGTTTGATGAGAGACGGTCCACATGATCTTTTTTTTCCAATATTCCTTATTGACCTTTTTTTTTTTTTTTCTTTTTGTCCTTTTTTTGTTGACAACTTTGGACATTTTGGTGTGATCTTTTTTATTTCTCTCCGGAAAAAAACAAAATAAATAAAGGATATATAAATACTTGCATTTACTATAAGACTTCCTATTTTGTACTATTTAAATGAATGATCTTTATAAATACTAAAATAATTTTTTATTGTTCTGATTTATAAGATTGTTAAGGATTTATGGTGTAGAATAAAATTACAATAATTAAAATAATGGCTCTTATCGATAATTAAAAAAAAAAAAAAAAAGATCCTATTATAAAAAGTCATATATAGAAAGCGGTCTTTTATGTAAAAGAAGTTTACACAAAATGCACGTTAATCATTAAACCTAATTAAAGCCATATCAAATAAAAAATATATAAAACACAGTTTTTAAATTCGACGGTTGAGGAAAAAAAAAAACGACTGGTAGCCTCTTTTTTCATGCCCTGTGTAAAATAAAAAATAAAAAAAGAGACTAAAGATAATACAAATCCTTGTTATTTCCCATAAAGATAAGCTTGAAAACTTTGACTTCCCTTTCATATTGGTGGGAACTACAATGTGTTCTTTTAGCTAAAAAAAAAAAAAAAAAAAAAAAAAACAGATAGAATCCAAAACCTTTGGTAAAAGGCTTTTTACGTTGGTAATGTGTATTCGTTTTTGATTTTGATGGACAGAAATCTCCCACTAATATATTCTCAATTTCCAAAGTAACAAAATGAACGGCGTGTAATTCAGGCAGTTTTATAGTACGAGTGCTACTACTACTACTAGTAACTAGTAAATAGTATCCTCAAAGCAAAAAATAAAAAATAAAAAATAAAAAAAATTTGAAAACTAGTACCATTACAGTTCTTACACATCAGATTCCAAAGAGAACCTCAGGGGTCTAAAATCTGACTCTCCTTTACCCCCTCCAAAATGCAAATCAAATGAAAACAAAACTAAAAAAATGATAAACCATAATCCCTAATTAAGTGACTAATTAAACACTACACCTCCGTTTAGATTGCTGATTGGAGTTGAAATATTTAAATTTATGTTATTTAACTTTTTAAAATTAGTTATAATTTTTATTTATTTTTCAAAAATAGATAAAAATCCAACAAAAAAAAATATAATTTGATTGAAGTTGAGCCTGTAAACCAAACAAAGTATACAAATTACATTACTTCTTATAGTGCGAGTTTCTCTTTTGTAACTTCATTGCTTTTGTGCAATTATGGTAGGAAAAATTTACGGTAAGGAAAGCTCTTTTTAATCAATTAGAGTGGAGGCTCGTTTAACTTTTCAAAGATATAATATATAAATAACGTCTTTATATTGTACGGTGCTTATTTTAATATAGACCATGTATTAAAAATTATATTGTGTTTGAAAAACTTAATTCATTTCATATTACATTCAATCTAATGCAATATGTATTTGGAGATCCTATACATTCTATTCTAATATAAACATGGATAAACAATGAACCCACTTATTTGTATTCAACTCTTCAATCTTTTTAATATATACCTCTGTTGATGCCAAAATGTCTCCGGCAGCAACACCCAATGCGGTCGGCTGCTCCGACCACACTTGCCTGGTTATTTTGCTCGTGTTCTCCTGCAAAATGGAAACCACTTCAAAGTAACGGAGACATCGGTATGGTGTCTGCCATGAGCACTCTGATGCTTAAGTTAGAGCAGGGTCTGATGAGCAAAAAGAGAAGCAGAGCTTAGGCAAGAAAGAAATATCCGTACTTGGAATGGAGGGTTGGGCCTTTATTTATAGATGTTTCCCGCGGGCTCGGGGTATTAGGGCAACATGGTTGGGTCGGTCTTCTAGGACTCCCGACGGGGAAGTAGGGGTATGGTGTATCAAGGCTGTGGACCAATAAGGTGGCGCCACGTGGCCTTAGCCCTAGGCTATGGGGCACTAGGGTGGTTGTTGTAGGTGACTGCAGAGGTGACCTCAGCCAGATCAGACGGCGGAAATTAGGGAAGTAGTGGGAGTAGGTGGCGGAAAACTGCGATTTAACCCCCTAGAATTGAGGGTTGTACTCCACACGACGTCGAACACTCAGGGTAGTCAATGGTTCTCCGAGCACCCATTGGGTTAGTTTGCACCGATCGTCTGTGGGTAGCCGAATGTAGTCGGATCACGTATCATGGGAGTGCTCGGGTCACATGGCCCTCGAGTGCTTGGGGTGCACTTGCTGGGAACGCTCGGGTCACGCTTACTGAGAGTGCTCGGGTCACGTGCCCGGGGGGTTCTCGGGGTATGTAACTGAGGTGATGTCACTGCTCGTCGGGTGATCGGATTACTCTAGTCCTGCTGGAGCAGTTCCGATGCGACTGCTTAGTTCCTGGAGCATGAGCCTGTGGCCGGAGTAGATTGTGGCTTTGACAATTTTTATCAATCACATCACAAACTTTCTCTATCTCCCTCTCACCATTACTCATTAAAATGATTATTCAAATATAAACAAATCAAACACGCATCATATTTGAATATAATGTATAAAAAGAACATCCAAATGCATATTACATTTTATGTATTACATTTAAATATAATATAAAGTGAATGGATGGTCCAAGCAAACTGTTAGCCGAATAAAATTCCTATATATTATATAGGTTGACATCTACCTTTTTATAAATAAACAAAGGGTTTCACAAATGCCATTAATTATAATTTTAGTCTAAAGTTAGTCCCTGATTTTTAGTTTTATACATCCACCATTGTACTTCGAACTTTTGTATTGTTATGAAAACTACTCCTATGTTACTATTTTGTCAAAAACTGAACAGAAATTAAATACTTTTAGATCACATGAGTTTTAATAAAAGTTGAAATTATAATTAAATATTGTTTTTATAAGGAAACTATACCATCAAAATAGTTCTATGTCGTAAACTTTACATTATATATATTTGATTAAAATGCAGTTTGTTTTCAAAATATCTTTGATTCATATATAATTTCATTTCAAAATATATTTGATTATAACACTATACATAAATAAAGCTCATATGATAAGTAAAATGTTGTATATAATATTGATAAAGAGACCTTTGAGATAATAATAGAAAAAATTTAGGAGAATATAATATATAAAATTAAAAGTCAGTGATTAATAAAACATATGATGTATAATTCAGAATTTATTTAAGAAATTATTCTATTTTATTGGATTCAGCTGATGAGTGGGTCTGGTCGGGTGTGGATGGAGTGGGGACAGAAACACAGTGGCTCAGAGATTCCCAATGCGGGACTTCAGAGCAGCCCAGATGATCTTGACAGGAAAAAATAAAAAGAAAAAAAGAAAAAAAGAAAAAAAAGAAAGGAAAAAAATAATAATAAAAAAAAAGAAGTCAGAGAACTCTTTGGAGCGACAGATTCTGGTGTGTAAAGATGTGGGACCCACAGACACTCAGATATCAAAGGACCCACCGCACCCCCCCAACCTTTTCTCCTATCCCTCCCCATCTCACCGTACATTTTATCAATCTGATCAGAGACTTGAAATATTAAAATAAATGAATTAATTAAAATAAAAATCCCTAACTCCTAAAACCAGAGAAAACTCACTTTGTCCTAGGACCGGTAATTTCAGACACGACACGGTAACACGATACGAGAACGACACGTAATAAATGAGTTTGGACCGTATGATTAATAATTGGGTCGACACATTTAACACGAAAATAAATGGGTCGAAAATGGACTGACACGATTAACACGGTTAACACATTTATGTTAGAATTTCAAATTATTCAGACATGACACGATGACACGACACGAAAACGACACGTAATAAATGAGTTTAGACCGCACAATTAATAATTAGGTTGACACGTTTAACACGAAAATAAATAGATCGAAAATAAACTGATACGATTGATATGTTTAACATGAATTATCAGGCTTACTTTTTTCCCTTTCACAAATTCAACGTCCTCACTATTGTTTGGTTTTGACTGATAATTTTTTTTGCCCCTAAAAAATCAGTACCTGCCCTGGCAACGTACGGTCACACTCTCTCCTTTGGTTTTTCCACTTTTCTCTTGTCTCTCGAAACAAATTTTGAGAATTATTTGGTAAGCTAAGACACATTTAAAGAAAATAAGGAAATTAAAAAAAAAAAACCTTCCCGGCATAGCTCTCATGAATATGGCTTTAGGACCATATTTAACGGAAAATGATGTCTAACTCACGTATAAAACAATTCAGCAACTTGATGATAAAAAGATAAAATTTAACTTCTAACATAATTGATAGTTAACTTAAAAACCTATAATTACCTGGTCAAACCTAATATTTAAAAAAAAACTATAAGAAATATATTTTGTAAAGCTTCAACTGCTTCCCTAGTTCAACATCTTTGATTTAAAATTTTAATATCAATTTTTTTAAAAAAAATTAAAAAAATTATAATTATTTTTTAAAAAATTAATTAATTTCAATTTAAAAATTTCTTCTTATATTTAGATGACATATCAAATTTTTAAAATTAGAAAATTTTTACAAAAAAGTATTTTTCTCTATATTTTCTATCATTCTCTTATTTTGAAAAAAAAAAACTATCTCATTTTTTGATTTACTTTGTACAGTAATCTTTTGGAAAAAGAAACAGAATCTTTTTAAAATATTTTCACAATGTACAATTCTAAATACCATTTTTTTCTCATTTTAAATAACCTCTTGTTTAAAAAAAAAAATTATACACATCTAAATACTATTTTATTATCAAAATAAAAGAGACTTTCTCATTTAAAATAACAAAAAAAATTTTTTTTTTCCTTTCCAAAAATAGACAATTGATCTAAATGGATGCCCAACAGGCAAAGCTAGCGATCTATTTTTTAGTTTTATATTTATGTATTTTTTACGGGGAGAGTCTGTGATATAAACTCTTTGAGAATACCTATGACTCATCTGGTGGTTAGAATGACACTCTGCTGATGATCTTTGGCTAAGGGGGTGTTTAATGAATGAGTTTAGTTTAATATTTTTAAGTTTCAATAGTAATTTTTCAGAAAAGATAAAAAACTTTTTTAAAAAAAGACAAAAATCATAATGAAAAAAGTACAATTTAGTTTAAAATAAACGTATAAACAAGCACCCCCTAAGCATTAAATTAAACATAGGTTGGGTTTCACCAATGCAACTCCCAACAAGTTAAAATATCAGAGATTTAAGGCTAATTTCATCTTTTTACAAGCAACTCTTTTTGGTTATTATTTTTTTGAAAACCCAATGAAGTGCGTTAAGCTATTTCTGACCATTAATGGTTTTTTTGTCTTTCAAAGTAATCGAGGTTAACTCCGGGTAACAAAACAGCGGGATTAGGCCGGCGAATTTATTATTGGCGGCACATGGTACTTGTTTTTTCTCGCTCTAGAAGAGGTTGAGGAGCTTTCTCTCCCCTCCTTTGATTGCATGGAGGTGATAATGGGCCAAGCCACTCTTAAAGCAAGTGGTGGTCACGGAAGTTCATCGACGGCGAGCCCGACCATCCGATCTCCGTCTTCTTCATGGCGGTAGCTCTCGCCGGTAAGGCAATCGGCATCAGGCGGAGGTCGAGCTCGGATCTTGAAGCTTCCAAACGTCCGTACAAGCGACCTCTACCTCGGATGCCTCGTCGGACGCAGCCGTTGGGATTCCTTCCCCTCCATGGTCGATGCCTCCGAGGAGTTCGGGCATCCGCCGGAAAGTTCCTTGGCGGAGGACTGTCACCACCGCCGATTGGCATACGTACCAATTCCTCGTCCAGAGCAGTCCGACGGCTCCCGTCACCGGATCCACCGTCCTTCCGCACTCTTCGAATGGCAGAGATTTGCTCACCTTACATCAACAATAGGTGAATAAGTTTAGTTTAAGATTTTTAAGTTTTAATAGTAATTTTTTAAAAAAGATAAAAAATATTTTTAAAAAAGATAAATAATTTTTTAAAAAAAGATAAAAACATGATGAAAAAAAGTATAATTTAATTTAAAATGAGATAAAAACCAAACTCACCTTAAGTGATGAATAAGTTGGGTTTGAATTTAGATAAAATTTTTAATTTTAAATTAAATTAAATTTTTAAAAATTAAATATAAATTTTATTTATTTAAAAAAAATAAAAAATATAATTTAATTAGATTTAAATTTTATTATCAATCTAATAAAAAAAAAATTAGAGACTTTTACCTTTTAAAAAACTTTTATAAGCTACGTACTACCTATTTTTATTTGTGTGATATACGTCCATCATACATCGAAAGATTCAAAATGAATGGTCCAAAAATAGACATCACTGGTAGTTATTTTTAGAGGGACTATCAGGGCTCTCCCTTTTTTTAAAATTATCTAGCAATCAAAAGGGTCAAAGTTGTTCAGCAAATTTGTCTGGTCAATCACGCTTTGACAGAAACTGCGCTTGTGCCATTTGGTGTACAAACACACACATATTGTACTTGACTTACTCCCCGAGAATCAGGTGCTGAAGGTGCTAATTATTATGTCATTAATTAAATCTGTCATGTTGATACTAATGAACCGCTAATTAATGTATGGATTAACTTCTTTATTGCTTGTGATTAGCAGTAAATTAATTATGGTGCTTATTTTCACTAATTGAGAGAGAGAGAGAGAGAGAGAAGATAAAAGAGGTAAAAGTAAAATATTGAAGTTCGCTTTCGGCGTTTCACTTGTCCCCATGCATACTCTGCTCGTATGGTCATTTCCATGAAAGTGAAACAAAGGCCTTTTTCCTTAAAACTCCTAAAAATTAAAAACTTCAGTATCATGGAGAAACGGGAATCTCCCCCCATCGGGAAAAGTACTGTAAATTAGTCCGTTCTAGTCCAATCAACCATGAACGAACTTTTACAGTATAAAACGGAGAAGTCAAAAAATAGATAGGGATTTTTATTATTATTATTTTTCCTAAGAAACGGAGGATTATAAAGAAAGATGATAGTGGTATTTAGAATCGCCGTAGATATAAGAATTTAGGGTCTGAATGGTTCACCAGTTTGAGTTCGAATTTTAAGTTTAAATAGTAATTTTTGTTGACTTTTTAAAAAAGACAAAAAATTTGTTCAGAAAAAACAAAAAATTTTTTCAGAAAAAGACAAAAACTGAGATGAAAAATTTGAAACGAACCGGTGAAACAAACGGTACCTTAAACTCAATACCTCTAATCGAGAGAGTAAATATATTACTCTTGGGGATGAGAGGGAGGTTTCTACCTTAGAACATTGGAAGTTATATCTTTATTAGTAGGATTTTAATTTAGATTGTTATATTTGTATAAAAAACTGTCTGTTCTATACATCATTGATGTGAAGTCACGAAGTTTAGAAAAAAAAAAGTGTTTTTAAGTGATATTCCACGTGGTTTGACCTTTGAGGCATGTGAAGGGTGGAAGGGCATGTAATTATTTATAAATGTTGCCATAGAAAGGTGTCTGTAAAAAGATTGAAGGCAAATCTTGGGATCGGTTAAAAGAAAGGAGAATATATATATATATATATATATATATTTATACGTGGGACATGCAAGTGAATGAGTAATAATGAATAAGAAGAACATTAATATGGGTGAAGTTGGGTAACAAGACAAATTCACCTGTAGTGTGGGGACATGCATCCTTTCTTTCTCTATCATATTCGATACGTCTGGGACTGAGGGGGGGCTACAACCTTTTTTTTTTTTTTTTTTTTTTTTCTTTTCCGAATTTCGATCCTAAAAATAAAACATTTCTTTCACTATGGTTGTCCCTCCTCTTTTTTTTTTTTTTTGGTCAATTATTCTTTGAAAAATTTTCCCTTTCGTTATCTCTCTTGGTTTTTTGTTTTTTGTTTTTTTAACTCTTTCACCATTGTGTCAAAAAAACTTTATCGGTTTGGTTTACAGATTGAAATTTATATGATTCGAACTTTTTGGTTTAAATTAAAATTATATATGTAATTTTTTTTTTTACCGCAGTAGATGAGTTCAAATTGCGAAGAGTAAAAAACTTTGCAATTTAAACTGGATTTTTAAAATCTCCATACAATTTGTGTGTGTGTATATATATTCCAAATGCAAGTTTGAATTGCGAGCCTAATTCAAAATGAAAAATTCGACTTATTAAAATATACAAAGCAAACACTGTTGAAAACAAGTCGATCAACACAAATAACTGGAGTATTAAATATTTTTCCTTATGCTAAGCATATAAATGAAATGTAGGTACAAGCAACAATGTGTCACTTGTATAAGATATTTGACCTTAAAACTCTTTGTGAAAATAATGGTGCATTCCTTAAAAATAATCTAAATCTCACTCACTGAATGATGGAAAAAAAAAATAATAATAATAATCTCAACAGAAAAAATTTCGACAGTCTTTAGCTGTAAAAAAAAAAAAAAACTTAAACGCCACAAATTAATGATTTCTATCGTCCAACGGTTGAAATTAGGCTACATGATAAGAAACATAACTTGTTCCTAAACTTGTAGGACAACATTGCAGAACTGAAAGGAGACAAATGGTATATTGTTCGTACAGACGAGAGTAGACACTGGTATACTGACTTTTTTTTTTTTTTTTTTGTTTTTTTGTTTTTGTTTTTTCGTTTAAAATATGATGTTGACTCCATAAATGAAAATCTGCCATGACTGCAGCCAGGGGAGGTGATGGTGCAGTCAAGTACAGATAAAATTTTAGCACTTCAGGCAAAGCCCGTGAAAGAAAATGTCAGGGAGTGGCAAAGCTGTGGACCTCCACTGTTGGACAGCCCTGGCCCATCTATTCGAGAGACAGTTCGGATGGCTGTCAAGTGGGACAGCTTGGTCTTGAAGCCCAACCAAATTAGTTTTTGGGCTCAAATCTTTGGACAACGGCCCATCTTTTCTCTGAAGAGAATGTTTAGATCCGTTTTTATTGATTGCCGAATGTAATTAAATTACCAATTAAATTAAATTACTGAAAGTGTAATAAAATAAAGAACACATCCAATTTATATGAGATTTGGTCACACCTACTCCTGGGGGACACATTTAGCTATCAAACACTCGACTAATCTCAAAATGATTACAATTACACTCGGGTTTAAACAACTTAAAAAATACCTCTTCCTATTGCTACTAGTTGTCTTAAACCTATTAGTCGGATGTGTTTGGCGAGCACCACTCATCTTGACCTGAACTTCCTTCAATTGAAAATGCCTTCTCCCGAAAGCTTCAAGTTCCTCTCCCAAATAACAATACCATCTCCTCGCAAAGACTTTAAATTCTTCTCTGAAAATCACGTCAAAAGACTAAATCTCAAGATATGCTGTAAAACTCTCTCTGTGCTCGTGCTCCACAATATGTTTTTGAGACTATAAATTAGCATCCACGCAACCTTCACAAAATCTCTGATTAAAAAAATATTTTAAATTTCAAATTATTTCTTGATCTGTTGCAACACTTCCAGAAATACTCTGAAATTCAGATATGAAAATTTTCTTCATATCTGAATTTACTTTCCTTTATAATAGTTGTTGATAAATCACGAAAAACCTTCAAGAAACTCTAGAAATAAAATCTTCCAACATTCTAGATTTCAAATGCAAGATTCTTCTCTTTTTGGGAAAGTTTGAATTTCAAATTTAAATAGGAAAAGGAAACCTATTCAAATTAGAAATCTCTTTTTAAATGAAACCCCAAAATAATGTCCAATTCAATGTACGCAGTTAAACTTGATTTTTACCAAAATAAAAACTGATATTTTGTAGATTATGTAGACCAAGTCAAATACACTCTGTCATGTCAGCTTCCAAAACAAGTAACTTACTCAACTTTCAAAACAAGCAGCTAGCCATATCTTCAAAACAAGTAAGTTACCCAATTTCCTAAAGCTAACTAACATATAATATTGTCTTTTGGTTTTTCTAACAAAGTTGCCATAAATGCTAACATACAAAAATCCTAATAGAGTAAAAACAAGTAATTCTCTCCTTTCGTTTTCAAGTCTTGAATTTGATACAATGCATATGGTTGATAAATCTTTCTACAATTAACCATTTTGGGATGGATAACACTTTCGTGTAGAGCCTCGTGGCCTAACATGTGGTGTTAGAGACAGTTTTCATATATAGTCATGTATACACACAAAATTAATCTTGAAGAAAAATCGGATCACAGTTGGTCGGCACACAATGGACAAAAAACATTGACATGGTGGAGGATCATGATGGAGTTATGATTCTTCCTGGTTTGGTTGCTTGAGAACGATGAACGAATAGATCATTGTTTGGAGTTTGGAGATAGGAGGGTTGCAATGACTGTGGGCTTTGTTCAGGGGGGTTAGCTTGGAGTGCTTGAACAACTGTCCCACGTTGACTAGACATGAAATTGAGAATGAGTTTAAAAGGATTTTGACTATAACTTCTAACAAATTAACTTTTTGAGTTGAAACTCCAAGACCTGATAAGATAAGATGCCGTGAAATGGGAAAAATGTAATATAGTTTGGAAAGTGGGTGGTCCTTATCTCCGTATAACATGTCATGTCTCAAGTAGGTGTGTGTATGTGTGTTTTTATTTTTATTTATTTTTTTTTAAATTAAAAAACCAACCACATTATCATCTTTGATGTCTTATAGTAAAATGTACATTTAAGGTCTGTCCCCACCATCATTCTCCTCTGAATGAACGCAAGAGAGGCAAAAACTAGATATTTGGCCATTATGAGGAAGATAACACACCCAAGTGTTTTTATTACAAAAAAGGGTCCAACCAAAACCTTCCATCCAATCAAAAACCATAAAATTCCTATCCAACGGCCATGTCATCACACTATCTAGATGAAAGTAGAATGAGTGGTTGTGCATCCCCAGACTCTGAAGAACAAGCATTATAATTTTGCAAAGATTATCATATTACTCCAAAAAAAAAAAAAAGAAAAAAAGGGCCAGAAAGTAAAAGAAAAAGGAATAAAATAAGAAAAAAGGGAAAACCCCAGAAATATATTAAAAACTCTATCTCATCTAAATTCAATTCCCATCCTGGTGGCCTTAGAATCTCTCACAAAAGACAGCAAAATAAAAATTAAAAAAAGAAGCAGAAAAATAAGAGCCTTGTTGAGATTCAGTGACATCATGGCTTCTACATCCTCCTCTGCTCTCACCATCTCTTCCTCATCCAGCCTTGTTGACACCAAGGCTCTCCGCCAGTCGGCCGGAGCGTCGTCGCAATGCGTGTCACTTCCGACACTGCCTCCGCCACCTGTGCAGTCCCAGAAGCTTCCTTGGAAGAGCACCGCCTACTGTGAGAGCCATACTGGATATATATATATATATATATATAGCACAAGCACCTTAGTTGTATTAGTAAATTCAGATGATAAAGCTGGTTTTGTTTGTTTATGATGTTTCGGTTTTAGGCCGTAAGATTGCTCGCAATGTCATCGCCATGGCCACCGGAGAAGCGCCTGCTGAAGTTGCAACAGTTGAGACGCCAGAGATTGTCAAGACTATTCAAGAAGCTGTAGTTTTCTTTTATTACAATTAAATTTTTTTTTTAAACCAAGAAGAAAATTTCTTTTTTGGAGTAAATAAGAAAATGTTCAAGTAGTTATAACAAAAATATCACTTGGCTTGGTTTGTCAGTGGGACAAAGTTGAAGACAAGTATGCGGTGAGTTCACTTGCCGTGGCCGGTGTCGTTGCGCTTTGGGGCTCCACCGGGATGATCTCGGTACCGATCAACACCTAATAATTACTTTACATTCTATTTCAGCTGATTCTAGTCTTTTTTTTTTTTTTTTTTCAATAACTTTTCAAAATTTTTTAACTGCCTCATAGTGTGAATAATGAGACTAGTGAAGGGTTTCTGAGAGATGAATATACAATCTGTAACAGGCAATTGACAGGCTTCCTTTAATTCCTGGCGTTCTTGAGCTTGTAGGCATTGGATATTCCGGGGTAAGTGGGGTTTGTTTTATAGTATACGCGGATTCGAAATCTATGTCCTCTTGTTCTTTGATCATGTGTAAAAACTTGAAATTGGTGATTTTTCACCTCATATTTCTTGTCCATTTTGCAGTGGTTTGCATACAAGAACCTGGTTTTCCAGCCAGACAGGTAACAATTGTTTTCGGTTATTTTCATCTTATAAAAAAAAAAAAAAAAAAAAAGTATTTTAAAGTAACACAATTTTCTTAACACATGGTGAATGGAATTTCAGGGAGGTCTTCATACAGAAAATAAAAGACACATACAAGGAAATTATTGGGAGCAGCTAGAAGAACCTTTGAACAGAAAATGCAGCTGAGATAAGTTGAAAAATTTCCGGTTTTTGAAGCAAAATAATCTCAGAGCACTGTGCATAAAATTTGTGACAATATCTTTTTGTTTTGTTCTTATCATCAGATTTCTGACCAGAGTAAGTCCATGTAATTTAATTTGCTCTTTGCGAGATACTTGTAACTATTTATGATCTCTTATTTCCCTTTAAGCTCCATGTAATCGGAATAATAGAATTTGTTATGTCTTTGGAAGGAAAAGATTCGTCAAGTGAATTTGGTAAGTAATCTGCAGATTTTGAAAATGTCTACCGACTAGTCCGCTTAAGAAAATACTCCATATTGCCACTAAAGGCCGTTTTACAGAGCTTTTTAAAAGCTATTTTTTGCTTTCTGGGTTCAAAGGCCGTTTTTGAAAATGTTTGAATGATATGTTGGAAAAGCTTTAGCTTTCCGTGTAGAAAAGTCGTAACTCTTTGTAAAAGTTCTGTTAGTAGGCTTTTGAACTTGTACCAACTTCATTCTAACAATTTTATTGCATCAGAAAATTTGAAACTCATTTTAACCCATTAAATTCTTTTAAAAATATGGTTCAAAACACTCATTGAAAAGTTACGGTTTTTACTTTTCTAGTTCTATTATGGAAAAGCAAACGTTCTGCCAATGTGTCCTAAATCCTGACCCAATTGCCTAAGGGCTTTTTAACAGATTTTCACTAGCTTAAAAGGGTACAAATCTACTAGAAGAAAAAACCATTGGTATTGCTTCTGGAACTAGCAGCTTGGTCATATCTACTTTAGTCTTCAATCTTTCCTTTTATTTTTATTTATATTTATTTTTTTTGCTACTGAACAAATATATATATATATATATTTATCCAAGGAGGTTTAAAATAAAGCAAAATTTTGTGGACAAAGGACAGTCAATGTTCATAGACGATAGTAATATTGTATCTCCAACGGCATGTAGCTTTTTATTCATAACTTCAGTAATTAACAGAAAGCGTGACATATCTTATTCTTACTCAAACGACACAAAAATCTAAGGCACATATCAATGACATGTTGTTTTACTTGTAGAACTGCATAACCCAATGGTTACAAACACAGCACACAAATTTGATGCCAATAGATCCCGCACCAGTTGCTAAGACTAAGAACTCTTGTTGGCTCCGTCCCTTCCCCCCGGGTTCTGAGTCATCATAGCGACATCAAATGCGAAGGTGCTCCTCGCGGCAAAACTGTTCTCCGACGTGACGGGAAGAATTGCCTCCACAACTATAACATTTCCATGGTCTGGAATAGCTTTGTAACAAATCACCATTTAAATTACATTAATATTCACAAATATACATTTAAGAGTTGACGCATGCATTAAAGTTTCTGAATTCACCTTCATGAGAATGGCGTCCCCGTGTGGAACACTTTCAAACACGTTACCCCCAACATGTTCAACACCCTGCAACGTCAATATTAAGAAACTTTTCCTTAACAACAACTTGAGAAAATATATATAGTTTGTTCGTTGGTATTGTGATATATAAAGTAGTAGAGAAATGAAAATTATAAGATTATACCAGGATAAAAAGGGGCATTCTCTACAACATGAGGCAAGTCAAAGTTAACCCCCTTAATGTGTGGGTATTTGGAAGTGATTTGTTTGAGGGTCAGTCCCAGACCATCAGCAACATCAACCAGTTGCGTTAGGTGGTTAAAACCTTTGTAAAATTTGAGGATGTTCTTGACAACAATAGTATTGTGGCTGCACATTGCTATGTGAAAAACATGATTGAACTTTTGGTTCGAGCATGAATACAGGAAGGCATTCATTCCCTGGGCCTTTTCAGATGCAACTCTTCCTTCAAGAATTGAAGCTTTCGGATGGGGCCTGTAAATTAAGTTATTGTGACAGAAAATACTGTAGAAAACTTTATAAACATAATAGTTTCAAAACGATGATCCAAGCGAGCTTATAAGACGTTAAATAACATAGCAAACTGGAAATTGCATTTGATTCAAAAGAAAGCAAAACACACACACACACACACACACACGTACCAGGTATATCGGCGTAGACTTTGTCATGTACCAAAGCTATTAAGAGTCCCAATGAAACACCATCTTCATCAGTGACAAAGCACTTGGATACAGGACAAAGGCTGTAGAGCCTGCGGACATTAGACCCTGCCCTATCATCACTAACCACAGAGCAACCAAACACTGAGTGGCCGGCTAGAAGCCTGAGGATACGGTCCAACATTGCGTGTGCGTGCGGGTTGTTGGTGGACATGTGCGTGCGGGTTGTTGGTGGACATATGATCTACAATCTCGGCCGACGAGAGCTTAGCTCCTTCGCCAGCTTTTGCAATGATGTCGAAAACTCCGAGCTCAATCGTAGTCTGTAAGCTCATGGACATCACAGTGGACATCCCTAGCTGCATGGCGTGGGGGAATTCTTCCTCCTCTTCTTTCCTGTCACCGACAAGGACTTTTGGAATACCATTTCCAATTTCCAATGAGGACGCCATATATTGTTGGAAATTTGCAAGGGAAACAACTGATTTGGGTTATGCTGCTACCATGAAGAATGGATTGATTTATATTGACAAACTAAGACTACAAGAAATGTGATTTTAAGAGACCAAAGATTTTGTTACCAAAAAAAATTTGGTAGCAGAAAATAGAGTTTCTGTTACCAAACTTTGGTGGCTGAAAGGTGTAGACATTTTGTTACCAATTTTGGTAGCAAAAACGACATAATCCGCTACCAAATATTTTTGGTAACAGATGGCAGGGCGGGAATCGAATTTTAGTTCCCGCCGATAACATTTTGCTACCAAAACACTATTTGGTAACAAAATGCTAACATTTGCTACCAAAATTTGGTAGCAAATTGTAATATTTTGCTACCAAAATTATTTGGTAGCAAAAAAAATTGGCGGTAGGCCAAATTTTTCCCAGGTAGTGTTATTTGCTACCAAATGAAATTTTGGTAGCACATTATATATTTCCGCTACCAAAATTTTGGTAGCGCAATCGTACAATTTGCTACCAAACACATTTTGGTAGCAAAAATTTCCCCCTAATGTCATCTGTTACCAAAAATTTTTTGGTAACAAAATATTGTATTTTGCTACCAAAATTTGGTAACAGAAGATAAGTTTCTGCTATCAAATTTTGGTAGCAAAATATGTTATTTCAAATTTAAAACCTTATTTTGGTTGTAAAAATGTTGGCGGGAAACGAAAAATATTCCCGCTCAACTCATGTGTTACCAAATCTTTGTTGGTAGTAAAATAGTACATTTTGCTAACAAAATTTGATAACAAAAAATGAGTTTTTGTCACAAAATTTTGGTAGCAAAATATATTACGTTTGCTACCGAACCTATTTTGGTTGTGAAAACGTTGGCGGGAATTTAAAATATTTGTTGGGGATGGTTTTTCCTACCAAATTAAATTTGGTGAGAAAGTAATATATTTTGTGCTACCAAATGTTTGTGGCAAAATATAATTTTTACCTACCAAACTGTAAATTTGGTAGCGAAATATATTATTTTTTTCTAGTATATATTGATGATAATATCTTATTGCTTTATTATATAGAATAAGATATATCATTGTCGAAGTAGTATTTGACGGTTAACCCAAAAATAGAACTCCCAAGCTAGTTTCCGCCCTTCTTTGAAAAAAAAAAAAAAAGAAAAGAAAAGTCAGTTCCCGCCCTTCCATGAAATTTTTTTAAAAACTTCTTAATTATAATAAAGGAGTAGATATCAACTCTATTGTTCATTTTTCGTAGTAAAAAACGCACCGTTTAGGTGCTTTTCAACTTTTCCTTCCGTACTTTTCTTTGTGAAAAAGCTGCTTCCTTCTTATTTCTCCTCCCTCTCGTTCTTCAGTTCTTCTCTCTATCTTTCATCTCTCTTCCTCCGCTCATCTCTCTTTTCCTCCACCCAACACTCTCTCCTCCGTTAGCCCTCTCTCTCTCTCCTCTCTCTTCTTGCACCCCTTTGTTTCCCACCGCTCCACTCTTTCTCCTCCCTCAGATATCTGATCGCCACCATCTCTCTCTCACCCTCCCCTCCTTTCTCTCTCCTGTCATTGTCCGCTGTCAACGTTGTCTCTCTCTCTCTCTCCATCTAGCTATCGTGCTGTCAACATCGATCTAAGCCTCGCGATCACAATCTCATGATCTCAGCCTCTCAATCGCACTCGGCAGCGCCGTCTACGCGTTCTACCTATGGATCGTGATCTCTCTTCTGGGTGAGTCTGGGCTTGCAGTGGGTTTTCGGCGATTAAGCTGACAGTTTTTTTTTTTTTTTACCTGTTTGCTGATTTTTTGTTTCCGACCCCCCTAAAATTTTCAATTTGGGGGTTTCTTTTTTTTTTTTTTCCTTTAATTTATGAGATATGTTCATATACATGGCCCTTTTTTATGTTTTCTTTTTTCCTTTCCTCTGTTTGGTTGCTGGAAAATTGGAAGAAAACAAACAGAATTACTAAATCGTTTTTATTTTTTTTGATACGTTTCATTTTTTAGTTATTTATTTATTTATTTATTTTGTGCTTCGGGACATCAGTAAGTAAAAGAGAAATTTTTGAAGAAAAAGACTATTTTTTTCCCCTTTTTTTAAGAATTTTCTTTTTATTTTTATTTTTTAATTCGTCGCAACGGTTCCCACGAGACCCATATAGGGGAATTCAAAAGGGACAATGTTGTCTAAAGTTTGGTCACAGAGAGGTTTTGGAAAGCTGTTGTTGATTATAAAGCAGTAAGTTTTTAATTAATAATTTCTGTTAGGACATTATGTTTAGTATTGATCTTTATCAACATTTAAAAATGGCTTAATATGTTTATTTTATGTTGGTTCTGCATGACCTTTGCACAGAGGAACTGGAGAATGTGATTATAGTTGTTAAGACAAGCAGAAAGCTTTTAATTTAGAGCTAAAACCTGTCAACGAAGAGGTATTTTTCAGAATTCCATTAACTTGACATTTTAATATTAGTTCTGTATTGTTCTTTTCTTATTAAGTGCAGTTAATATATAGCTTTGGTTTTAATTATTTGTTCTTTCAATTTGACACTCATTGTACCCCGAAGTATGAACCATTTCATGTATACGAGTTTGGTGTTTGATATCAGCTTTCTCCTTAGGATGGCTATGCAGTAGAATAGGTTGAGATATGTGTGCTATTGCATTCCTTTTGATTTAATTTGGGTTAGCAATCTGGTCCCTTTACCATACCTACTCCGGATAAATTTTCCCTTTCGTTCTGCAGACAAAGAGGAGTCGGATACCATCAACTAGTCAAATAAGCACAAAGCAATGTTGGAGTATAAATCAGTCAGTTTTTAAAATTTTTTTTATTTATTTTTATTTTTTACAATATTTATACTTTTGGATCTTAATTATTAATTATTACCAACATTTAGATTGGCTCATTTTGTTTGTTTTTAAGTTGGCTCTGGGCAACAATAGAGGAAATAGAGAATGTGATCATGGTTGTATGACGAGCTTTTTATTTTTTATTTTTATTTTATTTTATTTTATATTTTTTCCTTGTGTCTTTGCTGATATATGAAAGCAACAGGGTATATGCAAGAAAGCTCATGTCTTATATGTTCTTTCTAATTCGTTTTACTATGGATCATCGGAGCAGATTGTGTTAATAGTTAATCGGTTTCTTAGGTTTTCTTTATTCTTATATGCATTTGTATGAGTAATTAGATTGTGATTGTAATTTTTTTTCATGACAACTTTAATTTTGTACTGTGTAGGGTTCTTGGGATTTCAACCGGAGTGCAAGTGCCGAAAGATAACAATCAAGTAGTAAACAGAGTAACATGATATGTGTGAATAGGTAGGCGGGGTTGATATTTTTTCTGCTTTAAGATTGATTAGATTGCTCTTTATCTGAATGTTGATCTTAAGGGAGACAGACATCAATTTTTCTGCTGTACTTTTCATCAATTGTGAGTTGCTTTTTTTATAAATAATGACAGTACTTTCTAATTTCTTAGTCACTTGTATTATTTGTCTCTTATTAATTCATTTTCATTTTTAGTTGACATATGTATTATGCATTTTCCTTTTTAATCATTTGCTGCTTTATTGTTGAAGACCCTCAATCCTTTGGAGATAAATTTTGGTTTATTTTGTAGAGCTTGTGGTCTATGATATTCAGTTGTGGGAAGATTATAACTACAAAGCATTCTCTCACTTGGCTGCATGGGGTGCTTGACTATAAGCTTTTGATGGCCTTTTCACCCTATGGTCAGAAGACAATTTGGGAGAAGTGTTCTTTTACCTTATGGTCAGAAGATAATTAGACAAAGGAAATGTATTAGGATACACATAGTTCTTAGGCTTTGTTGTTAGTGATTGTACTTTTTTGCGTTGATATTATGGTCATGAGACTACAATTTGTAATGTATAAAATGGATTTTTTCATAATTATTTATAGTTGTTTTATTTATTTATTTTAATTATAAAGTGTTGTACAATTCGCTACCAAATAAATTTTGCTACCAGAAAATTTGGTAACTAAATCACATATTTTCTGCTACCAAATACCTTTTGTTACCAAAAATTAGGTAACTGAATCTCCTACTTTTGGCTACCAAAATACATTTTGTTACCAAAATTTTGGTACCTGAAATTATAGACTTTTTGTTACCAAATATCTTTTGTTACCGAATTTTTTTGGTAACTGAATATCACATTTTTTGCTACCAAATACATTTTGTTACCGAAATCAATTTTGGTAACAAAAAGTTTTTGCTACCAAAAATTTGGCAACAAATACTTTTTGCGACTGACTTTCCGCTACCAAATATATTTGGTAACAAAAACTTATTGTTACCAAAAACATGACTTTCAGCTACCGAATTTTTGGTAACTGAAAATCGATTTTCTTGTAGTGAAGTGATGGATTACCGGACTAGCAAAAAAAAGAAAAATAAATAAATAAAATGATTGATTATCGTAATACGTGCACATTGGTCCAAAAAATAATATTTCTACAAGAAAACAAATAGATACAAATATGTTAGAATATGTCAGCATCTGCGTGGTCATGATGATTAAGTTGTCCCTACTCGGCTTCAGGAGAGGAAAATCTGTAATTTCCTAACTAGTTAGGAGCTAGCAAAAATATGGAATAGACCACCACCAGAAATCCGAATTAACTTGAACTGCATATATAAATCGACAATTTACCAACAAGATTATAATTTCCATCATGATCATGAACATGAGAAACTGAAAATGTAATACTGACAGGATATTTCAAATGTGTATTGAGTAATATTCCTACGTGAAAGCCTTGGTTCTTGACAAATAAATTATGGAATTAAAAAGATTTCAAACAAGCTTACATCAACTCATAAAGAGATATGGGCGAATAGAGAAGACTAGAGTGACTATAATACCTAAATAATTATTTCCAAATTAAAAAAATATATTCAAAGTCAGCAATGTCAAAAATGTAATAAGAAGCACTTGAATAAAATGACCCAACTTATGATTACTAAAATTCATCATAGGAATGGTATTCAATGAGACTAAAAGCGCCCCCCCCCCCCCCCCCACCCCCTCCTTTTTTTTTAAAAAACTAAAAGCTACAATATGAATGTCGGGACAACAAAATTAAGTTTATACAATGTAATTGAAGATTATATGTTGACATTTAAAAAATTAGAGTTAATTTAAATATTTTTTACTTATTATCCAGCAACTGTTGCATCTTTTAACTAGCTAATTAAATTGAGGGATGAAATCGTCAAAGTAGTACATTACTTAATTTGAAGCATATATGATTCAAAATTATTACTTGCTTTAAATTGTATACAAATATTTACACGTAGTGTGATAGTATATATGTGTATTCCTTGCATGGTTAAGAAAATCATCAAATTGACAAAAGGAAAGTTTTCTTAAATCGTTATTATAGAGTTTAGAAAAGTAAGAACGATATCTTTAAGCAATTATGCTGTGAAATATTTAAGAAGGAAAATGAACTTGTCAGTGATTGTTATCTTTTATATGTAAGAAGAGGCTGGCTAATTATTGAAAAATAAGGAAAAAAAAAAAGTTAATTCTTAGGCACTTGTAGTTGAATTTTAAGTAGAGCTGATTTTTTTTTCCTAATGTAAATCGTAAAATATTATTACAAATAAAAGAAAGAATGTACAAATCTAAGATAGAAAAAAGACAAAGCGAAAACAAATTAACATTTGCATTAAATTAAATTAATTTTACTTTAAATGAAAGATTTAAATTTGAAAGATTTGTATTAGATTTGAAAATTTTTGGTTAGGAATGAGGTTTTCCATTTTCACGTGAGACGTATATTGGCTTTCTGTAACAAATTTAATGAAAAGTAAACATATATGGGGTACATTGTAATAATTTAGAAATTAATTTTAGACCGTTAATTACTAAATTTAGAAATTTAAGGGACAAGTTGTAAAAAAAAAAGAGAAAAAAAATCAAGTTTAAGTAATATCAGTGCTAAATATCCCTATCTTGTGGAAATATACACAAATTTATGTCATTTTTCTCTGACTAAGTGCTATAATGTGATACACATGCATATTATAAAAAGTTCATCAAGCAAGTCACATTTATGTAGCTTGCACTTAAATGTTTGAGTAAATTGCTGGTCCATGAACTTTTTATGAGAGTGCCAATTGGTCCCTCAACCTTTTTTTTTGGATTGGTTGGTCTCCAAACTTCTAAAAAGGGTGCAAAAGAGGGTAAAACCCTAATATCTGTCTAAAATGTCATAGTTTTGTCCCACGTGCCATGCACATGGCTACAGTTAGGGGTGAAAATGGTAAAACAAGAAGCATATATGATTTTGGAGGGAATAAATTGCGGATTTTTGATAAAATTATGGTTTTGTTTTTCCTTTTTCTCCTTTATGCAGAGGCTCTTCGAATTAGCTCCAAGGAGATCCTCAATGGCACCACCGAGCTGCTTTTGTGACAGGCCAAGCAAGTTGATGACGGCGTGGATAGATGCAAACCCAGGGCATAGGTTCTATGTGTCCGAGATGGCTGATGTAACAATTTTTTTTTTATATTTTTTTATTTTTGGAAGAAAAAATTCGAACTGATATTTAATTTTTCTACATAGACTGGTGGGTGTGTATTTTGGAGGTGGTTTGATCCACCAATATCTAGACAGATCATACTTGGTTTGTTGGGAAGGATTAACGAGTTGGAAGCCCAACTAAGGGGACTGGTGCAGCAAGACCATGGGAATGTGAAGGGAATCAATATTTGGAAGCTCCTATTAATTTGTATCTCTTGTGGTTTTGTTGCTATATATTATTTTATGTAGCAAAGACAGTGGAAAAGTGTCTGTTGAGTAAAGGTTGGATGTTTGTATTGTTTTGTTTGTATCTCTTTAGATTTTAGTGCTTTTTTTTTTTTTTTTGCCTTCTAAGTAAGTGGACTCAAATTTTGGAAATTGTGTGAAGTCCCCAATGCCAATCGTAGTTGTAAAGGATCTCTAATTTGACAATAAATGAAAAATATCAATTTGGAGAATTACATTAGTATTTATTATTTTGCTATACTTGTTTTAATTGTGTTTGGATTATTAGGGATTAATTTGTTTGCCTTTTGTTTTGATTTTGAATTTTGGAAATATGTTGTTTCAAAAATATAACAACGAAAAACGCTCATAAACCTGTATGCCGTCGAAGCAATGTGTCAAGTAACAATTGTTTGGAAAACAAAAAGCAAAATCTGAAACTTAATCTTCATTTTCATATTAATATTTCGGTTGGTTGAACTATACAATTATCATGTGTATACAAAAAGAAAAGCTTCTGTGATTCTATTTGTATCCGTCAACTATGTTATTTCTATGCTTGTTGTAGTCTTGGGTTGATGTAGCCGTGAGTGTTGGCTGCTGGTGTTGCAGTGGGGATTGGATGCATGTGGTAGGTTTTCTTGTTGTGTTCCTCATGCCCAAAATGGCTTGCATTAAATAACTCACACATATTTTTGAGCAACACGTCATACTTTAGAAACTCACTGAAATGTGATCGGGTCCACTAAGACAGATCAAGTTTCGAGAGTCATTCCCATGTCTCCTTGCTAGTTTCTTTAAATTTGTTCATTTCATCTTCAAACCTGTGACATAAAAAAAGAAAAAAAAAAAAAAAAAAAACAGTTACAAATGGCCAAAATGTCAAAGACAAAAAAAAAAAAAAAAAAAAAAGAAAAGAAAAAAGTATACCTAGGAACTGTAGTGGCACAAGCAGCATTTTGAAGCATTTGTTTTAGCAGCAGGCCCTTGTGGTTGGTTTTGTAGTTGTTGGACAAATGGCGCACACAAAACCGATGTGGAGCTTCATCAAAAGTTGTCTTGGCAGCCTCTATAAGCCCTTTCTGCCGATCAAATATCCAAGTGATCTGATCATTGCATATTTTTCCCAAGCCTTCATTGAGGAACTCCAAAAACCAAGCCCAAGTACTATAGCAGTCTGACTCTACAACAGCATAAGCTATGGGATATATTGCATTGTTTCGATCAATGTCAACACCCTTGATGAAACAACCATCTAGTCCAACGACTGGCCTGCAGCCACTAAGAAACCCTTTCTTACAAGCATCAAAGCAAACATATATTCTCCCAAATTTGGTAACACCATCAGCTGTTGTATTGCACTTCATTGTCACTGTTGAACCGGCCGTATTTGAAGTTAGTAGCTCTTCACAGTGGTCCTAAGGTTGTCATATTGTTCTTTTATTGAACCTTCAAAGACTTGCATGGCATATTTCCTAGCCCTGTAATGATATCATTATCAACCTGGATGTCATCAACATCTTGTTGCTTAAACCTGGATAAAGCCCAAGTCGGATTGGCATGCCACTTATTCAAGCACTTCTTTGCCAACCACCATGAATTGATTTTCTTGGTGGAAAAATCTAGGCCGCAAGTATGTTCATCATTTAGAGTCCTCACCTTGAAAGAAATCCTATCTCTTTCCACCGAGGCATAAGCCATTCATGGACAATAATTCTGACACTTTGCCCTAACCCACGTTGTTCATTCTTCATCAACCTTACTGCCCTATGTTGCACTATTGAATATTCCTTAATAACTCTTTTCAATCAACCACGTGTTGGAAAAAGCAATTCAATTTTAAACTTTGGATCCCTAATGTCAATAGCCTCATTAAACTCATTATATGGACTCCCTCTCATCTCTCTACCAAGTGGCTCATCCTCGTCTTCTGAACTTTCATTGTCGATGAAATCAGAGTTATAATTATCACTCTCCGCGTGCTCAGCAGGAATCTCAGTGAAAGAAGTGTCATGGAAACCTTGCCAACTGATTGTAGGATATCATTGATACGATGAAGCATATAGTTTTCCTCCTTGTCTGACTGCTCAAACTCAGAGTCATTCATCTCCTCCTCGACGTGGGGCTCATGAAACTTCAGTGGTAGGCTCGGGAAAAGTGGGAGGAGGATTAGTCAATGTTGTTTCAGTTGGCTCGGGAATAGGATTACTTGGAGGCTCAGTGTCAACAGTATATAGCTGGGTAAGATCAAACTCAAATGGCCCTTCCTCATACCCATTGAACTCATATACATCTAAATCTGTAACCTCTGGTCGATCAGGGGCTGTGTAAAAAAATTTTAGTTACAAAATGAAAAAACACAATTACAAGTTCAAAACCTTAATCTTAAACAACCAACAAGGCATATATATTAAAGCCATCAAAAAACAAAAAACCCGTGAAACAAGCGCTAGTGACTAAAATAATAAACATCTGGAGTTCAGTAACATGTGGTATTAAAAAAATAAAACTTTAGACATTAGTAAAATATTCCCACTAAAATCATGGATTTCAAACACATGATAAACTAAAAATAAACACACAAACATAGAAATAAATGCGACTACAATCATAAACAAATAATAAATAATCTAGGAATCAATATAAGAATAAAAACAACGAAAATCAATGTCTCAAAAAAAAAAAAAAAAAAAAAACACTCCATCAGATGATTATCTAATCCCTAAGAAATCAACAGGTCTGTAATCTTATGCCTAAAAAACGCAAAATATTATATAATTAATTGATAAAAATATAATAATAACATAGATTCCCAGACACCAAAACCTTATTGAAGCCCATTTATATATTATGGGCTTTACTGATGAATCTTCTCTTTCTTTTTCTTTTTTTTGTTTTCCTTCATGTTTCGTGATCATGGACACTTTCTCTAACCACATATGGGCATTAAATCTTTGTTTGTTTGTTTGTTTTTTTTTTTTTCCATTTATATTCTTGTTTGATACACATTAGTTTAGTATGAATCTATTAAAATTTTCGATTGAGATAAGTTGGACACATCAAGTATAATATGATATGGGCTTTGAATTTTCCACTTGGAAAAAAATGCCATGGGAAAGGACTTGAACCACACAAATTTAAAGATCAATGCACCAATAAATACAAAAAATTAATACTAAACTAATATGACTCAAAATTAAACTAAAGTTAACCAAAATTTGTATCATATTAGTCAATAATGAGGAATTTATGTCACGTTGGTCAATAGATGAAAAAAAAAAAAGAAAAAGTGGTTCTTTAGGTAATTTTCTCTAATGGGGTGTCATAGAATGTGAGGTTTGTGTGATTGAGCACAACAATTATTAATGACTATTAGACCCTCTCTAATTTGAGTAGAGACTATAATGAAGAAACAAGAAATTAAACTAATTACTCTAGATTGTGATTATAAGCAATCGTCAAAGAAATATGTGTATGCGACATTAATTGTTATTTCAGAATAGATTTAATAATTCCTTGAATAAACAAATATGCACGTAGGTCTTCCTCATCCATAAACTTGTGTTCAATGTCTACCTACCTTTACAATGTTTGACTATTCTCCTCAGTAACACATGGTAGGCCATTGTGTGATGAATGATTGAAAAATCAACGTATTGGCTCAAGTAAAGGGAATAATAAATAAGAAAATAATAAAGTAAAAAGGGAGAAGATGAACATAGAGATATTTAATGTATATGAACTTATGTTGGCTACTAAAAACAAAGAATTCATTAGTAAGCAAAAGTATGAATGAGCTCACATATAAATATAAATTACAATATATAAAATTGGGTAAGTTGCTTACTACTAACAAATCTACTGATTCAATACATGTTCTAAATTATAATAATTATAAATAAATCAAAATTTCCTAATAAAGATAATTACATACAAAATAGTTACTTTCCCTAATATTAATACTAATTCTTGATATCAAGGAGTTTCTTCAATCTTTATTAGAATTTAGACAAGATAAAAGAATACCGAATGTATTGTAATCCTAGTTGAAATAGCGTGCGTTTAAAGGGCATACATACTAAAATATATCATTGCATATTTATTTTATAGACATAAGAGTCAAAATTTTCAAAGATATAATATTTTTTTACACTGGTTAAAATTTTTTTGACACATACGTTAGGCTATTAAAAAAAAAATGAAAGTAAATACATATTTAAAAATATATTTTTATTGGGACAACAGATTTTAATGGAAAAAAAAATAAGAGAATAAAAAAAAGACAAATTTAGAAGAAGTTATTAAAGGAAAAAAAGAAGTGAAATCAAGGGAAAAAAAAAAAGAAGAAGAAGATATCATCGCAAGAAGACAAAATAACTTAACTAAATTTTTGAATGATATTTTTATGGAACTTCACTTTTTAAAAATAGTTATAGAAAATTTGATTCAGAAAGTAAATCCGTTAAAAAAAAATTGTTATGGAAAAAAAAAAAGAGAATAAAAAAGACAAATTTAGAAGAAGTTATTAGAGATAAAAAAAAGTGAAATCAAGGAAAAGTATAATATATATATATATATATATAGACGTTATCATCAAAAGACAAAACAACTTAAAAAATTTTTTTATTAGCGTTTTTAGGAAACTGCACTCCTTTAAATAGTTATAGATACATGCCTTAAAGAAATAATGCAATGGATGTAGACTTAAGAAAGACAACGAACTTGCCAATAATGGCAATTACGTGATTAAGATGTGGAGAACAAGTAAAGCAATTGCAAATTCTTAAATACTTCATGGTTGAGTAAAAGACTAACACTCTAGCACTCGGCTAGAATTCAAAGTGCCTTGTATATCATGTAGGCCAAATAGTCTTCTTGATTCGAGGAAAGATCCGAATTTCAAAGTAGATATATACAAAAATGCTTTCTAGCACGAATGGTGGATTCACGACCCTACGAGGGGTGGGCCCCACGTTATAATTTTTTTAAAATTTTATTTTAGGAAATATTGGTAAGTTAACGTTAGATGAAGAGTCAAAGCCATTTCTTGCTGAAGATTCAAGAATTTGGCAGCATCACTAGCAGCCCATCGTCCCGCGAAACCAAAAACATGGCCGGGAAATCAATATTTCAACAAATCCAAATGAAGTTATCTTTGGTGTTAGTGGTGATCACAGTGGACAAAAACCTCAGTTTGGGTGAGGAAGGCAGTGTGGAACGATAAATAGGAGATTGACGACATTGAGGAAAAAGGTGATGGCCATGTCGAAGCCAAGGTCGGCGGAGAGGTAAGAGAGGGTCGATCACAGAGGGAAGGAGGGAGCGAGTTCGACTAAGAGATGGTTCCGGTGGATTCCCATCGTTGTTATGGGATTGAGGACTCAGTAGCGATGACGTGGGATCCAAAATTTTGGACCTGTTTCACAAAGTTTTTTAGAAGCTGTTTGGCTTTCTAAGTCCAAACAGATAGGAAGGTGAAGACAAAGAAGGGACGAGAGAGAAAATAATATGTTACCAAATAACAGGGAAAAAAAAAAAAATATATATATATATATATATATAAAAGGAGGTGTTGTCTTGTCTCCATTTTATTTAATGAATAAAATAAGAAGAGCTTTCTGTGTACTCTTTACTAATAAATCTTTTTTTTTTTTTTTTAAGTATGTGATTATAGGTACATCACTCAATCACTCTGAATCTTTCAATTGTTACTTCCTTTTATTCTTATTGAATGTATACACAAATTCAGTACGAATAGATTTATATATTTGTCAATTAAGATAGCTAGGAAACGTAAGTACCTAAGATGGACTTTGAATTTTGCACTTGAAAATAGTGACATAAGATGTGACGTTGTGTGATTGAGCACAACAATGACCATTAGTCAGTCTAATATATATATTATAATGAAAGATGCATCAAGATTTTAAACTTGTAAATGTGAATAGTGTTTTTTTGGGTTGGAAATCAATTTGAATAGTTGAATAATCAAAGAAATGTGAAGCATTATTTCAACTATTTAGCTTTCACTCCGTGGACATATTAAATTTCCAACGTAAAGTAGGAAAAACTTCATTCCAATAATAGCAATATCGTATACCCAAGGACATGTAGCCTTTTTATTTATAACTTCAAACGTTTAATCGAAAGCGTGATACATTATATTTTTATTTAAATAATATAAAAATCCGAGCCATAAAATAACATGTCATTTTTACTTATAGAACTCCATAACCCAAAGATTACAAACACAACACACAAATCTAATGCCACTAAACCCAGCACCAGTTGCTAAGGCTAAGAACTCTTGTTGGCTCCGTTCCTTTCCCCCACCGTGTTGATTTATCATTCCCACATCAAATGCGAACGTGTTCCTCGTAGCAAAACTGTTCTCCGGCATGATCTGAAGAATTGCCTCCACAACTATAACTTTTCCATGGTCTGGAATTGCTTTGTAACAATTTTTCAATATCTTTAAGCATTGTTCGTCACTCCAATCATGAAGGATCCACTACAATATCATCATTTATAATACATCAATATTTACAAAATATACTTACTTGAAAAGGTGATTGGGTTGAATGGTGGTGCTAAAACAATATTACCCCTAAATATACTTTAGTTGATGAATAGAAGTTTTAGAATTCACCTTCATAAAAATGGCATCCCCGTGCGGAACACTTTCAAACATGTTACCGCCGACATGTTCAACGCCTGCAATGTTAATGTTAATAAACTGTTACTTTTAGTATGCAAATTTCAAATTATATCGTGCGATGTAACCATGTTTGTTGGTATCGTGATATCCATACACACATATATATATATATATATGTAATAATCGAATAATAATCGATTAGTTCACAACCTAATTCAACCTCCAAGAATGAACGATAATCAAAAAAGTAAATCACACATAAAAGGCACGAATTTTTACACAGGTTCGCCTAATGGATAATAACGTTCTATTTCTACCACCACCGCATATTCCCCTGTGATAATGATTGATGAATTACAAGAGCTTCCCAAACACTCACTCACTAATTGTGTTTTCTCTCTCTCTCAATGGTGTTTCCCAGTCCTCAATTATGATCTCTCATTATACAGATAAAACCCTAGCATCCCTTTATATAGGTGTACAAGAAAAAAGCATTAAAAAAAACCGACAGTCGGAGCCGTACGGACTTGGCTCGCGACCCAGTGCTGCGGCGCCCTCCTCTGGAGCTGCAGCGCCCAAAAACTCCCTCACCCAAGTCGTAGCGCAGCAGTGCCCTTCCCTGGCGCTGCGGTGCTGTGAACCTCCATTCTGGGCCGCTGCAGCGCTCCGGAAAACTCTCCGTAGTTATGCGGCGCCCTTGACCTGGCGCTGCAGTGCTGCAGCCCCCCCCCCCCCCCTTTTTTGTTGCTAGATTTGGCTCCACACACCTCAACAAATATATGTATATATATATAATATATTTGAGTAGATAGAGAAATGAAATCTATAAGATTATACCTGGATAAGAAGGGGCATTCTCTACAACATGAGGCAAGTCATAATTAATACCCTTAATATGTGGGTATTTTGAAATGATTTGATTAAGGATCACTCCCAGGCCGCCACCAACATCTGCCAGTTGCTTAAGGTCGTCAAAACCTTCGTAAAACTTGAGGATGGTCTTGACAACAATAGTAGTTTGGCTGTGCATCGCTGTGTTGAAAACATGATTGAACTTTTGGTCTGAGCGTGAATACACGAAGGCATTCATTCCATGGGCCTTTTCGAATGCAACTCCTCCTTCAAGAATTGAAGCTTTCAGATGGGGCCTATAAATTCATTGCAAATCACACAGAGTGCCAGGCTAAATTAAGCCCCCCATTTGAATAATAAGTTTGAAAAATAAATTCGAATTTTTTGTAAGGGAAAATATGGTAGAAAACTAGTTAAACAGTTCCTAAAAACGGTCTCCAAATAATAATCCAAACAGGCTATAAGATGTTAAATAGCATGCAAACTGTCAAATATTGCATTTGATTCAAAAGAAAACAAAACGTATCTATAAATATACCAGCTATCCATGAAGACTTTGTCTTGTCCCAAAGCTATAATGGGTCCCAATGAAACACCATCTTCATTAGTGACAAAGTACTTGGACACAGGACAAAGGCTGTAGAGCCTGCTGGCATTAAACCCTGCACTTTCATCACTAACCACAGAGCAATTAAGCACCGAGTGGCTCGCTAGAAGCCTGAGCATACGGTCCAACATGATGGGTGCGTCGGGATTGTTGGTGGACATCTGAGCTACAATCTCGGCCGACGAGAGCTTAGCTCCTTCGCCGGCTTTCGCAATGATGTCGAAAACTCCGAGCTCAATCGCAGTCTGTAAGCTCATGGACATCACAGGGGACATCACTAGCTGCATGGCGTGCGAGAATTCTTCCTCTTCTTCTTTCCTGTCATGGCCAAGAACTTTCGAAGCACCATTTCTAAGTTCCAATGAGGAAGCCATATTTGCGGAAGGTTTGTTGTTTTTTTTTTTCGCGCTACTGGGTGAAGTTTGCAAAGGGAAATAATTAGTATGCTTCTACGTTGAAGAATGGGTTCGTTTATATAGACAAACTAAATGATTGGATTACCTTTATGCCTGCATATTGGTCAAAATAAATATTTAAGTTTGTTAGCGTGATCTGCACGGTGTTTAAGTCGTCAAAATAAGATATTTATTGAATTTTCCACTTGGAAATAATGTCATGGGAAAGCACCCGATCGACATAAATTTAAAGATTAATACATCAATATGATACAAAAAATTAATACTAGACTATTATGTCACAAAATTAAATTAAAATTAACTTAAATTTATGTTATGTTAGTCAAAAATAAAAAATTTGTATTATGTTGATCAATAGATATAAAATAATAATAATAATAATAATAATAATAGTAAGTGGTTTTTCAGGTAATTTTCTCCAATGGGTTGCCATAGAATGTGAGGTTTGTGTGATTGGGCACAACAATTATTAATGACTATTAGACCCTCTCTAATTTGAGTAGAGACTATAATGAACAGTCAAGAAATTAAACTAATTACTCTGGATTGTGAATATAAACAATCATCAAAGAAATATGTGTATGAGATATTGTTATTTCAGAATAGATTTAATAATTCCTCGAATAAAAGTACAAATATGCGCGTAGGTCCTCCTCATCCATAAGCTTGTGTTCAAATGTCTACCCACCTTTACAAGGTTTGACCATTCTCCTAAGTAACATATGGTACGCCATTGTGTGATGCATCCTTCGTCGCATGATTGAAAAATCAACATATTTACTCAAGTAAATTTACAATAGCTTATTCTCATTGTAAGTTTATAATAGGTTATAATAGCTTATTCTCATTAAGAATGTGTATAGAATAAATTTACAATAACTTATTCTTATTAGGAATTTGAATAAATTAAACGCACGAATGATATTTGTAATGATCATGATTTCGAACTATGTAGGTCAAGTAAATAGCTTATCCGAAATCCAAATCCTCCTTTTGAGTTCTACCAATTATGGTTATGCATAAGTAAGCTCATAGTTCAAATAAACTTGAATTAAAATAAGTAAAACGAAAAATAGTGTGTTATAAACGATACATGTTATTTTATCATCAAAAATAATTTTTTTTTATCTATTCTAAAAAAGTTAACAATTATTAGATAATTATATGATATTAGATAAATAAAATAAGATAGATGAGGCAGTTTAACATAAATATTAAAAATTAGAAAGCATTTTGACACAAAAGCAAATATCATGGGATATTTTGATACAAAAAGCCAAGATTATGGGGCATTTTGACATAAAAAACAAATGAAAAAACTAATGAAAACTAACTGAGTGGTATCTTGACACACGTGTCAAAATTCAAAAGGTATAACAGATACATTTCACAGTTTAGAACGCATATTGACGCTAATTTTGGAGGAATGTCATTGTGATAATGCCTATCTTTTTTTTTTTTTTTTTTTTTTTTTTTATGGTAATTCTTCGCAATTATATATGATAATGTCTCTTTTCCCACTTTTTGTCTTCTTTTAATAGCTAGTTTATAAAATTAGATGTCTAATGAAATTGCATCGTTCTTTAAGATGATAACATTGTTATAATGACTATATCTTATTTTGTTTTAACTTCTTTGTGATAATTCCGACGTGATTACGATTTTGGGGGTAAGATAAAGCATTGGAACCGAAAAAAAATTGAAAAAGCGTTGGAACCCATAATTCTTTAATGTTCATTAATGTCCTTTTTTGAATATTTTAATTCAATCGTTTAATATCAATCAAATTTCGTTCTTTTAAGGATTTATTATTTCTTTAAAAACACTTTCGATCTTTGGGTTAACTTTTCTATATTTGTAATTATGAAAATTTTTTGACCGTTTCTAAAGATTATCGAATCACTTTTTAACATTTCTTTATTCATTTTATTTCAATTTATTATAAGAGGATTATAGCATTTTACAGATTCTGTTTTATACATTTCTACAAATAAAAAATTGTTGACCTTTTTAAAAAATATTGACTTCTAAATGGACATTCATAATTACGAGAAACTGAGAAATTGATCCTGGCAATATATTCCAAAGTGTTCAACTTTACAATTAATGTCTAAAGTAAAATTGAATGGGATAATTGAGTAAAATAAACAGTACTGGTGACGTCAACAAAAATTTATTTTTTTAAAAGGGCATAATTTAAAAGAGAGAGAGAGAGAGAGAGAGAGAGATGATTTATTGTAGATAAGACAAAGTTCCTCAAAAAATTAAAAATAAAAAAAGATAAGACGTAGTTACTTGTATTAAAGTTGCAATTTATATTTGATTGGATATCCTTAAAATTAAAATTTTAAATTTTAAGTGATTTATTAGTATTAGATAACTTATTGATATAGTAACTTATGTTATATAAAGTCTATTCATAATACTCATTATCATTGAGTTTTCTCTATTACCTAGTTCGTGATCGTAGATATATTAACTAATCACCTTAAATCTTTTTATTCCCTAATTCCTTGTATATTTGTATTACATACATATAATAGTACCATGAGATTATACTCAAATGGGTATCTGATCCTCCATGTACTTCTAGCACCTTACCTTGACGATTGACGATTGCCGATTGCATGCTCATGCGATCTCCTTTGAAGATTGTCATCTTGACACCTATGCACCATCTTTCGATAATTGTTGTCCCTGTAATACCCGGAATTTTTATGGACTTAAGATTTCTCTTTTTATTAGAAATTAGAAGTCCCCATGCTATGTTTATGAGATGTTTTCATGAAAAATTATGAATCACATGTGAAATTCGTAATTTTAATAGCCAATGTTAGAATTTTCTTTTAAACCGGCTACGAGACTCGGAAAAAATGCCGAGGTTGGTAAACGGCATTTTGAGTCAAAAAGGACAAAAAAAGAAAGAAAAAGAATGAAAAAGGATGAAATTTTAAGAAAGTCAAAGGTTTGACCAAAAAAGTCAACTTCGACCAAAAAGTCAAAGGTTGACCAAGGACGGGTCAAAAATGTTGACCTCGAAAAATGATGAATTGCAGTATAAGAAGAGACTGCAAAAAGCTTTCAATGGTCAAGAAAGCAAAAATAAGCCGTAAAAACCACCCTAGAAATCAAGCACACCGAATCAAGAATTAAAGGGCAAAAAGGTCTCCGAAAAATTGGAGAAATAAAGTTTTCGGTTCAATCTTTACAAGGATGAATTTTGGATCAAAATTATGGAGCACAATATTTTTAATATTTGTGTGACAAAAAGGAAAGGAAATGAATTATTTTAAAGGAGAAAAATGGCAAACAAGACCCTTATTTAAGGGAATAAGTGTGAACCAAGTTGGTAAGATGTGGAGTCCTCTCCATCAACCAAAGGATGCCACTTGGCTCTCCTATTTTTTCAGCCATCAAGCCCCCCCCCACACCCCATCATGTTCGGCTAACAACAAGAGAAAAAGAAAAGAAAATGGCTTGGTTTTGGTAACTAAATGGTAGTCCAATCCCAACTAACCAAATGAGCATGTGAACTTGGGATTCTCTCCCCAAGAAAATCCGGACACAATGGCCTTGGATTCCCCATGAAGTTCGGCAAAGCAAGGAAAGGAAAACAAAAGCAAAAGCCAAGAATTAAAGGAAAAGCAAGATAAGGCATAAAGCCTTGAATCAAGGAAAAAGTGAACCACTCTTGTCTATCACAAGTCACCCATCTTCTAGCCTTTCTTTTTGTTAAAAAAATGAGTCAAATCCCATGCCATTTCCCTTGGAATTTTCGGCAACAATCACAAGAAAAGAAGGAGACAAGCTCCTTGATTTAAGGACAAGCAACCAACTACTCCACTTCCTCTTTTTCCACTTCAAAATCCGGACATGAGCAGCCCCCATTCCCCTTCATTTTCGGCTGCACTTCAAGGACAAAAAGGCATGTGAGAAAGCCTTAAAATAAGGAGGAAAGTTGGTCAACAAAGCAAGCTAATCTCCCTCACTTTTTCCCCACAAAATCTGCTGCATGTCTCCCCTCTCCTTTCCCTTCATTTTCGGCAACAAGCTATCACTCCCTCCCTTGGAGTTTCGGCTGCAGCTAGGAGATGGAAGAGACATGACATAAAGCTACTTTTGAGGAGGAAAGCAAGCCAATTAACTCTCCCTTTTTCCATGACTTTCGGCAACCCTCCAAGCAGCTAAGAGCTGCCAGTTTTCAAGAGAAAACCGTGGGAGAGAGAGGGAGAAAGAGAAGAGGAAATCTGGAAAAAAATGCTAGAGCTTGAGCATGTGTGTTCTTCGGTTTTTCTAGGAGAGAAAGGAAAGAAATTTGTGAGCCATGGAGACCCATTTATGGGCACAAAACCGTGTGTTAGAGGAGTGAAAGAAAGAGAGAAAATCTGGAAAATTTTATGGAGTGAACCATGGTGGAGTTCGGCTTGGTGTGATGGAGCCAAGAGGAAAGATTTTTGGTGATTCTTGAAGCCAAAATCCGTGGACTTGAGAGGAAGGAAAAAGGTAAGAGAAAAACTTGGATTTCTCATCTTATAAAGTTGGTTTTGATGAGCAAGAAAAAAAGCTAACAAAAAGTTTCTTGGATTTCTATTTTTCTTGCAAAAATCCGTGAGCCATGGAGGAGCCAAATCCGTGGGTGAGCAAGCCAAGAAGAAAAATGAGATTTTCAAACCCTAACTTGGGTTAAGGTAACCTCTTAAACTAATCTTGGATTTAAGCTCAAGATAAGCATTTTTATGATGGTTTAAGATGGATTTGTAAGGACATAAGTCCAAGTTATTTTTCAGCCAATGATTTTCGGTGTATGTGCTTGATAGGGATTAGGGTTTGGTTGGCTTGTTTTATGATGTTTCTTGCATGATTTTTATGCTTGAAAAATTGATAGGATGCATGCTAGATGTGTTATTTAAGCCCCCTAAATTTTGGTCACAAATCAGCCCAAGGCAGTGGCTGATTTGCTTGAAGAAAAATAATGTTTGTGATGCTAGTTGATGAATGATGCAAGGATAGAACAATGCAACCCATAGGACGTTTTGTGGGCTGCATGGGCGTGAAGAATGGGCAAGAATGTATGCATGGGACGTTAGACACGTTGCTTGATGTATGTTTAAGCTCCCGATGTGATCGGTCGAGTTAGAATCCGCGAACTAAGACGTAAAACCGGATTAACAACCGAAACTGCCATTTCGGAGTCGAAACTGGCCAGTTTCGGGAAAGTGAAATTATCAGGCCCTTAGAGGCCGAACGGGTTAAAAGTTAAAACACGAAAGTTGTTCGGAACAACTTTTACTAGAGGACAACGCAGACAGAATCTTAAAATAAGGTTCCAAAGGCCTTCATTTTTATGAAATCCCGTGGCTAACTCCTGGAGCCAGTTTCACTCCGTTTTTCAGGATTAGCCACATTCAAACGAAAACTGGTACTGATCTAGCCAGAACTGGGTTTTGTGAAAAACATGAAAGTTTTAGCATTTTTCGATAGCTACAACTTTCGTGAAGACAAGTTTTTCAGAAAATGAATGCATTTTTAATCTGGGTTGATTTTATGAAGAGTGCTCAGGGAATCCGCGAATTTCCAGCACTTGGTTATAAAAACGTTTTCTAGAAAAATGTTAAGTGTCTCTAAAATGTTATTTTGACTACGAAAATCGTTCCAATGGCGATTTTCAGTCCGTAATGATTTTATGAAGTCCCGTTTTAAGAAAATGAATTTTTAGAGTTTTTGGGATTATTCACCCAAAGCTCTCAAGTTAAAGAGAAAAATGAGATTTTCCATAAGTTAAAGGAAAATGAGATTTTTCAAGAAGAGAAGTGGAATTTTTTTAAGAGTTTAGAATTGAAATTCCACATTTTTCCAAGAAGTAAAGAAAGTGATGATTTTAGACAAGTATTTTCAAGAGTAATGAAGTAAGAGCTTTTTACAAGCAAATGAGATTTTTGGAAGATAATTATATAATGTTTTCCAAAAATAATGAAATGGAGTTTTAAGGTAAAAATGGGTAATCAAGCCGATTACGAACGGTAACCGGAATTATATCCGAGTTACGGGGCTAAGCCCATAGCCCAACGTTAGACCCAAAGGGAGTTGACTTTAGTTGACCACATGTTGACTTGGGTTGACCAAGAGTTGACTTTAGGGTTACCCAATATAACCCTAAAGGATTCTAAAATTAATAAGATGGGCTAAGACCTTGGGTTATTGAAGAGATAATAACCCAATGGATTATGAATCAAGAAAAGTAAATTATAAGCCCAAGATAAAGGAAGTAACCGATCAGGCTTACAAGAGATATTAGAGGGGACATATAACACACACATCTAGGATTGCTCATAGATGTTGGTTAGGATACCAACATCATGTGTCGCGATTTATGATAAGATAAGTTGATCTTATCTTACACCTCCTTTGAAACAGGATTATGAACCTGTTGAGATATCGCAAGGAAGGATGTACGTCAAGAGCATAGGACTTAAGGTAAGTACAAACCTCACCTGTGGTATGGAAAAATAATATGTATGTTCAAATATGCTATGTTTCAAGATATGTTGAAATGCTTTAAAGATGTCATGTTTTGAAGATGTTTTCAAGATGCCATGTGTTAAGAATGTCATGTTTTAAAGATGCCATGCTATGTTTTATAAACGAAATGTTAAGTATGTATGATATAGTGACATCATGAAGTATGCTCACTAATGATAAGAAACTTGGTAAAAATACACAAGTAAGGTGTCGTACCAACCTCCACCAGGGTGGAGGATTTTTATGTTAAAGTTATGGATTCGCTCTCTCGTTTTTGTAAGAGGGTGTAATCACTTATGTTTCCTGGGTACAGTTAGGGACTTGCAATCCCATCTAACTGTATCTAGAGGCGCGCTATATGCTAAGGGTACGAACACTATGGGGCCCATAAGAAAGATAAGAAAGTTAAAAGAAATGCATAAATGGAACATAAATGGTTCATGCATATATTTTATGATGAAGTATGTTTCAAGATGTTTTTATGAAAATGTTTTGTGAGATCGCGTTTGTACTTGCTGAGCGTCAGCTCATCAGATATATTCCATACTGCAGGTTGAGATAAAAAGCTTGTAGCTTTACTTGGTGGGCTTGGAGATGATGCAGCGAGTGAAGGGCGGTGTGGGATACCACTACGCAATAATTTCCGCAATATGTTTAAAATTATGAAGTTTTCATGTATGTTAAAAGTCAAGTTATGTTATGTATGTATGAAATGTTCAAAGTACGATGCACAATTTTAGTGCATGGGTTTCAAGTCAAGATTTTTAAAATGAAATCCAAATTATGAAGTTCAAAGAAAGCTTTAAAAAAAAAAAACGATGTTCAAAAGAAGTCTCAAAAAAAAAAAAAAAAAAAAATTATTCCGCATTTAAAGTAAATTAAGTATGAAGTATGAATGTGACGGTTCCGGCGCCCCGCATCCGCGCGGTCGGATCCGCGTTGGGTGTCAGGTGGGTGGTTCGGGGCGTCACAGAGTTTGGTATCAGAGCGGTATCCTGCCAGCCAACTTCACTTCGCTTCACATCGTCTCCGCAACAGCCCAAGTAAGTTGAAATTTTTTTTAAGTGATAACCATAGTGTTTTTCATTTTAAGGGAAATCACATACGATATACATATGTATTTCCTTAACTCTAGAAACTACCATAATGGGTATGTAAGAGGGTAAGCTTATGATGATGATGATGATGTAAAGGATTAGAAGTTAGAAATAGAAATTGGTTCGCCGTGTATACGAACGAACCAAAGTTTGCAAGAGTCTAATCTTGCAATTATAGAAGCTAAGTTATGATTAAAAAAAAAAAAGTGGATAATGCCTTAATTTGGGAATAGCAATTAGGCATATGTCTATATGAGCTAGATACTGCCAATAGGAATTTGGTATATCATGATGATAGCTTTAAGAATGATGATGATATCAATAAGGTTGAAATTGACAACAACCTTCTAAGTAAAAGAAATTATGCTATGATGGGAAGTTTTAGATATTCCCTAGAACTAAGATTATGCCTGTATGCTTTAAAAGAAAATGCTAAAGGCAAAAAGAGAAGTTTCTACTGGCCAATAAATGTGAAGAGCTAGTTGAATCAAGTATGTCTTCGATTGCATCACTCGGACAGAAAAACGTTTTCCTGAATATTATTTATTACTATTTTCCATGAATAATAATATGGAAGATATTTAAAGAAGTTATTTTTATGTATGGTGCTTGGTCTTATGTGACATTAGAACCCAATCATGTTATGTAATGTAAAAGACCAAATTCTTGAGGAGTAAATTTTTCCCAAGAAAGGAGTCTTTGGCCAAATCCTTGAGGAAAAAGTTCCAAAAAAGGGGCCACCAAGAAAGGAAGGGGTTCTAATAGCATGAGATTAACACTGTACTAAGAGGGTCCTCAGTTTCAAGTAAATTGAAAGAAAAATATTTTCAATAATTGCTGAGCCCTAAAGTAAAGTTAAAGAAAAATATCGTAAATATAAAAATACGATGTATTTTTCAAGTATGGAAAAGCTATATAATATAATATGCTTTTCAAAAATTGCAAGTTTTATGATAAATTTGTTAAGAAATTTCATGAAAATGGTTCTTGTGATGCAATGTGAAGAAATATGAAGTATGATGACATGTATGAAAGGATGAAAGTATGATGAACATGATGAAAGTATGATGATAGGAATGAAAGAATGATGAAAGTAAGCATGAAAGAATGGAAGAATGAGGATATGAGGTATGAAATAAGAAGAAAAATAAGGAAAAATTATGGTTCTGTATAAAAGATATGAACCCATTAGGTATTAAAAATGGGAACATGAGCAGACCATTACGGATTTCTAGTGAATTTTGAGAAAAACCACCTAGAATTATCCGATTTTCGAGGACGAAAATATTTTAAGGAGGGTAGGATGTAATACCCGGAATTTTTATGGACTTAAGATTTCTCTTTTTATTAGAAATTAGAAGTCCCCATGCTATGTTTATGAGATGTTTTCATGAAAAATTATGAATCACATGTGAAATTCGTAATTTTAATAGCCAATGTTAGAATTTTCTTTTAAACCGGTTACGAGACTCGGAAAAAATGCCGAGGTTGGTAAACGGCATTTTGAGTCAAAAAGGACAAAAAAAGAAAGAAAAAGAATGAAAAAGGATGAAATTTTAAGAAAGTCAAAGGTTTGACCAAAAAAGTCAACTTCGACCAAAAAGTCAAAGGTTGACCAAGGACGGGTCAAAAATGTTGACCTCGAAAAATGATGAATTGCAGTATAAGAAGAGACTGCAAAAAGCTTTCAATGGTCAAGAAAGCAAAAATAAGCCGTAAAAACCACCCTAGAAATCAAGCACACCGAATCAAGAATTAAAGGGCAAAAAGGTCTCCGAAAAATTGGAGAAATAAAGTTTTCGGTTCAATCTTTACAAGGATGAATTTTGGATCAAAATTATGGAGCACAATATTTTTAATATTTGTGTGACAAAAAGGAAAGAAAATGAATTATTTTAAAGGAGAAAAATGGCAAACAAGACCCTTATTTAAGGGAATAAGTGTGAACCAAGTTGGTAAGATGTGGAGTCCTCTCCATCAACCAAAGGATGCCACTTGGCTCTCCTATTTTTTCAGCCATCAAGCCCCCCCCCACACCCCATCATGTTCGGCTAACAACAAGAGAAAAAGAAAAGAAAATGGCTTGGTTTTGGTAACTAAATGGTAGTCCAATCCCAACTAGCCAAATGAGCATGTGAACTTGGGATTCTCTCCCCAAGAAAATCCGGACACAATGGCCTTGGATTCCCCATGAAGTTCGGCAAAGCAAGGAAAGGAAAACAAAAGCAAAAGCCAAGAATTAAAGGAAAAGCAAGATAAGGCATAAAGCCTTGAATCAAGGAAAAAGTGAACCACTCTTGTCTATCACAAGTCACCCATCTTCTAGCCTTTCTTTTTGTTAAAAAAATGAGTCAAATCCCATGCCATTTCCCTTGGAATTTTCGGCAACAATCACAAGAAAAGAAGGAGACAAGCTCCTTGATTTAAGGACAAGCAACCAACTACTCCACTTCCTCTTTTTCCACTTCAAAATCCGGACATGAGCAGCCCCCATTCCCCTTCATTTTCGGCTGCACTTCAAGGACAAAAAGGCATGTGAGAAAGCCTTAAAATAAGGAGGAAAGTTGGTCAACAAAGCAAGCTAATCTCCCTCACTTTTTCCCCACAAAATCTGCTGCATGTCTCCCCTCTCCTTTCCCTTCATTTTCGGCAACAAGCTATCACTCCCTCCCTTGGAGTTTCGGCTGCAGCTAGGAGATGGAAGAGACATGACATAAAGCTACTTTTGAGGAGGAAAGCAAGCCAATTAACTCTCCCTTTTTCCATGACTTTCGGCAACCCTCCAAGCAGCTAAGAGCTGCCAGTTTTCAAGAGAAAACCGTGGGAGAGAGAGGGAGAAAGAGAAGAGGAAATCTGGAAAAAAATGCTAGAGCTTGAGCATGTGTGTTCTTCGGTTTTTCTAGGAGAGAAAGGAAAGAAATTTGTGAGCCATGGAGACCCATTTATGGGCACAAAACCGTGTGTTAGAGGAGTGAAAGAAAGAGAGAAAATCTGGAAAATTTTATGGAGTGAACCATGGTGGAGTTCGGCTTGGTGTGATGGAGCCAAGAGGAAAGATTTTTGGTGATTCTTGAAGCCAAAATCCGTGGACTTGAGAGGAAGGAAAAAGGTAAGAGAAAAACTTGGATTTCTCATCTTATAAAGTTGGTTTTGATGAGCAAGAAAAAAAGCTAACAAAAAGTTTCTTGGATTTCTATTTTTCTTGCAAAAATCCGTGAGCCATGGAGGAGCCAAATCCGTGGGTGAGCAAGCCAAGAAGAAAAATGAGATTTTCAAACCCTAACTTGGGTTAAGGTAACCTCTTAAACTAATCTTGGATTTAAGCTCAAGATAAGCATTTTTATGATGGTTTAAGATGGATTTGTAAGGACATAAGTCCAAGTTATTTTTCAGCCAATGATTTTCGGTGTATGTGCTTGATAGGGATTAGGGTTTGGTTGGCTTGTTTTATGATGTTTCTTGCATGATTTTTATGCTTGAAAAATTGATAGGATGCATGCTAGATGTGTTATTTAAGCCCCCTAAATTTTGGTCACAAATCAGCCCAAGGCAGTGGCTGATTTGCTTGAAGAAAAATAATGTTTGTGATGCTAGTTGATGAATGATGCAAGGATAGAACAATGCAACCCATAGGACGTTTTGTGGGCTGCATGGGCGTGAAGAATGGGCAAGAATGTATGCATGGGACGTTAGACACGTTGCTTGATGTATGTTTAAGCTCCCGATGTGATCGGTCGAGTTAGAATCCGCGAACTAAGACGTAAAACCGGATTAACAACCGAAACTGCCATTTCGGAGTCGAAACTGGCCAGTTTCGGGAAAGTGAAATTATCAGGCCCTTAGAGGCCGAACGGGTTAAAAGTTAAAACACGAAAGTTGTTCGGAACAACTTTTACTAGAGGACAACGCAGACAGAATCTTAAAATAAGGTTCCAAAGGCCTTCATTTTTATGAAATCCCGTGGCTAACTCCTGGAGCCAGTTTCACTCCGTTTTTCAGGATTAGCCACATTCAAACGAAAACTGGTACTGATCTAGCCAGAACTGGGTTTTGTGCAAAACATGAAAGTTTTAGCATTTTTCGATAGCTACAACTTTCGTGAAGACAAGTTTTTCAGAAAATGAATGCATTTTTAATCTGGGTTGATTTTATGAAGAGTGCTCAGGGAATCCGCGAATTTCCAGCACTTGGTTATAAAAACGTTTTCTAGAAAAATGTTAAGTGTCTCTAAAATGTTATTTTGACTACGAAAATCGTTCCAATGGCGATTTTCAGTCCGTAATGATTTTATGAAGTCCCGTTTTAAGAAAATGAATTTTTAGAGTTTTTGGGATTATTCACCCAAAGCTCTCAAGTTAAAGAGAAAAATGAGATTTTCCATAAGTTAAAGGAAAATGAGATTTTTCAAGAAGAGAAGTGGAATTTTTTTAAGAGTTTAGAATTGAAATTCCACATTTTTCCAAGAAGTAAAGAAAGTGATGATTTTAGACAAGTATTTTCAAGAGTAATGAAGTAAGAGCTTTTTACAAGCAAATGAGATTTTTGGAAGATAATTATATAATGTTTTCCAAAAATAATGAAATGGAGTTTTAAGGTAAAAATGGGTAATCAAGCCGATTACGAACGGTAACCGGAATTATATCCGAGTTACGGGGCTAAGCCCATAGCCCAACGTTAGACCCAAAGGGAGTTGACCTTAGTTGACCACATGTTGACTTGGGTTGACCAAGAGTTGACTTTAGGGTTACCCAATATAACCCTAAAGGATTCTAAAATTAATAAGATGGGCTAAGACCTTGGGTTATTGAAGAGATAATAACCCAATGGATTATGAATCAAGAAAAGTAAATTATAAGCCCAAGATAAAGGAAGTAACCGATCAGGCTTACAAGAGATATTAGAGGGGACATATAACACACACATCTAGGATTGCTCATAGATGTTGGTTAGGATACCAACATCATGTGTCGCGATTTATGATAAGATAAGTTGATCTTATCTTACACCTCCTTTGAAACAGGATTATGAACCTGTTGAGATATCGCAAGGAAGGATGTACGTCAAGAGCATAGGACTTAAGGTAAGTACAAACCTCACCTGTGGTATGGAAAAATAATATGTATGTTCAAATATGCTATGTTTCAAGATATGTTGAAATGCTTTAAAGATGTCATGTTTTGAAGATGTTTTCAAGATGCCATGTGTTAAGAATGTCATGTTTTAAAGATGCCATGCTATGTTTTATAAACGAAATGTTAAGTATGTATGATATAGTGACATCATGAAGTATGCTCACTAATGATAAGAAACTTGGTAAAAATACACAAGTAAGGTGTCGTACCAACCTCCACCAGGGTGGAGGATTTTTATGTTAAAGTTATGGATTCGCTCTCTCGTTTTTGTAAGAGGGTGTAATCACTTATGTTTCCTGGGTACAGTTAGGGACTTGCAATCCCATCTAACTGTATCTAGAGGCGCGCTATATGCTAAGGGTACGAACACTATGGGGCCCATAAGAAAGATAAGAAAGTTAAAAGAAATGCATAAATGGAACATAAATGGTTCATGCATATATTTTATGATGAAGTATGTTTCAAGATGTTTTTATGAAAATGTTTTGTGAGATCGCGTTTGTACTTGCTGAGCGTCAGCTCATCAGATATATTCCATACTGCAGGTTGAGATAAAAAGCTTGTAGCTTTACTTGGTGGGCTTGGAGATGATGCAGCGAGTGAAGGGCGGTGTGGGATACCACTACGCAATAATTTCCGCAATATGTTTAAAATTATGAAGTTTTCATGTATGTTAAAAGTCAAGTTATGTTATGTATGTATGAAATGTTCAAAGTACGATGCACAATTTTAGTGCATGGGTTTCAAGTCAAGATTTTTAAAATGAAATCCAAATTATGAAGTTCAAAGAAAGCTTTAAAAAAAAAAAACGATGTTCAAAAGAAGTCTCAAAAAAAAAAAAAAAAATTATTCCGCATTTAAAGTAAATTAAGTATGAAGTATGAATGTGACGGTTCCGGCGCCCCGCATCCGCGCGGTCGGATCCGCGTTGGGTGTCAGGTGGGTGGTTCGGGGCGTCACAGTCCCTACACTAATGTGCTTCTCTCTAATGTTGTCGTTCATGTGCCCTTGCACCCTACCTTGACGATTGTAGTCCTTGCACTTTTGCACTCTCCATTGACAATTGTCATCATGCACTTAAGCACCTTTTCTCAGTGATTGTGGTCCATGCACCTCGTGCTCTCTCTCGATGATTATTTTCCCTTTGATTATGGACAGGAATAAGAGAGTAATTGACTTTTATATTCAATTGTATTTATTTTAATTTTAGGAAATCTCTTCAATTCAAGTGATTTGATAGTACTATATAACTTTACCCAATTTTATATATTAATTTGTATTTTTATGAAGCCCATTTATATATTATAGCAATACTGATAAATCTTCTCTTTTTTTCATATTCCGTGATCAAGGACACATTCTCTAACTACGTTAAATCTTTGTTTTTTTTTTTTTTTTCTCCTTTTATATTCTTATTTGATATACATTATATTATGAATCTATTAAGTTTTCGATTGAGATATGTCCATCAAGTATAATATGATGCGGGCTTTGAATTTTCCACTTGGAAATAATGTCATGGGAAAGCATCTGAACAACGTAAATTTGAATATCAAGACATTAATATGACACAAAAAATTAATATTAGACTATTATAACATAAAATTAAATTAAAATAAACTAAATTTGTGTCATGTTAGTCAAGAATGAGGAAATTGTGTCATGTTGATCAATATATGCAAAATAATGATAATAATAATAATAATAATAAGTGGTTCTTTAGATAATTTTCTCTAATGGGGTGTCATAGAATGTAGGGGTGGCAATTCGTGTCGCATGTCGGGTTTATGTCGTGTTAGAGTCATGTCGAATTTTTTTCTTCCCGGACCCGCGACACGAAAACGACACTAAACCGCGACACGAGCATGACATGAACCCGTTACGGGTGGACACGACATGAACCGAAATTGACTCGCGATACGAAATTGACCCGCAACACAAAATTGACCCGTGATACGAAATTGACTCGTGACACGAAATTGACCCGCGACATGAAATTGACATGAAATTAATACGAAATTGATACGAAATTTGACCCGAAATGGACACGAAATTTGATCCGAAATTGATACGAAAAAAACGGGTCGTGTTCGGGTTCTATGGGTCCAACCCGAACACAATCCATTTTTTATCGTGTCAATTTTGGGTAATTCGAATTTGACCCGACATATATTTTTCCTAACTTGAACCCGCAAAATTCTTGTCGTTTTAGAATTGTATCGTCGTGTTGCAAACCATATTGTCACCCCTAATAGAATATGAGGTTTGTGTGAATTGGCACAACAATTATTAATGATTATTAGACCCTCTCTAATATGAGTAGAGACTATAATGAACAATCAAGAAATTAAACTAATTACTCTAGATTGTGAATATAAGCAATCATCAAAGAAATATGTGTATGAGATATTATTATTTCAGAATAGATTTAATAATTCCTCGAATAAAAGTACAAATATGCGCGTAGGTTATCCTCATCCATAAACTTGTGTTCAAATGTCTACCTCCTTTACAAGGTTTGACTATTCTCCAAAGTAACACATGGCACGCCACTGGTGATGCACCCTTCGTCGCATGATTGAAAAATCAACTTATTGACTCAAGTAAGAAGGGAGAAAATGAACATGGAAGTATTTAATCTAAATGAACTAATATTCATGAACTAAGAACAAAAAATTCATTAATAAAACAAAAGTAAGAATAAACTCATATGTAAATACAAGTTATAATATACAAAATTGGATAAGTTGCTTAATACTAACAGATCTACTAAATCAAAACATATTCTAATTTATAATAATTATAAATAAATCAAAAGTTCCTAATAAAAATAATTACATCTATATTAATACTAACTTTCTTAATATCAAGGAGTTTCTTCAATCTTTATTAGAATTTAGACAAATTAAAAGAATACCGAACGTATTGTAATGCTAGTTAAAATAATGTCCATATGAAGCGCATACATTTAAAAATCATTTAATATTTATTTTATACACATAAGTATCACTAGCAGCCCATCGTCCGGCGAAACTAAAAACATGGCCGGAAGTCAATATTTGAACAAATCCAAATAAAGTTATCTTTGGTGTTAGTGGTGATAACTGTGGACAAAAACCTCAGTTTGGGTGTGGAAGGCAGTGTGGAACGACAAATAGGAGATTGACGACAGTGAGGAAGAAGGTGATGGCCATGTCGAAGCTGACGTCGGTGGAGGGGCAAGAGAGGGTCGATGACAGAGGTAGGGAGGGAGGGAGGTCGACTAAGAGATGGTTCCGGTGGATTCCAATCGTTGTTGTGGGATTGAGGACTCGGTAGCGATGTCGTGGGTTACAAAATTTTGGGCCTGTTTTGACAAAGTTTTATAGTAGCTGTTTTTCACTTCTTAGGTCAAAAACATAGGAACGTGAAGATCAAGAAGAGAGGAGAGAGAAAATAATATGTTAGCAAGAAACAGAATATATATATATATATATATATATATATATATATAAGGAGTTTGTTAGTAAAATAATTTGACATAAAGAGAGTTGAGGTGGTGTATGACATGGAATGCCACATCACATATCATAAAGAGATCGTAGATGATATCTCTGACATTATTTTAAAAAAATAATAAAAAACATCATCCACACTTAAATATGTAGCTTTTTTATTTTTTTAACGGAAATATTTAAACTCTACATCTTAATTCTTAAGCTGGCTATTCAAAAAACATATAACACCTTTGCTCAATTCAAGAATCTCGTTAGCAGATTAAGAGTTTCCGCAGAGTCAATCCCTATGCAAAGTACTTAAATAACAGTTAAATATCAATTAGCTAGAGAGAACAGTCTAGCTCAAAATTGCTACTCTAAATCCATAAAATGTAGGAATTGTCCTCTTCCTTCGCTATCCTTTTTAACATTATTTCCGTTAGTTGTTTTAGTAAATATATCTCACCATGATTTTGATATCTCCAGATCTAGCTAAAAAAAGATCTAGCTATCAGATATTGGCAGGTGACACACACACACACACACACACACACACACACACACACACTTCAATTTGAATCTCATTACATGTACATAAACTAGAGGATTCTCATTTTATTATTTGTACTTTCCTATGTATATGATTCCACTATTGTTAATTATATTATTAGAATCTTCACCATGGTCATGATTACTCATACCTAATAACAAGGAAAGGAAATATATATAAATATATATTTGTATATATATATGTGTAAGACATGTAGTTGTTTAGACAAAGGAAATAAAAGACAACGCGACGGAGTTGGAACTCCTGGCTTGCTACAATAACCGTAATCACTTATTTATGAAATAAAAATAAAAAACTACATCATTGCTAAACCTCCGCATTATACATATATATAAATATAATATACATGTTACACATATCATCTCGAATTATAATCTAATAAATTGTAATAAACATTCATTGTCGCTCTTTCAAGCAAATTAACTTGAAACACAACTAGATTAATTAAGCTTGGCCGGAAATTATTTCCTGCTAAGCTAATAATATGCCGAGCTATACTCCTCGAATGAAGAAGGATGAGCCATATCAACCCGAAAAAGAAATGGACGGGATTTTTTTTAGCCTTTTCTAGGAAGGAAAATAAGGGGGGAAAAAAAACACTTCTTTCTTGTTTAGACAAAGGAAATAATATTGGACAAGTCATGTCACCGAATAAACTAGACACAGAAAAATATTACAATTTGATCAGACAAGCAACCAGAAACAAAGTGTTCTTGTTCATTTGACTCCATGGCAACAAATATTTAAACGATAAACGACATGTCGTTTTATTTGAAGAAATACCCACAAGTTACAAATACAACAATCAAAACGGATGCCACTAAACCCTGCACCAGGCGCCAAAGCTAGAAACTCTTGTTAATTCTTGTCCCTCCCTCCAGGATTTTGAGTCATCATCATTAATCTCTTAGGAATGCACACTTCATAGAAGAGCTAGTGTCTGGTATAACTGGAAGAATTGCCTCCACAACTATAACCTTTCCGTTATCCGGAATTGCTTTGTAACAATTCTTCAATAGTTTTAAGCACTTCTCATACGACCAATCTGAAGTCTCCACTGAAAAAATATACATCGTTAATAAGAGATCAAGGTTACAAAATGTGTAAGAGACATTGGAATATATTTTTAAAGCTGAAAAATCTAATAATTTCTATTTCGATCATATATTTCAGGTTATTTTAAATCTAGAATATTAATCATAAAATGTACAATCCAACTGTCAATATATAAATTTCGGTTAGATAAGAGATATGACTATTGAAACACATTGTTTTAAATATTGGCTTTGGTCGAAACACGCTGATTCAAAATGACATGACTGTTAAAACACAAATTGTATATATAAGTTTTCTATTTATGATAAACAGGCACATGTCTATTACTGAATAGACACGAATTTAGCAATAAGAAAAATTTATGGCGTCAAATTTAATCATCAATCTCAATCTTCATCGTAGGAAATTAATGAGATCGTACTTATTAATTTATTTCTGAATTTGTTGTATTTTGAAGGAAATTTTCCATAAAATCCTTTTAGCAAACTTTCATTGTGGTGTCAATTAATAAAACCGTAAGAGAATTGATTCCTTGCGCTTGAAATCAGCGTGATTTCTTTTTTTCTTCCCAAACTATTTTCTACGTTTTCTGATTCTATCTTTTTTCAGAACTCACCATCATAAAAATAGCATCCCTACTACGAGCACTCTCAAACATATCTCCGGCTACATGTTCAACACCTGCAATACCCCTTCAATAAATCTGTGCATTGTAATTAGCAAGTTAATTATCGTCACAAAAAATGATATACGCATATATAAATATAAATATATATATATATATATATATATCTGGATAAGAAGGAGCATAGTCTATAACGTCATGAGGCAAATCAAAATTAACACCCTCAAGTGATCAGATTAAAGGTCACTCCTAGACACTCCCAACATCAACTAGTTTCTTGAGGTTTCCGAAGCCTTTGTAGAACTCAAGGATGTTCTTGATGAGAATGGTGGACTGATTTAACATTGCTTCATTGAAAAGCTTATTTAATCTTGAATCCAAGCGTGGATACTCCAAGGCACGTGTTCCATGGGCCCTGTTAAATGCAATTCCTCGCTCTAGAATTGTATCTTTCAACTCAAACCTAAGGACATCAATATTCGGATAATTCTTCCTTTCAAAATTTAAAGGGCACTAATGTTTTTCCTAAAAGAAGACTAGGGGGGTTTGTTTTGATCAAATCAATGGTAGGAACCTTATTTTTTATTTTAATTAAGAACTGCTATTTTAATCGGTCAAGTAATTTTTCAAAGGTTTGATATATTTTTAAAACATAGTTTTTACAGATAGTGAAAAAGAACAGTTTCCGCTATAGAAATTCCTAAAGAAATCGAAAAAAAATATAAATGTTAATCTTTTCATTAAAGAAAATAATTGAACAAAACAACCCAGCTCTCCACGAAGACTTTGTCTTGTAACAACGACGTCATGGCGCAAAATGAAACGCCATCTTCACCAGTTATAGTGAAGACTGAGGAGCCTGGGTATGTTAGACCCACTATTACCATCAATGCTGGTTACCAGTGAGCATCTCAGAAAAGAGTAGCTAGGGAGGAGCCTGAGGAGGCGGTCCAGCATACCCACCCGGCGCCTTCGGGTTGTTGGTGGGAAGCTGCCCTACGATCTCCGCAGGCGAGAGCTTGGCACCAAACCCCGCTTTCGCTGTGATGTCAAAAACTCCAAGCTCAGCCGTGGTCTTCTACGACAAGATCACCGCAGTGGAGAGCCTCAGCTGTGTCACTTGATCAGGATCTTGATCTGGGATTTGTGACAGAGTTTTCAAGGCTTTAGCAGTGAATGAGATTTTCGAGCATAATGCTCTATACCAACTTGAAAAATAAAGAAAAGTCTTATCATTCATACCAATTGTAGAGTTTGTTCATAATTATATATAAAACCTAATTGACAACTAGTAGCACCAAATTGACAACCCTTATTTGATAACTATAAAATCTTTGAAGATGAAAAGAGTCACATATATAATAATATAGAATCAAGTAACAATTCTCTACAGGTATCGTACATCTATTGGAATCTCATTGTAAGTAACAATTCTCATCCATTTGAATCTCATTATTTCAAAACTCGACTCACAAAATATCTTCAAAACTCCAACTAAAGTGGACACACGACACACGACACACGACGCACATATTGAAGTTTCAAACTTCTTGCACATGATTAAAAATAAACATATTGACCTTTAAAAAAAAAGCATATTGACTAAAGGTTTTTCTTTGACTTTTGACATATTGACTACAGAAAAACATCACCCACACTTCAATCCGTATTTGTATGTATGTACATATTCAAGTGTTTAAAATATGACCACATTAATTGATTTTATTTATCAATGAAAATATGACACATAAATTGATATTTAAAATACTAGAATTGGAGTTGGTATCCCTATATAGTAGTATTCATAGTCAATTTGCTATTTTTTTTAAAATAAAAAGGTAGGTTATTTTAGTATACCGCTTAACACGTTTTACAATAATAAAAGTGAATTATGCGTACATAATTTACATGTGTCTCAAATTGACATTGGTAAATTTTTGCAAATTATATTGAATTGGCAGTGTCGAAAAGAAAATGGTACTTTAATTAACTTAGATAACTTGGTTTATGCGCACTAGTTTTGGTTGTCAAAATCTACAATGAAATATGTATATGTAGGAATTTTAGGCTAATAATTACAAATATATCTACTTTAATTATGTGTCTGTGGTAATAAGAGAAAAAAAAGAACTAAAATGAAGAATTAATATAACATGCACTTAAATATCAAAAGGGGCAGTGCATCTTTAAATTGATACGATATAGATCCCTACGACGTGGGAGTAGTACTCTTTTGTGCGATCCTTTAACCTTATTCTTGTTATTCAGGTTTAATTAGTATTTTCACCATGATTTTAATGCCTCTAGATCTATCAGGTATGGTGTTAGGTATACTTGAAACATAAAGCGAAGTCTTTTCTCATTCATGTTTATTGAAGAATCTGTACATCATAATGTATAATCAAATTGACAACTATTACCACATAATTAACAAAACTTAATTGACAACTATAAAATCTTTATAGATGGAAAGAATCATAAAGATTATATTGAATCAAGTAACAAATCTCGACAGGTATCATACTTTTATTTGAATCTCATTATAAGTATGTTTATCATTTTTATTTAACTTTCCTATGTATACTAACATTTAAATACGAAACTTAATTATGTAACGCAAGTATTGTTCAATCCTAAAAGTACAAGTAGCATGTGAAACTTGCTTTTGTTTGATTGGTGTTATTTTTTTAATATTAGAAAAGAGGATTAATGATGTTCTTACGCCTTCTGTCCAATGTATCTAATTAAGTGAAATATGATAATGTTGACTGGGGTGTCAATAATATGGCTGGACCTTTTAACAACTATCAATGCCACATTTTTAGAGGCTACTAGCAATAAGTCATTGACAAGAACATACTTTTTGCTTCCAGTATTCCTCGACTTTGAGACGTGATGGAAATAAAGGCCATATATGTATATGACACCACCAGTGATTATCTGATTGATGTTATTAATAGACAAAAGATGGAGATCAATTAAAAGATGATAGCACACTATGCAATGAAAGTGGCTTCATTCTTTGATACAAACAATATTATTGTGAACTATTCAGCTTTCACTGGATCGACATATTAAATTTCCCACTTAAAGTATGGAAAACTTCATTCCATGATAGCAATATTGTATACCCAAGGACGTGTAGTCTTTTTTTTTTTTTGTAACTTCAAACGTTTAATCGAAAGCGTGATACATCATATTCTTATTCAAATGACATAAAAATCCAAGCCATAAAATAACATGTCGTTTTACTTATAGAACTCCATAACCCAAAGGTTACAAACACAACACACAAATCTAATGCCACCAAACCCAGCACCAGTTGCTAAGGCTAAGAACTCTTGTTGGGTCCGTTCTTTTCCCCCACCGTATTGAGCCATCATTCCCACATCATGTGCGAACGTGTTCCTCGCAGCAAAACTGTTCTCTGGCATGATCGGAAGAATTGCCTCCACAACTATAACTTTTCCATGGTCTGGAATTGCTTTGTAACAATTTTTCAATATCTTTAAGCATTGTTCGTCACTCCAATCATGAAGGATCCACTACAATATCATCATTTATAATACATCAATATTCACAAAATATACTTACTTGAAAAGGTAATCGGGTTGAATGGTGGTGCTAAAACAATATTACACCTAAATATACTTTAGGTGATCAATTGAAGTTTCAGAATTCACCTTCATAAAAATGGCATCCCCCTGCGGAACACGTTCAAACATGTTACCGCCGACATGTTCAACGCCTGCAATGTCAATGTTAAAAAACGGTTACTTTTATCGTGCGATGTAGCCGTGTTTGTTGGTATCGTGATATACACACATACATATATATATATATATAATAATTGAATAATGATCGATTCGTTAGCAACCTAATTCAACCTCCGAGAATGAATAATAATCGAAAAAGTAAATCGCACATAAAAGACAAGAATTTTTATACAAGTCCGCCCAATGGATAATTATGTTCTGTTTCTGTCGCCGCCGTCGTATATTCCCCTGTGATATGATTGATGAATTACAAGAGCTTCCCAAACACTCTCTCGCTAATAGTGTTTTCTTTCTCCCTCAATGGTGTTTCCCAGCCCTCAATTATGATCTCTCATCATACAGATAAAACCCTAGCAACCCTTTATATAGGTGTACAAGAAAAAAGCATTAAAAAAAACCGACAGTCGGAACCGTACGGACTTGGCTCGCGACCCAGTGCTGCGGCGCCCTCCTCTGGAGCTGCGGCGCCCAAAAACTCCCTCACCCAAGTCGTAGCGCAGCGGCGCTCTTCCCCGACGCTGCGGTGCGGCGTACCTCCATTCTGGGCCGCTGCGGCGCCCCTATGCCGGGGCTGCGGCGCTCCGGAAAACTCTCCGTAGTGATGCAGCGCCCTCGACCTGGCGCTGCAGTGCTGCTGCCTCTTTTTTTTTTTTTTTTTTCTTTTTTCTCTTGCTAGATTTGGCTCCACACACCTCAACAAATATATATATATATATATATATAAAATATTTGAGTAGATAGAGAAATGAAATGCATGAGATTATACCTGGATAAGAAGGGGCATTCTCTACAACATGAGGCAAGTCATAATTAATACCCTTAATATGTGGGTATTTTGAAGTGATTTGATTAAGGATCACTCCCAGACCGCCACCAACATCTACTAGTTGCTTAAGGTCGTCAAAACCTTCGTAAAACTTAAGGATGTTCTTGACAACAATAGTAGTTTGGCTGTACATTGCTGTGTTGAAAACATGATTGAACTTTGGGTCAGAGCGTGAATACACGAAGGCATTCATTCCATGGGCCTTTTCGAATGCAACTCCTCCTTCAAGAATTGAAGCTTTCAGATGGGGCCTGTAAATTCATTGCAAATCTAGTTTCAGATCATGCAGAGTGCCAGGCTCAATTAAGCCCCCCATTTGAATCATAAGTTTGAAAAGTAAATTCGAATTTTTTGTGAGAGAAAATATGGCAGATAACTTTTTAAACACTATCTAAAAACGGTCTCCAAATAATAATCCAAACAGGCTATAAGATGTTAAATAGGATGCAAACAGGCAAATATTGCATTTGATTCAAAAGAAAGCAAAACGTATATATAAATATACCAGCTATCCATGAAGGATTTGTCTCGTCCCAAAGCTATTATGGGTGCCAATGAAACACCATCTTCATTAGTGACAAAGTACTTGGACACAGGGCAAAGGCTGTAGAACCTGCGGGCATTAGATCCTGCACTTTCATCACTAACCACGGAGCAACTAAGAACCGAGTGGCTCGCTAGAAGCCTGAGCATACGGTCCAACATGATGGGTGCGTCAGGGTTGTTGGTGGACATCTGAGCTACAATCTCGGCCGACGAGAGCTTAGCTCCTTCGCCGGCTTTTGCAATGATGTCGAAAACTCCGAGCTCAATTGCAGTCTGTAAGCTCATGGACATCACAGTGGACATCACTAGCTGCATGGCGTGGGAAAATTCTTCCTCCTCTTCTTTCCTGTCATGGCCAAGAACTTTTGAAGCACCATTTCTAAGTTCCAATGAGGAAGCCATATTTAGGGACGGTTTTTTTTTTTTTTCCTAATATACTGGGGGAAGTTGGCAAAAGGAAATAATTAATTTCGGGTATGCTACGCTTTCTACGTTGAAGAATGGATTCGTTTATATAGACAAACTAAATGATTGGATTACCCTTATGCCTGCATGTTAGCGTGATCTGCACGGTGATTAAGTTGTCAAAATAAGCATATAGATTTTTAAATTCTTCGACGTTTCTGTTTGTAATCATGTTTTGTTTAAGTTGTCAAAATAATTCTTCAACGGTGATTTAGTTGTCAAAATAAGCATGGTTTGACTCTTCATGCTCCCTTCATCTTTCTCGAATGTGCCTTTTTTTTTTTTTTGTCTAAATTATAAAAAGTCCAACCATTGTGAATCGTTTTCCCTTGAGTTCCTGTTATTTTGTTTGTTCACGTTCACTTTGTTTTTTGTTTTGTTTTTTGTTTTCTGTTTTCCTCGGTTTAGTTATGGACGTTCAAAAGAGACAAAAAAGTTGTTCTTTTTTTCTTCTTTTTGAACGTGTCCTTGTGCTTCCTTGTGATCTGTTTGTTTGCATTCACCCTTTTTTTTTTTTGTTTTAAATACTTCTTTATGGTAATTCCAATATTATTATGATTATGCTTTTTCCCCCCACCATTTCTGGTTTTGTTTTAAAAGCTACTTTTTAAATTTTGAATGTTGTCTGAAATTGTTTTTTTTTTTTTTTTGGGAAAATGTAACAATTTCCCCTGAACTATATCACTAGTATTAATATATCCCCTAATTTATAAAATGTTCTTGTTGTACTCTATAAATTTTAATATGTGTGTCAAGTTACCCTCTCAGTTAGTTTTTGTTAGTTTTTCCGTTTATTTTTGTGTCAAAATGCTCTTTGATTTTTGCTTTTTGTGTCAAATGATCTTTGCTTTTGTGTCAATTACACTCCCTGATTTTTAATATTTGTATCAAACTACTCAATCTATCTTATTTTATTTATCTAACATCATATAATTCCCTAATTATTCTTAAGTTTTTTAGAAGAGGTAAAAAAATTATTTTTTTTAATAAAATAATATGCATCTATTTTAACACACTATTTTTTAAAATTTTACTTATTGTAATTCAAGTTTATATTAATTTTAAATTTCTTAAACAAAACTTATGTTACTATTTTATTGTTATAATATTACAATTTTTAGTTTAATTATGATTGATAACACAGTAATAAATATATGCAAATGAATCATATTTTAAATTTAAATGTATAATTAGGAATGTGTAAAGAATAAATTTATAATAACTTACTCTCATTATAGGTTTAAATAAATACATGAATGAGATGTATAATGAACATGATTTTGAATTATATAGATAAAGTAAACAATGTATTTCAAATCTAAATCCTCCCTCAAAAAGAGAAGGAACAAAAAAACAAAAACAAAAAAATGTCTCCCTCTCTCTCTCTCACCATTCCCTCGAGGAAAAAAAAAAAATCCAACAAAAAATCCAAAAAAAAAAAAATCCATCCCACTCTCGAATCTCTCTCACCCCTTACCTTCCGTGTGTCAGCGGAAAAAGCAAACCAAACCCATCAATTTTAGCCGCCGGGGGGGACCAATAACCCCCCACTCTCTCTTCCTCTCACACCCCCGAAAAGAAGCGGAAAAAAAAAAAAAAAAAAAAAAAAAAAAGCCAAACAAACAAAAACAAAAACAAAAACAAAAACGGGTCCCACTTGTCCCTCGAAAAGAAGCAAAAAAATGAAAAAATAAAAACAAAAAAGGGTCCCAGTTCCCCAGTCTCCCTTTTTTCTTTCCGAAAACGCATCCCTCCCCCCGTCTCCCTCTCCCTCTCCCTCTCCCTCCTCCCACGCATCCCTCTTTCTCTCTCCCACCCGACCTCTGCTCTGCCTTGTGTCAGCCAACCCAGAAAGGAAAAAAAAAAAAAAAAAGATAAAACGCAACCAAAACTCGCGTTTTGAACGAAAACAGGACCTCCCCGCCCCCCCCTCCTTTCTATATTTTGTATAGATTCAATAATTCCTTAATTAAATAACATACAAATATGCACATACGTCATCCATGCATCGAGACTGAATAAAAAAATGTCTTCCCACCTTTTCAATGTTCAACCATTCAAATAACTCCAGGTATGCGTAATTAGTTTGAAACTTATTTCATTGCGTAAGTAAAAAAAATCAACATCTTGACTAAATCTTTGACCTTTGAAGAAATAATGCATTGAAGAAAACGAACTTGTCAACAATACAGTAATTTTGTAAGAAGAGGCTAATTAATATGAATAATAATAATAACAAAAAAAAAGCCAAAATTTTCTGTTTTGTTTCGTTTTTTTGTTTTGTTTTGTTTTGTTTTGCTCCTTTTTCCTCTTTTTATTCCATCTAATTTTCATATTTTTTTGTGATTAAAACTTATAAAAATTTCATATAATCTCATAGTATCACCATAACTTTAAAAAATGACTCATAGTAACTATTTCTGTTAAAATTGATATCTAGACTAAAAGAAAGAGAAGTTCATGATAACTCTCATGGATATTCATAAATATCCTTGTCTTTTTGCCATGACTATTTGCTATTGGCTAGCTGGTGGTTATAACGATAGTTTAAAGAAATTCGGCCTTTACTAATTTTTTAATATTAAGTAAGAATTGCGAGGTTTATTAATAAGATTTATCAATTTATTGTAGAATAATTACATGTTAAAACCACCATTATTTACTCCAACGCCAAACGTTTTGCAGGAGATCCTACACTAATAAAATATAAAAGTTCTTCAACATTTCTGTTTGTAATCAGGTATGTTTTGACTCTTCGTGCTCCCTCTATCTTTCTTGAATGTGCTCTTTTATTTTTTATTTTTTATTTTTCCCTCTTTTGCATCATATCACAAAACGTTTCATGCTTTTTTTTTTTTTTTTTGGTCTAATTATTAAAAAGTCCAACCAATGTGAATCGTTTTCCCTTGAGTTCCTGTTATTTTGTTTGTTCACGTTCACTTTGTTTTTTGTTTTGTTTTGTTCTGTTTTTTTTCTTGGTTTAGTTATGGACGCTCAAAAGAGAAAAAGAAGTTGTTCTTGTTTTCTTCTTTTTGAACGTATCCTTGTGCTTCCTTGTGATCTGTTTGTTTGCATTCATCTGTTTTTTTTTTTTTTTTTAATACTTCTTAATGGTAATTCCAATGTTATTATGATTATGCTTTTTTGTTTTCCCCCACTATTTTTGGTTTTGTTTTAAAAGCTAGTTTCTAAATTTTGAATGCTGTATGAAATTGTTTTTTTCTTGGAAAAATGTAATAATTCCCTCTAAACAATGTCACTAGTATCAATATGCTACTTAAACTATGAAATGTATCTGTTATATCCCATAAACTTTAACATGTAGTCAAGTTACCCTCTCAGTTAGCTTCCGTTAGTTTTTATGTTTACGTTTGTGTCAAAATGCTCCTTGATCTGTGCTTTTTCTATCAAAAGATCTTTTCTTTTGAGTCAAAAATACTTACTGATCTTTAATATTTATATCAAACTACCCAATATATCTTATTTTATTATCTAACATTATCTAATTACCTAATTATTCCTAACAAAATAATATGCATCTGTTTGAACACACTATTTTTTTTTTAATTTTACTTATTGTAATTCAAGTTTATATTAATTTTAAATTTCTTAAACAAAAACAACTAGACAGCTTATGTTACTATTTTATTGTCCTAATATTATAATTTTTAGTTCAATTATGATTGATAACACTATAATAAATATATGCAAGTCAATCATATTTTAAATTTAAATATATAATTATGAATGTGTATAGAATAAATTTACAATAACTTATTCTCATTATGGGTTTAAATAAACGCATGAATGAGATTATAATAAACATGATTTGAATTATGTAGGTCAAGTAAACAGCTTATTCGAAATCCAAATCCTCCCTCTGAGTTCTACCCATTATGCTTATGCATAAGTAAAGTCATAACCCAAATAATTTGGATTAAAATAAGTAAAATGAAAAATAGTGTGTAAAACAATACATCTTATTTTATCACAAAAAATAAAAATTTTTTTTTTACCTACTCGAAAAAAGTTAACAATTTTTAGGTAATTATATAATGTTAGATAAATAAAATAAGATATATGTGGTAGTTTGACACTAATATTAAAGATGAGAGGACATTTTGATACAAAAACAAATATCAGGGGTATTTTGATATAAAAAGCGAAGATCATGGGACATTTTGACTCAAAAACAAATGGAAAAACTAACGGAAGCTAATTGAAGGGATAACTTGACACACATGACAAAGTTCAGAAGGTACAACAGATACATTTCATAATTTAAGAGGCATATTGACACTAATTTAGGAGGAATTTACGACACTTTACCTTTTTTTCTTTTCAAAAATAGCAATGTCATCATGATAATGCCTATCTTATTTTGTTTAAACTTCTTTATGGTAATTCTTCGCCATTATGATAATGTCACTTTTCCCACTTTTTGTCTTCTTTTAACAGCTAGTTTCTAAAATTTTCTAAAATTTGATGCTATATGAAATTGCATCTTTCTTTAAGATGACAACAATGTTATAATGACTATATCTTATTTTGTTTTGACTTCTTTGTGATAATTCCGACATGATTACGATTTTGGGGTAAGATAAAGCATTGGAACCAAAAAAAATGAAGAAGTGTTGGAACCCATAATTCTTTAATGTTCATTATGTTGTTTTTTTGAATATTTTGATTCATTCTTTTAACATCAATCAAATTTCGTTTTTTTAAGGATTTATTAATTCTTTAAAAACACTTTCGATCTTTGGATTAACTTTTCTATATTTGTAATTATGAAAATTTTTGGATCGTTTCTAAAGATTATCGATTCATTTTTAAGCATTTCTTTATTTATTTTATTTCAATTTATTATAAAAGGATAATAGCTTTTTATAGATTCTGTTTTATACATTTCTACAATAAATTGTTGACCTTTTTAAAAAATATTGACTTCTAAATAGACATTGATAATTACGAGAAACTGAGAAATTGATACTGGCAATATATTCCAAGGTGTTCAACCTTACAATTAATGTCTAAAGTAAAATTGAATTGAGTTATTGAGTAAAATAAATAGTGGTGACGTGAACAAAATTTTTTTTTTTTTTTAAAGGGCATAACAAAAAGAGAGAGAGAGAGAGAGAGAGAGAGAGAGAGGGAGATAATTTATTGTAGATAAGACAAAGTTCCTCAAAAAGTAAAAAATAAAAAAAATAAAAAGTAAAAGATAAATGTGGAGGGAGGGAGGTCGACTATATGGTTCCGGTGGATTCCAATCGTTGTTGTGGGATTGAGGACTTGGTAGCGATGTCGTGGGTTACAAAATTTTGGACCTGTTTGATAAGATTTTTAGAAGCTGATTTCGGGTTTCTAAGTCTAAAAGATAGGAAGGTGAAGGCAAAGAAGAGAGGAGAGAGAAAATAATATGTCAGTAAGTAACAGAAAAAAAAATAAATAAAAATATAAGGAGTTTGTTAGTAAAATAATTTAACATAAAGAGAGCTGAGGTGACGTATCACATGGAATGCCACAGCACATGTCATGTGGATTAGCATGCAAAAATAGGGATCGCAATTGATATCTCTTACATTATTTTAAAAAAGATAATAAAAAACATCACCTACATTTAAGTATGTATCCTTTTTTATTTATTTTAATGGTGATATTCAAACTCTACAACTTAATTCTTAAGCAGGCTATTCAAAAAACATATAACAACTTTGCTCAATTCAAGAATCTCGTTAGTAGATTAAGAGTTTTCGCAGAGTCAATCCCTATGAAAAGTATTCAAATAGCAGTTAAATATCAATTAGCTAGAGAGAACAGTCTAGCTCAAAATTGCTACTCGAAATCCATAAGATGTAGGAATTGTCCTCTTCCTTTGCTATCCTTTTAACATTATTTCCGTAAGTCGTTTTAGTATACCATGATTTTGGCATCTCCAGATCTAGCTATCATATTTTCGGAAAAAAAAAAGATCTAGCCATCAGATATAGGCAGGTGATATATATTTATACATACGCACACACTTCTATTTGAATCTCATTGCATATACATAAACTAGAGGATTCTCATTTTATTATTTGGACTTTCCCATTTAATGATTCCACTATTGTTAATTATATTGTTAGATTCTTCACCATGGTCATGATTACTCATACCTAATAACAAGGAAAGGAAATATATATATATATATATATATATATGTTTAAGACATGTAGTTGTTTAGACAAAGGAAATAAAAGACACTGCGATGGAGTTGGAACTCCTGGCTTGCTACAATAACCGTAATCACTTATTTAGCAAATAAAAATAAAAAATTACATCATTGCTAAGCCTCCGCAATATGCATATATATAATTATAACATACATGTTACACTTATCATCTCGAATTATAATCTAATAAATTTTAATAAACATTCATTGTCGCTATTTCGAGCAAATTAACTTGAAACACGACTAGATTAATTAATCTTGGCCCGATATTATTTCCGGCAAAGCTAATAATTTGCCAAGCTATATTCCTTGAATGTAGAAGGATAAGCTATATCATCTCTCTAACCACAAAAACAAATGGACGGGGTTTTTTTTTTTTTTTTTTTAAAGTTTTTTCTAGGGAAAAAAAAAAACACTTCTTTCTTGTTTAGACAAAGGAAATAATATTGGACAAGCCATGTCACCGAATACACTAGACATAGAAAATTATTACAATTTGATCAGACAAGCAACCAGAAACAAAGTGTTCTTGTTCATTTGACTTCATTGGAACAAAGATTTAAACAGAAACGACGTGTTGTTTTATTTAAAGAACTCCATAACCCACAAGTTACAAATACAACAATCAAAACGGATGCCACTAAACCCTGCACCATTCACCAAAGCTAGAAACTCTTGTTGGTTCCTCTCCCTCCCTCCTGGATTTTGAGTCATCATCATTAATCTCTTAGGAATGCACAATTCATAGAAGAGCTAGTGTCTGGTATAACCGGAAGAATTGCCTTCACAACTATAACCTTTCCGTTATCCGGATTTGCTTTGTAACAATTCTTCAATAGTTTTAAGCTCTCCTCATCCGTCCAATCATGAAGTATCCACTGAAAAATATACATTGTTAATAAGAGATCAAGGTTACAAAATTCGTAAGAAGAGAGATTGGAATATATTTTTAAAGCTAAAAAGATCTAATAATTTCCATTTCGATCATATCTTTCAGGTTATTTTAAATGTAGAACGTTAATCATAAAATGCACAATCCAACCATCAATATATAAATTTCAGTTAGATAGATAAGAGATATGACTATTGAAACACATTGTTTTAAATAATTACTTTTGTCGAAACACGCTGATTCAAAATGACATGACTGTTAAAACACAAATTTTATATTGATGTTTTCTATTTATGATAAACAGGCACAAGTTGATTAATGAATGGACAAGAATTTGGCAATAAGAAAAATCCATGGCGTCAAATTTAACCATGAATCCCAATCTTCACTGTAGGAAATTAATGAGATTGTAATAATAAATCTATTTGTGAAATTGTTGCATTTTGAAGGAAATTTTCCATAAAATCCCCCTGGCAAACTTTCATTGTGTTGTCAATTAACAAAACCGTAAGAGAATATATTCCCAAACTATTTTCTACGTTTTCTGATTCTATCTTTTTTCAGAATTCACCCTCTTAAAAATAGCATACCCACTAGGAACGCTTTCAATCATATCTCCGGCTACATATTCGACACCTGCAACACCCCTTCCTTAAATCTGCGCATTATAATTAGCAATTTAATTATCATCGCAAAAAATAATGGACACACACACACACACACACACACACACACACACACATATATTTATATACCTGGATAAGAAGGAGCATGGTCTATAACATCTTGAGCCAAATCAAAATTAATACCCTCAAGCGATCAGATTAAGGGTTCTAGACCACCCCAACATCAACTAGTTTCTTAAGGTTTCCGAAACCTTTGTAGAACTCAAGGATGTTCTTAATAAGAATAGTGGACTGGTTGAACATTGCACATTGAAAAGCTTATTTAATCTTGAATCCAAGCGTGGATACTCAAAGGCACGTGTTCCATGGGCCCTGTTAAATGCAATTCCTCCCTCTAGAATTGCATCTTTCAACTCATACCTGTAATAGTAGAATGCCAGGGACATCAATATTAGGATAATTCTTCCTTTCAAAATTTAAAGGGCACTAATATTTTTCCTAAAAGAAGACTAGGGGGGTTTGTTTTGATCAAATCAACGGTAGGAACCTTATTTTTTATTTTCGTTAGGAACTGTTACTTTAATCGGTCAAGTAATTTTTAAAGGTTTGATCTATTTTTAAAGCATAGTTTCTATAGATAGTGAAAAATAACAGTTTCTGCTATAGAAATTCCCAAAGAAATGGAAAACATATAAACGCTAATCTTTTCCTTTAAGAAAATAATTGAACAAAAAAAACCAGTTCTCCATGAAGACTTTGTCTTGTAACAACGACATCATGGCGCATAATGAAACGCCATCTTCACTAGTAACAAAGTACTTGGCAGAGGACCAAGACTGTAAAGCCTCTGGAAATTGTTAGACCCACTATTACCCCCACCGCTGGTTACCAGTAAGCATCTCAGAAAAGAGTAGCTAGCGAGGAGCCTGAGGAGGCGGTCCAGCATACCCACCCGGCGCCTTCGGGTTGTTGGTGGGAAGCTGCGCTACGATCTCCACGATCTCCACAGGCGAGAGCTTGGCACCAGGCCCCGCTTTCGCTGTGATGACAAAAACTCCAAGCTCAGCTGCGGTCTTCTACGAAAAGATCACCGCAGTGGAGCGCCTCAGCTGTGTCACACAAGAAAAGGTTTCTTGATCAGGATCTTGATCTGGGATTTGTGATGGAGATTTCAAGGCTTTAGCAGTGAATGAGATTTTCGAGCATAATGCTCTATACCAACTTGAAAAATAAAGAAAAGTCTTATTATTCATACTGACTGTGGAGTTGGTTCATAATTATATATAAAACCTAATTGACAACTAGTAGCACCAAATTGACAACCCTTATTTGATAACTACTAAATCTTTGAAGATGAAAAGAGTCACATAGATAATAATAGAATCAAGTAAGAATTCTCGATCGACAGTTAACGGAGCCAACAACACTACAACAAATGTGGTCATTGATAACATTAATTGATAGCGGTTTCCAAAGATTGTTACTCATGTGGGCCCAATATTGGTTTAGAGAGTGGAGTTTGTGTTTTGGTGTAAAAAAGTGCGGGGCCACATTCCCTCCAAATACACACTCTCTCTCTCTCTCCCTGTCTCTTTTTCAAACCTCCAAAAATTTACTTTAGCAAAAAATCCTCAAACAACAACCGCTCGACAAGGCTTAGAAGATCTTTGCCAAAACCCAAGAGTTTCGCTCAAATCAAAATCTTTATGATGAATCCAAAAATTTCCCCAAAATCTTTCGTGGTTACGTCTCCCACCCTCGATGTCGCCTCGTGTTTTTCATATATAAACAACCCATTAACAGAGTGCGTGAGCCAAACTCACGAGACAAAAGAATTTCTGAAGTTCCTTACACACACAAACGTTCGTGAACCGCCAATCTTACTCATCATTGAGTTAACCACTTTTGTGGTTTAATTTTCCTCCTTCGATCAGCAATTTTCCCCAAATGAAACCCTCACTGTAAGTATCATTTTCTCTCACCGAATGTAAACAGAGGAAGATCAATTTAATCCGCTTTTGTTTTCTTTTAATTTTGGTTTTCCAATATAGGCATATCATGCTCTTTAAAAAAAAAAAAACACATTTATCTTCTATTTTCTAGGGATTCTCTGAATATCAAAACAAACTAAAATTCTTATTATTATGTTATTTGATTCTTGAAGGTTTGGAAATTGATGTCTCAGGAGGCTTAAATTTAAGTAGATTTGGGTATTCTGATTTCGAGTGGCAGAGATGCATGTGGATATAAGGTAAGTTCTATGTTGTAGAACAATTATCTCAGTATAATTTCTTGCACATTGTTTAGATTGAAGGTGATGACGTCTGGAATAATATTTATGCTAATTGGAGTTTAAAATGAATGGATAGTGATGCAGAGAGTGGTAAAATAGAGGAATATTCATTGGACAAGTGTAATCGATGCAGAACATCTTCCATCAAGGTTTCTTTTACTTGATTTTTTTATAATTTAAATTTGTATTTGTTCCGTTCATTTTATGTTTACTTGCTTGTTATTGCCCACTTCACTATTTTCAAAGATAACTCAATCTAACATGCTTTACTATATCTTGATTAGTAATGCTATTGTATCTGTTGTGGATCCTTATTTAATTGTTCTTTGTTTTACCTTTTCTTTTAACTAATATGTATACTCTGTTTTCTCCATGGGTTTGAAAACCTGACTTCAAGGTATAAACTACCAAGCATTCTTGTACTTTCATTACTGCGTTGAAAAAGGTGAATAACTTTGGAAGTAAGAAATTTAAGATGAAAACACAAAAAAGAAAAGACTAAAAAGCAAGGATAGTGTGGCTTACCTTCTTTACTTACCAATTGAAATTCTTTTGCAACCAATAGTTTGTATAAGAAGCATAGATAAGGTAAACCTATCTTTATATTTTTAATGCTGTTGATACTACTTTCATTAAATAGTTCTCCTGTTTTACTCATTTGTTTGGATTCTCTGCTTCCAAGTTTTAGTTTGAATCAGTACTTATGCTTTTTAGTTTTCACTTTTTCAAGGTTATGCTAAAGCTTAAGTCATGTGAACTGTTTCGTATAGTTTGTTTGTTCAAAGTTGATGTTTCATTGTATTCTATTTGAAATGCATTGTTACCTATATGTTACTAATACTTCCTTTTCACCCATCCTAGAACAAATTGTTATTTGTGGTGGTATGTGGTTGAATGCTAGAAGCAGCTCTTATCCTAGGGGCACCACTAGCAACAGAGTCTTCTAGGAGTCTATGGAGCCAATTGCATAAGTTAAGGAAGAATGGGGTATTCAAGAAAGCTTCTGAAACTAGTTGCTGCATAATTTTTTTTTGGCTTCTGTAGACTTTTTTTTTTTCTATTTAGTGTTGTTACCATGGGTCAATGTGACTTTACTCCTATTATATATGATTAAAATCTGAAGTTAATTCTATATGCATATTCATTATGCAAGTAGGATGCTGATTCACAGGTGAATATCTCTTGGAATTTCTTGCGTAGTTCAAGTTTTAATGGCCTAACTATATATTTGATGGGAAACAGAACAATGAGCATAGGTAGGGCTTCGATTGGATGGCTTGTTCTATATGTGCTATGTCTACGGGAACCAATATTGACTATAATTCTATCAGCATGAGTTGCAGCTTTTAGTAATATGTTGAGTGCCTAATCTATTATTAGTTGCTTTGTATTCTCAGTAGAAATTTTTCTCTTCTTATTCTCAATTCTATTTGACAGTATTTATATTTTCTTTTCAATCAATTGCAGCTTAATTATGGTGAAATCCCCTACATTTTGGAAGCTCAATTTCAGTTTATTGTATCGATAATAGAGTTCGAAGTTCATGAATCTTGAGTTGAAGATGATGAAGATCAAGTTAGCTTTCTTCTTTGGCTAAGCCATACGGTGGGCACGGGTGTAAACTCTTTTTGGCAGAAGATGAAGACCATGTAAGTGTGAAGAGTTAGATTGGGAGTAAACTCTTTTTTGGTCATTCCTTATACTTTCTGTCTTGGACATCCTGGGCAATTGTAGATTGATATTTTGTAATTTCAATGTTGACTGTTAGCAAATAATGTAACTAATGGATTTTTATGTATGACTACAAATTACTATGAATTTTTATATATTATAAGTTGTCTCAATATTATTTTATCGATATTTACATATGTTCAATTTTAATGAAAAAAGTAGATGTAGCCTCATTTGATTAAAAGCCAAGTTTGAAAAGCTATTTATGGAACGCTTCATAGATGTGGAATCATTTCTACATATACATACTTCTAAATTGTTTTTAGACCAATGTTATTAGTAAAATAACAGAGCAGGGGAAAAATGCTATAATATTTTTTTTCTTATAGCACCAAAAAAGTGCTATTAGTTTTTTTGTCTTATAGCACCAGAAAAATGCTACCAAAGCACAAGACTTTTAATAACATGGGCTGTAATAGCGTTTGGTAAAATGCTATCTTATACCTATGATAGCATTTTTTAGATGCTATGAAAGGCCTTTTGTGGTGTAGTGCAAGAGTTCTTAGCCTTACCAACTGGTGCTGGGTTTAGTGGCATAAGATTTGTGTGTTGTGTTTGTAACCTTTGGGTTATGGAGTTCTATAAGTAAAACGACATTTTATTTAATGGCTTAGATTTTTGTGTGATTTGAATAAGAATATGATGTATCATGCTTTCGATTAAACATTTGAAGTTACAAATAAAAAGGCTACACGTCCTTGGATATACAATATTGCTATTATTGGAATGAAGTTTTCCCTACTTTAAGTTGGAAATTTAATATGTCGATCTAGTGAAAGCTGAACAGTTCACAACAATATTTTTTGTATCAAAGAATGAAGCCATTTTCATTGCATGGTGTACTATCATCTTTTAATTGATCTCCGTCTTTAATCTATCAATAACATTAATCAGATGATCACTGATGGTGGCATATACATATAAAGCCTTTATTTCTATCAGGTCTCAGGTTCAAGGAATGCTAAAAATTGTGTTCTTTTCAATAACTTATCGTATTGCACTTAATTGATCCTCTTTTCTAGTATTAAAAAAATAATAATAATAACACCAATCAAACAAAAGCAAGTTTCACATGCTACTTGTACTTTCAGGATTAAACAATACTTGCATTACATAATTAAGTTTTGTATTTAAATGTTAGTATACATAGGAAAGTTAAATAAAAATGATAAACGTATTATAATGAGATTCAAATAAAAGTATGATACCTGTCGAGATTTGTTACTTGATTTTATATAATCTTTATGATTCTTTCCATCTATAAAGATTTTATAGTTGTCAATTAAGTTTTGTTAATTATGTGGTAATAGTTGTCAATTTGAATACACATTATGATGTACAGATTCTTCAATAAACATGAATGAGAAAAGACTTTGCTTTATGTTTCAAGTATACCTAACAATGAGAAAAGACTTTGCTTTATGTTTCAAGTATGATCTAGAGGTATTGAAATCATGGTGAAAATACTAATTAAACCTAAATAATAAGAATAAGGTTAAAGGATCGCGCAAAAAGACTACTACTCCCACGTTGTCGGGATCTATATCGTATCAATTTAAGATGAACTGCCCCCTTTAGATATTTAACTGTTATATTAGTTATTCATTTTAGTTCTTGTTTTCACTTATTACCACAGATACATAATTAAAGTAGTTATATTTGTGATTATTAGCCTAAGATTCCTACGTATACATTTTTTTTTTAATAGATTTTGACAACCAAAACTAGTACGTATGTACCAAGTTATCAAAGTCAACTAAAGTATCATTTTCTTTCCGACACTGCCAATTCAATATAATATGCAAAAATTTTCAAATGTCAATTTGAGACACTCGTAAATTATGTACGCAAAATTTACTTTTATTATTGTAAAATCTGTTAAGCGGTATACTAAAATAACGTACCTTTTTATTTTTAAAAAAATATCAAATTGACTATGAATACTATTAGGGATACCAGTTCCAATCCTAGTATTTTAAATATCAACTTATGTGTCATATTTAATTGATAAATACAATCAATTAATATGGTAACATTTTAAATAGTTATATATGTACATACATACAAATATGGACCGAAGTGTGGGTGATGTTTTTCAATTTCTGTAGTCAATATATCAAAGGTCAAAGAAAAACCTTTAGTCAATATGCTTTGTTTTTTTTTTTTTTTGTTTTTTTTTGTTTTTGTTTTTTTGTTTTTGAAAGGTCAATATGTTTATTTTTAATCATGTGCAAGAAGTTTGAAACTTTCGTAGTCTTCTAATAATTTGCTAATTCAATTGATACAGACAAGAATCTCCGTTGGTCAATAAGTTGATTTTTTAAACATGTGACGAATTATTTATCACGCAAAGGCAAACCGTTTGTCAAATATTTTAAAGGTACTGGGTACAAAGATCGGTTGAAAAGTATGTTATTTAAGGAATTATTAAATCTAACTTGAAATAATGCCTCATATTTCTTTCATTATTCAACTATTCACATTGATTTCCAACCAAAAAAAAAAAAGTATTCACATTAATAAGTTTAATATCTTGATTCTAGGGCATCTTTCATTATTATTAGACTGACTAACGGTCATTGTTGTGCCCAATTACACAACGTCACATCTTATGGCACTATTTTCAAGTGCAAAATTCAAAGTCCATCTTAGATACTTGATGTTTCCTACCTATCTTAATTGACAAATATATAAATGTATTCGTACTGAATTTGTGTATATATTGACTAAGAATAAAAGGAAGTAACAATTTAAAGATTCAAAGTGATTGAGTAATGTACCTATAATCACAGACTTATTAGGTGTTTGGTGAATGAGTTTAGTTTAAGATTTTTAAGTTTCAATAGTAATTTTTCAAAAAAGACAAAAAACTTTTTCAGAAAAAGACAAAAACTATGATGAAAAAAATACAATTTAGTTTAAACTAAACTTTTTTCCAAACATGCCCTTAAAAAAAGAAGATTTATTAGTAATGAGCACTCTGAAAGGTCTTCATATTTTATTCATAAAATGAGGTAAGTTACTTAATACTAAGAAATCACATGAATTTAAGAGACTTCTTAAACTGAAAATAAAAACAACTGAACATAAAAAATCAACTTTCTCTAATATGTCTCCTCAAGATGGTATCGATAGGAGATCCTAATCTTGGATGTGACAAGGCCTAAAATTCCAGTGGAAAAGTGAAATTTGTTCAATATAATAATTTAACTAGATACTTCATTAAAACATTGTTTGCATCAGAGAGTGACGCCTTTTTTACTGTATGGTTTACTATTATCCAATAATGAATTCTTATAAGATACTTTCTAATCTCTATTGCTATTAACAGGGTTAAACCGTCTACTTTTGTCGTTTTGAGAATTTAGAATCTAGAATCGACTCATTTTAATTTAAAATAAAAAGTCAGAGATTTTTAAAGTTTGCATTTTCTGAAAATAAAAGAGAAAGAAAGAGAGAAATTGAGTTCTGAAAACAACTAATTTGGATTAAAAAAAAACACACACACACACAAGAACTCCAACACTTCAACGGGAGATGGAGTTCCAAACGCCTCTTCGATAGGGGGTAAAGAGCGAGCAAACAAGAGTTCCTAGCCAACTGGTGCGGCATTTAAACGTGGGATCAAATTTATATGTTGTGTTTATAACTATTTGGCCACGGAGTTCCAAGTAAAGCGACATGCCATTTATGGCTTAGATTTTAATTTAACATCTTTTGGGTAAGAACACGACCTATCATGTACGTCGTGTGTCCACTTCCGTTGGAGTTTTGAAGATATTTTGTGCGTTGAGTTTTGAAATAATGAGATTCAATTAGATGAGAATTGTAACTTATAATGAGATTCAAATAGATGTACGGTATCTCTACAACATGAGGCAAGTCATAATTAATACCCTTAATATGCGGGTATTTTGAAATGATTTGATTAAGGATCACTCCCAGACCGCCACCAACATCTACCAGTTGCTTAAGGTCGTCAAAACCTTTGTAAAACTTGAGGATGTTCTTGACAACAATAGTAGAGTGGCTGTGCATTGCTGTGTGCAAAAAATGATTGAACTTTTGGTCAGAGCGTGAATACACGAAGGCATTCATTCCATGGGCCTTTTCGAATGCAACTCCTCCTTCAAGAATTGAAGCTTTCAGATGGGACCTGTAAATTCATTGCAAATCTAGTTTCAGATCACGCAGAGTGCCAGGCTAAATTAAGCCCCCCATTTGAATCATAAGTTTGAAAAGTAAATTCGAATTTTTTGTGAGAGAAAATATGGTAGAAGACTTTTTAAATAGTACCTAAAAACAGTCTCCAAATAAAAATCCAAACAGGCAACAAGATGTTAAATAGCATGCAAACTGGCAAATATTGCATTTGATTCAAAAGAAAACAAAACTTATCTATAAATATACCAGCTATCCATGAAGACTTTGTCTTGCCCCAAAGCTATTATGGGTCCCAATGAAACACCATCTTCATTAGTGACAAAGTACTTGGACACAGGACATAGGCTGTACAGCCTGCGGGCATTAGACCCTGCACTTTCATCACTAACCACGGAGCAACTAAGCACCGAGTGGCTCGCTAGAAGCCTGAGCATACGGTCCACCATGATGGGTGCATCGGGGTTGTTGGTGGACATCTGAGCTACAATCTCAGTCGACGAGAGCTCAGCGCCTTCGCCGGCTTTCGCAATGATGTCAAAAACTCCGAGCTCAATCGCAGTCTGTAAGCTCATGGACATCACAGTGGACATCACTAGCTGCAAGGCGTGGGAGAATTCTTCCTCTTCTTTTTTCCTGTCATGGTCAAGAACTTTTAAAGCACCATTTCTAAGTTCCAATGAGGAAGCCATATTTGGGGAAGGTTGTCTTTTTTTTTTTTTTTTTTTTTTTGGCTAGTATATTGGGGGGAGTTTGCAAAGGGAAATAATTAGTATGCTTCTACGTTGAAGAATGGGTTCGTTTATATATACAAACTAAATGACTGGATTACCTTTATGCTTGCATATTGGTCAAAATAAATATTTAAAGTTTGTTAGCGTGATCTGCACGGCGTTTAAGTTGTCAAAATAAGATATATAATGAATTTTTCGACTTGGTAATAATGTCATGGGGAAAGCGCCCGATCGATATAGATTTAAAGTTAAATACACCAACGTGATACAAAAAATTAATACTAGATTATTATGTCATAAAATTAAATTAAAATTAACTAAAATTTATATTATATTAGTCAAAAATGAGAAATTGGTAATATGTTGATCAATAGACATGAAATAATAATAATAATAATAATAATAAGTGATTCTTCAGGCAATTTTCTCCAATGGGGTGCCATAGAATGTGAGGTTTGTGTGATTGGGCACAACAATTATTAATAACTGTTAGACCCTCTCTAATTTGAGTAGAGACTATAATAAACAATCAAGAAATTAAACTAATTACTCTGGATTGTCAATATAAACAATCATCAAAGAAATACATGAGATATTGTTATTTCATAATATAGTTATTTAATAATTCCTCGAATGAAAGTACAAATATGCGCGTAGGTCCTCCTCATCGATAAACTTGTGTTCAAGTGTCTACATACCTTTACAAGGTTTGACTATTCTCCTAAGTAGTACATGGTACGCCATTGTGAGATGCATGCATCCTTCGTCGCATGATTGAAAAATCAACATACACTACAAGAATTTTGACTTTAAGAGATCAAACTTTTTGATACCAAAAAAAATTTGGTAGCAAAAAATAGACTTTCCGTTACTAAATTTTGGTTGCTGAAAAATGTAGACATTTTGTTACCAACTTTGGTAGCAAAAACAACACAATCTGCTACCAAATATGTTTGATAACAGATGACATGGCTAGAATTGAATTTTGATTCCTACAAAAAACTTTTTGTTACCAAAACACTATTTGGTAACAAAATGTCAACATTCCGCTACCAATATTTGGTAGCGAATTATAATCTTTTGCTACCAAAATTATTTTAGTAGCAAAAACATTGGTGGGAAGCCAATTTTTTTTTTCCACTAGTGTCATTTGCTACCAAATTTCGTTTGGTAGCAAGATGTGAAATTTCGTTACCAAACTTTGGTAGCAGAATCTGAATTTTTGCTACCAAATTTTGGTATCAAATTTGACATTTTGCTGTCAAACTTGCTTTGGTAGCAAAAATGTTGGCGGGAAGCCAAAATATTTCCCGCTCAACTCATTTGCTACCAAATTTTGTTTGGTAGCAAAATAGTACATTTTGTTACCAAAGTTTGGAAGCAGAATATGTGTTTCTGTCACCATATTTTGGTAGCAAAATATCATATTTTGCTACCAAACTTATTTTGGTAGCGAAAGTATTGGTGAGAATTCAAAATTTTCCCCACGGATGGTATTTGCTATCAAATTAAATTTGGTGACAAAATGATATTTTGTACTACTAAAAGTTGATAGCAAAATATAGTTTTTAGCTACCAAACTGTAATTTGGTAGCGAAATATATTATTTTTTGTTACGAAGTTTGTAATAATAATATTTTTTATTTAAGTTAAATATATTTAGTGATCTAGCTCTTTCTTGTAGAATTTATAAGTTTGTATGATATGTATTAAATATGTTATATCTAAAGTAGATAATGTATATACTTATAATATTATTTTATTACTTTAATAAATAGAATAAGATATATCATCTTAAAATCTATATTTTATGTTGTAATGTGGCTAAAAAATGGTTTTAAATAAATTTTTGTTATCAAATTATAATTTTTTTCATTTTTTAAAATAATTTTCTTTTGGTTACCAAACCAAAATTTGGTAGCACAATATGTGTTTTTGGCTATCAAACTAATATTTGATAGTGATATATAAGCTTTTTTGCAACCAAATTTTGGTGGCAGAAAGCAAGAATCCACTACCAAAATTATATTTTGGTGGCGAAAAGTCATTTTTTGCTATCAAAAGTTACATTTGATAGCAAATTTTCAAGAAACTTTATAACTTCATATTTTATGCTTGTAATTTTAATTTTTGTTTAAGGTTTTTCATGAATATGTTTGATGCAAAGTTTGTAACAATAATTATTTTTTATTTAAACTAAATATATTTAGTGATTTAACTCTTTCTTATAGGATATATAAGTTTTTATGATATGTATTAAATATGTTATATATAAAGTAAACAATGTATATACTTATTATAATAGTATTTTATTATTTTAATATATAGAATAAGATATATCATCTTGAAATATATATTTTATATTATAATGTGGCTAAAAATAGTTTTAAATAAAATTTTTATTATCAAATTATAATTTTTTCATTCTTTAAAAAATTTATCTTTTGGCTACCAAACAAAAATTTGACAGCAAAATACGTGTTTTTGGCTACCAAACTACTATTTGGTCGCAAAATAAATGGTTTTTGGCTACCAATGTTTGGTGGTAGAAAGAAAGATTTTGCTACCAAACTTATATTTTGGTAGTGGAAACGCATTTTTTGCTACCAAAAATTACATTTGGTAGCAAATTTTTCAAAAAACTTTATAACCACTTATTTTGTGCTTGTAATTGTTTTTTTTTTTTTTAATTTTTAATTTTTAATTTTTATAGTTTTTCAAGAATATGATCAATATCAAATTTGTAACAATCATCCAAGTATATTTTATATGACAAATATATTTTGTAATTTAGCTATTTCATGTAGGTGTAACAAGATATGTTCATTTGTATGATCTTTGCTAAGTATGTTATACATAGAGTATACAATGCACTTCTAGTCTATATATGTAGAATAAGGTATATCATCTTCAAACATTTAGGGGGAGGATGGCAAACAACTCATTTTAAACTCATTTCAAACTTTTTTTTGTCTTTTTCCTAAAAAGTTTGTCTTTTTCTCAAAAAGTTTTTTGTCTTTTCTGAAAATTCAAAAAAATTTACTATTACAACTAAAATATTTCAACTCAAACTAACATACCAAACACCCCCTTATTGTATGTTATAATGTTGCTAAAATAAATAGGTTTTTAATAAACTTTTCTCATCAAATTATAATTTTTTTTTTCATTTGTTAAAATTTTTCTTCCTACTTCCAAATCAAAATTTGGTAGCAAAATATGATTTTGGCTATCAAACTAAAACTTGGTGGTAGAATATATGTTTTTTTGCTACCAAATTTTGGTGGTAGTATGTAGGAATTTGCTACCAAATTAATATTTTGGTGGCAAAAAGGTATTTTTTTGCTACTAAAAGTTACGTTTAGTAACAAATTTTTAAGAAACTTAATAAACACGTATTTTGTACTTGTAGTTATTATTATTATTTTTTTATGTTGTTCTACATGAATATGTTATAAATTAATGGTTTTCATCAAAATATAATTTTGTAATATGTTATAATGTGACAAAGAGAATGATATATTCTTTAAAAGGACTAAAAACCATGTTTCTAATTTAACTTTTTTCATCAAAATATAATTTTTTCCATTTTAATTAAAAATTGTCTTTTTGCTATCAAATTAAAAATTATTTTTTGCTACCAAATTTAGTGATAGATTGTAAGAATCTGCAGCAAAATTTATATTTTGGTGATAGAAAATAATTTCAGCTTGTTTTTTGGTACCAAAATTTAGTATCAAATCATTCATTTTTTAGTGATAGAGTATAAGAATCTGCAAAATTTATATTATGAGGATAGAAAACGATTTAAGCTTGTTTTTTGATACTAAAATTTAGTACCAAATTATTCATTGTGGCTGCCAAAAAAGTTTGGTAACCAAAAACATTTTGTTGTGTACAAAACCCTAAAAACTAAACATTCTCTCAAAAATTTTCAAAGTTTCCCACGACCTCTCTCTCACTCCCTACGCCACCGCTACCCTCCCTCTCTCTTTCTCGCAACGCCGTTGTCACACACTCTCTCTCTCTTTCTCCCTCTCCACATCGTCGTCCCTCTCTCTTTTTCCCTCATGCCGCTGCCGCTCCCTTGCTCCCCCTTCCTTCTCCTTCATCGAGTTGCCTAGATTATTGGGTATGGAAAATTTTAATTTCAAATGTTAAATGTGGTTTCGTTTTCTAATTTACAATTTGAAATTGATTTACATTTTTTTTTTGGTATAAATATGCGTTGGTTGAATTGATTTTTTTGAAAGAAATTTGTGATTTTTGTGAAATTGGACGACCTTCTCGCCTCTTTCTGATCTCTCTACATTCCCAGCCCCCTGTTCAGCCCTAGTATGCCTTCGTTTCCTTCCTATTTCTTAAGTAGAAGCTTGCGAAGCCATAAAACCAAGCAAACCCTAATGTGTGGGAGCTCCGTTCTTGTTCTCTCCTTCTCTCCTCCTTCTACAATAGAGCACACAAACTCTCTATTTCTCTCTCTCTCTGAGGAAAAATTTTCAGATTTCTGTAGAAGAACCACGAAATTTATGCCTAAGGACCTTCTCCAAGATGCACTTGAAAGCATAAAGGTTATTTCTTTACCATTGTTATTATTATTATTATTATTATTATTTTTGCAATTTCTTTGTCGAAACCTTGGGTCTTGAATTTTTTTGTGGCATTTCAGAAGTTATTTTTTGCAATTTCTTTGTCAAAACCATTTTTGCCATTTTTGGCTTTAACTTGATAGCTCTTGGGACTCTGTCATGGCTTTCATTTTTGTCAAAGATATTTTTGGCATTACAGGATGAGCTAACAATGGATTAGCAGCTTTTGAACAAGATTTCTCGTCGAGGATTCTAATGACATATTGTAAAGGTTTGTGCCTATTAATTTTACATGTTGGATTCTGATTACCTTCATTTTGTACATCTTAGCTGCTGAGTGAAAACTGATGTCTCAGGCATCTCCAGGCATTAGTGCTATTGGAGATTCAAAGTACACTAGTGTGTAAATTGGGGTTGTATGCTTAGGAGCAGTCAGATGCTTGTTGCTTAGGTTTTGCATTTTCGCCTTTTGTTATTACTTTGTAACATGACTCGTGAATTTCCGCCTTCCTGATTACTAGTTTCTATCTCTACAGGCTTTGATTTTTCCCCTATTGGGACGATCTTGGAAAAGACCATTACAAGGCATAAGTGTTATCAAAGTGCACTCTTTCTTTTTTCCAAGTGAAATTCACATTTTTCTTGAGATATTCTGCCAAACCAATTGCCTTTAGAAACTCTTGTTGAATCTAGTTGAAGTGGCTTTGATTAATACGGAGATTTTGGGTAGTTTTTAAGTGAAAGTATTTCCAATGCAATTTTTTTTTTGGACATATGCGTGATTGATTGGGTTCTGAAAATGCATACTAGTTTATGAATAAGTAGGGAAATTTAACCCCTGAATGTTTTCGTAGATACTCACAGGTGGGAGAGGTATAATGCTAAAGGATCGACTCAGAAAGAACAAAATAACTTAGTGAACAGTCAAGGTGGGAGAAATGGGACGAGAATAATGATGGAAGGGGTTTGATTCTCAAATGGTATTCTTCTATTCTTTACCAATTTTAGTCACTAGTACATAATTTATATCTTAGTTATAGGGCATACATAGCATTTTGTTGCTGAATATTTATGGTGATGATTCTAGGGGGTGTATTGTTTGCTAACCTTTTCACATAATGTCATTGGTCCCTAGTCCCCGCAAAACTCTCATGCCTGTTTTGTTACAAGAACTTTAATAGATGCAACAACATGCAGTTAATTTTCTCCCTCTCTCTCTGCAATTTTTTTTTTTCTCGTTTTAGTTCTATGTCTTCCCCCCTTGTATGATTGAACAATACTACGTGTTCCTTTTGTGCTTTCACAGATTGTTAGGTTGTGTACAATAAGGAAAAGAAAAGTCTATTGTTTTTAGAGTGCGTGAACAAGTCGTGATCTTACTATCAAGCCAAATCACTAAGTTGGCATCTATGTATGCCTTCAGATCATTCGGGGACTTTTGTACTGTGACAAGAAAATCAGCCCCCTCCAACTCTTGTCATTTAGATTTTCAAATTTTCAAGCTGTGTAGGATTATAAATTGTTAACAAGTAGCTTGAGAGTTACTTGAGTTTGATCATGAAAAGGTTGTTATTAATTATGTATTTAGAGATTTAGAGGTACTATAATTAATTTTAGATATTTTATTCATTTCAATACCTATTTCAATATGATTTCTACAAAAATATTTATGAAAGACAGTAGATAAAATTTACAATAATATTATTGGCAAGGAAAAACTTTGGCAGCTAAAATTTTTTGCTACCAAAAAAAATTAGGTATTTGCCCTTTTTGCTACCAAATATTTGGTGGCTAATACATAGGAATTCACATCTAAATACGTTTCGCTACCAAAATTTTGGTACTTAAATCTTGTATTTTTCGTTATTTATTTGGTCCTTAAATCTCATATTTTTTGTTACCAAATATTTTTTGTTATCAAAAATTTGATCACAGAATATTATATAATTCGTTACCAAATACATTTTGCTACCAAAAAATTTGGTTCTTAAACTCATACCTTTTGTTATCAAATATTTTTTGTTAGAAAATATTTGGTGATTGAATCAAATATTTTTTGCTACCAAAATACATTTTGTTATCAAAATTTTGGTCTATGAAATATCATACTTTTTGCTACCAAATTTTTTGATAACTGAATATCAAACATTTCGCTGTCAAATACAATTTGTTACCAAAAAGAATTTTGGTAGCAAAAACTTTTTGCTACTAAAAATTTGGTAACAAATACTTTCTGCGACTTACTTTTTGCTATCAAAACTTTTTGATACCAAATATTTTTGGTAGAAAAAACTTTTTGTTAACAAAAACAGGACTTTTGACTACCAAATTTTTGGTAACAAAAAATCCAAATTCGTGTAGAGATAACAACGTTATAATGACTATATCTTATGTCGTTTCAAGTTCGTCGTGATAATTCCGTCGTGATTACGATTTTGTGGTAAGATAAAGCATTGGAACCGAAAAAAAATGAAAAAAGTGTTGGAACCCATAATTCTTTAATGTTCATTAATGTCGGTTTTTTGAATATTTTAATTCAATCTTTTAATATCAATCAAATTTCGTTTTTTTAAGGATTTATTACTTCTATTAAAACACTTTCGATCTTTGGGTTAACTTTTCTATATTTGTAATTATGAAAATTTTTGGACCGTTTCTAAAGATTATCGATTCATTTTTTAACATTTCTTTATATATTTTATTTCAATTTAGTATAAAAGGATAATAGCTATTTATAAATACTGTTTTATACATTTCTACAAATAAAAAATTGCTGACCTTTTTAAAAAATATTGACTTCTGAATAGACATTGATAATTACGAGAAACTGAGAAATTGATCCTGGCAACATATTCCAAGGTGTTCAACCTTACAATTAATGTCTAAAGTAAAATTGAATTGGGTTATTGAGTAAAATAAACTGTGGTGACGTCAACAAATATTTTTTTTAAAGGGCATAATTAAGAGAGAGAGAGAGAGAGAGAGAGAGAGAGAGATAATTTATTGTAGATGAGACAAAGTTCCTCAAAAAATTAAATAAAAATTAAAAAAGATAAGACGTAGTTATTTGTATTAAAGTTGCCATTTATATTTGATTGGATTTCCTTAAAATTAAAATTTTAAATTTTAAGTGATTTAGTAGTATTAGATAACTTATTGATATAGTAATTTATGTTATATAAAATCTATTCATAGTACTCATTACTATTGAATTTTTTCTATTTCCTAATTCGTGTGATCGTAGATATATTAATTAATCAAGTTAAATCTTTTTGTTACCTAATTCCTTGCATATTTTTATTACATACATATAACAATATCATAAGATTATACTCAAATCAGTATCTGATCCTCCATGTACTCCGGGCGCCTTACCTTGATGATTGCCTATCATGCGCCCATGCGATCTCCCTCAAAGATTGTCATCTTGACACCTATGCATCATCTTTCGACTTATTGAATATGTCACTCGATGAGCTCAATATGTTTAACTGGAACCAAATTAGTGGTTACAGACATAATCTAGCAATAATTTCACACTTAATTCCACTAAAAGATGTAAAGTTCAAAACCCCCTCCTCAATTTTTATTTTTATTTTTATTTTATTTAAAAACCTGGACCAAATAGTTGCAGATTTAAGATGCTAGCCAATTCCTAACATAACACTTGAAGTTTAAGTGATTAAGTAATAACATTTTTTAGGTGAATGGTGAGCTTGAGCAACAACTATCAGAATAACTAAAGACATCTTAATTAGGCTGACATCTTTGTAGTCACACTCATCCCCTGTTAAAGTTAAACTTCTCACTTAATTTTATTTAACATAAAATATAATAAAAAAGAATTTTTAAAAAAGGTTGAAAGGAAAAATAAAGAACGCATGTAGGCGCCGAAAAAATTTAACAAATCTGCCAAAGACAAATAAACAAATCAGGAAATCATACTGTAATCAGAAAAATTAACTATCAAGTATAATACTTTCTGAATATAAAATTGTGAAAGGTCTCCTTAAAACCCTCTTCCAAGAAAATGTGATGGTAAAAAATCAGGCCTTTAAGAAGAGACAAATTTGTAATTTCGAAGGAAACGATTACACAAAATGTCTATTGTCATGACCCATTTTAAATATGTTCATTTTTTATAATTTTGTGTAAATATCTATTTTTAAGTAAACAAATATTTATAGTAACTATTTTTGCATTTTATTATATTTAACACCATTACTCTTTTATTGTGATACATTTTTTCCTTATCTGATTTTTGAGATTGATGATGAATCTTTCTTGCTGATTGGTGTGAATTAATTATGATAAACCCAAATATTATTCTCTCGCAAATTTTTTAATCATGAAATCACAACTTCATATTTCTTTTTCTTTTTTTTTTTTATGCGTTCATTTCGTAATTCTTGAACCTTTATGTTTATAATCTGGTAAGTTTTGAACCCTCATACTCCTTTCTTCTTTCTTGGACGTGCTTTTTTTTTTTTTTTTTTCAATCACGTCACAAAACGTTTTCGTCCCCCCCCCCCCCCCCCCTTTTTTTTTGGTTTAATTATTGAAAAGTCCACCATTGTGAATCATTTTCCCTTGTGTTCCTCTTATTTTGTTTGCTCCCGTTTACTTTTTTACTTTTTTTTTTGTTTTTGTTTATTGTTTTTTTTTTTTTTTGTTTTTTTTTTTTTTGTTTTGTTTGTTGTTTTGTTTATTGTTTTTTGTTTTTTGGTTATGGACGTTTAAAAGAAAAAAGAAAACCATTTTTTTATTATGTGCCCTTGTGCTTCCTTGATATGTTTGTTTACTTTCATTTTTTTTTTTTTTTACTTTTTTATGATAATTCTTATCATTATGATAACGCATTTTTTTCATTGTCATTTATTTTGTTTTAAGTGCTGATGCCTATCTTATTTTGTTTTAACTTCTTTATGATAAGAGTGGTTCTGTTAGCACACTCTTATTTACTCTCAACACACCCCTAGTAAATTTAAAATAAAAAAAATTTACTTGTTACACATCCCATATGTTCAAAATTTATATCCCAAACTATAAATTTTCAAAAACTAAAAATTAATACACCATTTCAAATTTCTTTTCGCACACTCATCTTTAAGCAACATAAGCAAATACCATAGGCCACATACTATCATTAAATTGTACGAAAATTTTCAATATCTGATATGACTCTGTGTCCGTAACTTATCCAATATTAAAACTGAGCAAAATTTATAAGTGCATGGCAAAACAGCCAATAACCAGATAATTAGCTATAACATTTTTTCGCATAAAATACACGTCAATTGATTAGTGCATGTTCAGCATATAAAAGCAAATACAAGTTCGGACCATAAACATCTTTTCTAGCAGTTTCAGCTAAATAACGAAATTCATATCTACACACACACACACAGAGAAGTGATAGAGAAAGCACGGGAAACCAAAAAAAAAAAAAAAAAGTAATAAACGTGTTTTACAATCAAACGTGTGTTTTAACCAAAACGTGTCGTATTAAACAACAAAAATTTTTGAGCTTTCTATCTCAGTTATAGATGACCGAACTGTAAATTATCTAATATTCGAAGGGGGAAAAAAACATCAGAGGCAGGAATAATAAAACAACAATGCATTAAAAAATAGAAGTCATTTAATAAAGTTTAGCGTTTTTTTTTTTTTCAACAATAAACCAACCAAAAATCAATGCTAATATTCAAATGCCAAAAAATAAAAAAACCAACAAGCGAAAGAAGAAAACAAAGGTAAAACACAAACAAAAGAACATAACGAGAAAGCTAATAACATATGTTGTTTATTTGACGGATTTGATAACACATTGAATTTCTTTATATATATATATATATATATATATATCAACAGTTGTCCGTTTATGTTATTTTATTTTGTTCGAGTATTTTGTAATTAAATAATTTGATTAATAGGGGTGTGTGGAGAATTAAGAAAACATGTGTAAATATAATCACCAAACGATAATTTTAACGCCAACAATAGAATAATTTCCTCACCATAAATATGAGATTGAGAAAGCCAAATGTCTAAAGATAATTGGATAGTGTAATTAAGTCAAATAAAAAGTCGTGAAGTCATAAATTTTTTTGATGTGACATAATAGAAAAAATAGGCTTATTTTTCATTACAGATAAGATAGTTGTTCACATTAAAGAAAGTTGACTTATATATTTAATTATATTTATTTTTAATCTTTTTAATTTTAAGTGATTTGTTAGTATTTGATAACTTACTGGATTTTATATATTATTACTTGTATTATATGAAATCTATTCATAATTCTTATTACTAGTGAATTTTCTCTTTTTTTCTTAAATCATGATTGCAGGCACATTAACTAATCACAGTAAAACCTTTAATTCTCTATTTTCTAGTATATTTGTATTTAACATTTAGTATTGTATGATAAGATTATACTCACGTAAGTATCTGATCCTCCATGTGCACCTAGCTTGCACCCTCCCTTGATGATCACCAGACTCGTGCCCTTGCAATCTCCCTTAACGATTGTCATAATTACACCTATGCACTATCTCTCGACAATTGTTGTCGTTGCGCTTGTGTTCCTCTCTCCACAATTGTCATCCTTGAGCACCCTTTATTGACAATTCTCATCCCTGCGCTTAAGCTCCCTCTCTCAATGACTTCTGTCCATGCCCCCCGCATTCTTTCCCGATGATTGTTTTCTCTTCTATTATGGTCCAAGGTTGGGATCTCCTATTGATACTCTAAATTCCAAACACATATTAGAGAAAGTTGACTTTTATATTCAATTTTATTTTTTTTAAATTTAGGATATCTCTTGAACTAAGGTGATTTGATAGTATTACATAACTTTATTCAATTATATAGTAACTTGTATTTATAATGTTCATTGCTGATGAATCTTACATCTTTTCTATTCCGTGATCATCGACACATTGTCTAACAACGTTAAAGCTTTCCGTTATTTGTTTTCTTTTGTATTCTTGTTTAATATATATTAAGTTAGTTAATATATTATATTTTCCATTTGAAATATTTTGGAAATATCAAGTATCCTAGATGGGCTTTGAATTTTCCACGTGGAAATGATGTCATAGGATGTGAGGTTGTACGATTGGGCAAAACAAGGAGTATTATTGGACTCACTCTAATTTGACTAGAGACTACAATGAAATCCCTACAAATAAACTTATTAAATAAACTTATTAATATAAGTAATGAAATCATCAAAGAAACATATCTATATGAGGTATTATTGTAAATTAGTTTTAATAATTCCTTTAAAAAAAATACAAATATGCATCCATAACTAGCGTTCAATGTCTTCCTACCTTACAATATTCAAACTATTATCCTAACTAACACTTGATATGCCTTTGTGTGATGCATACTTCGTCCCATGATTAGAAAATCAACATTTTAGTTTCTTTATTCTTTATTAGATTTTTTTCCCCCAATTTAGCAAAGTTAGAACACTATCAAAGATACATATACTTCCTTTTATGATTAAAATCAAAATATTGTTTAAAAGAGTTTCTTTGACCTTTAATAAAGAATCTAGCAGAGTTGGAAGAATACCAAATAATATATCATATGGATGCCTTAAAGAAATAATGCTGCGTATATAGATTGAAGAAAAGGTTATTAAATGTGGAAAGTAAGAAAATGAATTATTATATGAATACTTAAATAGTTAATAATTTAATTAAAGAGTACCACTCTAGCACGTTGATTGAATTTTAAGGGAGATTGAATTGAATTATGATACATCAACAAATAATCAAAGTGCCTTGTAAGTAGGCGAATAGTCTCGTTTGTAGAAAGAAAAATTGAATATCAACTTTGAGGGCAAAATCGATTATCAACTTTGAGGGCAAAAATTGAATATCAACTTTGCTAGGCTATTCCTGTAACTACTTTATATAGTTTTAGTTAAAAGAAAAATTGAGGGCAAAATCGATTCAAGAACATATATTAACTTTGCAGGTATCATACTTCTGTTTTGAATATCATTACATGTACTAGAGGATTACCCTTTTATTATTTGTACTTTCCTATGTGTATTATTCCACTATTGTAATTAATTTAATTGTATTATTATATTCTTCATCATGGTCATGATCGTCATTTTATTTTATACATAGCCCTGTACACCAAGTAGGCCAACAGTTTTGATTGTGGAAGGATCAGAGTTAGAAAACTATATCTTCCACATTTTATGAAATAAACAGTTGGCAAATGTGAACTAGCTTTCCTTAGTTAAATTGGCATTTATAAGAAAATAAAAAAAAAAAAAAAAAAATCATCCACACTTGGACACGTAGTTGTTTATTGTTGTTGTTGCTGTTGTTGTTATACAAGAAACATGTAAAAACTTTGCTCAATTCAATAGTCTCGTTTGTAGACTAGCAAATTTTGGTAGTCATTCCACAAGCAAATTAGTACATAAAGATAATACATAACAAGTAAATGTCACGAGACATTATTAAAAGAATGTACTTTTACTCATAATATTTTCTTATAACATTTTTAATCACAACAAAAATTTGTGATCAAATACATATTAGTTGTGGTTGCAGGCATAGTCTAGTGGTAACACCATACTTGACTTCATTTAAAGGTGTGAAGTTCGAATCCCATCATCCTTAATGTTTTAAAAAAAAAAAAAAACTTATTAGTCACGATTTTTTGACTAAAAGTTCATTCTTTAGTGATGAGAGGGTAATTCAATTCAAAATTACTACTCGAACTCGCTACAATATGGGAGTTGTAGTACTCTTCATATGCGATCCTTTACCATTATTCCCATAACTTTATTTAAGCAAAAAACAAAAAACGACACAAAAGAAGCTCATCTCCTCATCATCCATATCGATTCCTCCTCTTACAGTCTTGGGATCTTCTATTGAATCGAAACTCCATCTTTTGGTGTATATTAAAGATAGTTGACTTTTTATATTCAATTGTATAATTACTTTCAATTTATGAAATCTTTTGATTAAAGGTGATTTATTAGTATTAAGTAATTCATCCGATTTTATATATTAAATTTGTATTTAAATGGAACCTTCTAGTTTGTGATTATAGACACATAAACCTAATTTATACGCTAAATCTCAATTCTTCTTCTTTTTTTTTTTTTTTTTCCTTTTTTTCTTTTTTCTTATGTGCTTAATTAACCATACATTTGGAAATGAGATAGAAAATTTACTTCCCTTCTCTTTGTGTCTCTCTTCTCTTTCTCTCTCTAACGCATGAGAATTAGGGTTTCTCAATCATTTTTCTCTCTTGGGGCTAGATTTCGGTGGCAGCTTTTGTTTTATCTTTGGTTTTCCGGCCTAGAGATGAATATGAGAATCATATGGTGAGAGTCTTGACAGAGGCGAGCCCATGGCAGAAGGTTGGGCGTTGTGAGAAGGAGCAAGGTAGGAATCAGAAAATTAGTGGTAGTGCGTGGTCATCATGTCTGGGGAGGTCTTACAACAGTTCGATTTTGACAACCTAGTTTCTCCCGACAATGTAGTTTGTTTTATCGGCAATGACTCTTTTATGTGATTGGTGTTTTTGTTTTTGATGTGTCAGTTTGTGTGTATTAATGACAATGTCTTCATTGTCTTTTTCTTTGGGTGTTTTATGTCTTTTTGTTATTTATAATAACGAAGCTGGTTTCTCCATCTTTCGAGTTGGTTGTTTTATCCATCAGATCTGAGTCTTGACAGTGTTTTAACCTACTATGGGAGTTAGTAGTGGCCTTAATGCTACTAAGTCTTGGCCCTCAATTTATCAGAAAAATCTATTGATTATCAGGATTTTGTCAAAAAAGAGCCTTACATATGCTTAATTTCAGTGTGTCGAGGTATATTCCCGTTATCAAGCCTCAAGCATATGTCTTTCCTTTTAAGCATTATCAGATTTTATTGGTGTATCCATTCTTGTTAAAGGGTTTTGTCTATGTATATTTGATATTTTTGTATTTCCTTAGTAAGTTTAATGAAATTTCCTCGTTCAAAAAAATAAAATAAAATAAGATAAAATAAATAACTACATGTTTGAATAAATAGATTACATTTTATAATTGAGATATGTACGAAAGGTCTAATATCTGAGGTGGAATTTGGAGTTTACCCTCGGAAAAAATGTCATTGGATGCAGCATGATCAAATTGAGTACGAAAATGCGTATTTAAAACACACTAATTTGACTAAACTTAACATAGATTAACGTGAATAGTAAAATCATCAAGGAAATGTATCCATGAGGCATTATTTTTATTTCATATTATACTAGTTTTTTAAACATGTAGGTGTGTGTTAAGTTCGTTAAATTTTTTTTAATTAATTTTTAAGAATATGATAAGAGGAGTATTTCTAGAAAATTAATTGAAATAAATTAAAAAGATGAAAAAGATAAAATGACTAAAATATTAAAAATAGATTAATAATAAAAAATGACTAAAATTAAAAATTAAAAAAATTATTTGAAAGACAATATTTTAATATGTTAATGAAAAGTATTTTCTTGAATCATTGTGAATTATTTAATTGAAATGTGTAGAAGAAATTATAGGAAAATAGAAAAATTTACAAAATATGAAATAAATCTTTTCTTGAAATATGAAATACATACAAATTATATTTAAAATTTAGAAAATAAATGTATTGAGATAATTAAATTATTATTATAAACATTTAGATATATAATAAATATATCTTATAAATCTTACGGAATATAAATTATTTAACAATATCACAGGAGCATTCAAATAATATTTTCTCTCTCTCATAAAACCCACATATTCCCTATCTGCATCCACTCTTTCCCCAAAAAAAAAAAAAAAAAAAAAAAAAAAAACTATTTCTCTCTCTCACACTCCCTCGAAAAGAGAAGCAAAAACAAAAATAAAGACAAAAAATGTCTCCCTCCCTCTCTCTCTCTCTCACCGTTCCCTCGAAAAAAAAAGCAAAAAAAAAAAAAAAACAAATCTTTTATTTTTGGGAGAGGCTGTGGTAAAGTCTCTCCCAAAGACACTACCGGTAGAGTCTCTTTTTAAACTGTCAAGATTTAATCAAACGGTTGACATATCAATAGTGTACCATATTTATCATATACCTTACCTCATATAACCATTGCCATCTAAAATCTTCTTCATCGCCGCGACCTTTCATCCGCCGACGACGGATGCCAGCGACCCAACTCGACGCCGGCAACCCACCCCCGCCCCTACCGCCGGCCCCAGCTCCGGTTCCCCCTCCTCCGCCGGTAGGCCCCCTCTTCTCTCTTCCCTTGTCGGCGCCCCCACCCCTGACCTCCCCCCACCCCCCGCCCCCCAACTGCCGGCCCCAGCCCCGGCCGTCCCCTCCCCATCGGCACCCCCTCTCTCTCTTCCCCTCTCCCCTTTCTCTCTCTTCTCCTCTCTCTCTCTTCCCGACCCTCGGGCCCCCCACTCCCGGCTGCCCGGCGCCCCCCATCTACCCCCACCGCGACTCAGCCCAGCCCCCCCACCCTACCCCGACGTGAGAAGAGAGAGAGAAAGAGAGGGGTAGTCGCGGGTAAGGAAGAAAGAGAGAGGGAAGAGAGAAAGAGGAGAAGAGAGAGAAAGGGGATAGGGGAAGAGAGAGAGGGAGTGCCGGCGGGGAGGGGGCGGCCGGGGCTGGGGCTAGGGGTTGGGGGGGTGGGGGGAGGCCGGGGGAGGGGGACTGGGTTCGGGGGGTGCCGGCAGGGAAGAGAGAGAGAGAGGAGAAGAGAAAGAAAGCGAAGAGAGAGAGGGGGGAAGAGAGAGAGGGGCTGCCGGCGGGGGAGGGGGAGCCAGAGCTGGGGCCAGCGGTGGGGGCGGCCGGGGGTGGGTCGCTGGCGTCGGGGTTTGGTCGTCGGCGTCCGTCGCTGGCGGCGGAAAGGTCACGGCGATGAAGAAGATTTTAGATGGAAATGATTATATGAGTAAGGTGTATGATAAATATGATACACTTTGATATGTCAATCGTTCGATTAAATCTGGACGGTTTAAAAAGAGATTTTACCGGTAGTGTTTTTGGGAAAGGTTCTATCATAATCTCTCCCTTTATTTTTTTTCTCTCTCCTCTCCTCTCACCTCAGACTCTTTTTCTTCTCTCTCTCTCTCTCTCTCTCCCTCCCTTTCTCCTCGAGCAAAAAAAAAAATCCGAAAAAAAAAAACCCATCCACCCACCTACCTTCCGTGTATCAGCGGAAAAAGAAAAACCAAACCCAACAATTAAAAAAAAAAAAAAAAAAAAAAAAAAAAAAAAAAAAAAAAACCAACCCAACAACACACTCCCCCAGTCAAGGAAGCCAAAAAAAAAAGGGGGGTCCCACTTCTCCCTCCAAAAGAAGCAAAAAAATATAAAAAAATAAAAACAAAAATGGTCCCACTTCCCCAGTCTGCCTTTTTTCTTTCCGAATGCATCCCTCCCCACCCCTCTCTATCTCTCGCTCTTTTTTCTCACTTCACCCCACCTCTGCTCTGCCTTGTGCCAGCCAACCCTGAAGGAAAAAAAAAAAAAAAAAAAAAAAAAAAAAAGGACAAAAACGCACGTTTCAACTAAAGCGTCCGTTTTGGGCGAAAATAGTACTTTCTTTTTTCTTCTTCTATATATTGTATAGATTCAATAATTCTCCAATTAAATAACATACAAATATGCACATACGTCATCCATAGCATCGAGACTGAATAAAATAATGTCTTCCCACCTTTTCAATGTTCAACCAGTCAAGTAACTCTAGGTTTGCCCAATTAGTTTGAAACTTATTTCCTTGCGTAAGTGAAAAAATCAACATATTGACTAAAGGAGTTTCTTGACCTTTAGTATTGAATTTAGCAAAGTTCGAAGCATACCCATACATATCGCATGCATTGAAGAGAAATAATGCAGTGGATAGAGACAAGAACTTGTCAACATATAGTAATTTTGTAAGAAGAGGCTAATTAATATGAATAATAATACAGCCAAAAAAAAAAAGGGCAAAATTTTTCTGTTTTCTTTTGTTTTTTTGTTTTTTGCTCCTTTTTCCTCTTTTTATTCCATCTAATTTACACACACATATATATTTGTGATTAAAACTTATAAAATTCCTTTTATTTTCATAGTATCACCATAACTTAAAAAATGACTCGTAGTAACTATCTTTATTAAAATTGATATCCAGACTGAAAGAAAGAAAAGTTCATGGCTCATGACTCTCATGGATATTCATAAATATCCTTGTCTTTTTGCCATGACTATTTGCTAGCTGGTGGTTATACTGATAGTTTAAAGAAATTCGGCCTTTACTAATTTTTTAATATTAAGTAAGAATTGCGAGGTTTATTAATAAGATTTATCAATTTATTGTAGAATAATTGCGTGCTAAAACCACCCTTATTTACTCCATCGCTAAACGTTTTGCAGGAGATCCTACAATAATAAAATATAAAAGTTCTAAGCTTTTAATTAATTTGAAACGTAAAAAATACTTTATGATTTTAGGTGGCATATAAGACACATTCCTAACCAGAGAAATGCTTAGGAGTGATGGTAACCAACATTTTTGGAAAAGAAAATTTCTTGCAGGTCTTCCAATATTATTAGGAGACAATTCAGGAAAAAGTCTAAGAAAACTTTTGTGCCTCAATCCCACTCGACAAATAGATTTATGGAATTTAGTTTCAAGTCCAGAGAGACGGTTTGCAAATCTGTTTAGATTTCAAACATAAAAAACCATTGAAAAGAGATAGAAAAAATGAATTATGCTCCTTTTGTCAACAGTATTTGGCTTTCAAGAAACTAATAAGTGTAAAGGTCTTGTAGTGAATAGTCCAATAAAAATATAAATCTTGATCAAAACCAGAAGAAGACAAAAAAGAAGAGAATTTTCAAAGAATAATCATAAAATGATGAAATGCCGCAGTTGTGGGAAATATAGTATTCATGTCAAAAAATTTTGTAGATTCAATAAGAAAATAGACAGTCTATAGAAGAAGCTAAACAAAACTAAAAATTTGATAATTGGTTCTGAAGGATAATATACAAACTTGAACGGCGTTGTAGAATCCATATCTTTCTTATCTATAGTCAAAGCTATGATGCTAACACAGGATTATTGAAGCTCATATGTACACATGGTACAAACAATGTACATCTTTACTCGGATTACTTCAATATACCGCCTAACACATTTTAGAATAATAAAAGTAAATTATACGTATCACATCTGTCTCAAATTGACATTTGAATATGGAATTAGTTGCATATTCTATTATTGAGTTGCCAGTATCTGGCAAAAAATATTACTCTAACTCATATAAATCTCGATATGTTAATTCATAAGCTGATTTATATAACTTGCAACATATACGTAATAGTTTTTATTTATGTGAGAATTGTAGGCTGTATTCACTTATATATCTACATTAATTGGTGTGTGTGTGTGTGTGTATATACTGAATTTGAGAAAAACAAGAACTAAAATAAAGAATATATGACAGTTAAAATATCAAAAGAGGGCAGTTCAACTTAAAATTGCTACGATATCATATCCCTAAGATGTTGGAGTTTTACTCTTTTTGTGCGATCCTTTAACATTATTCTCATCCAATTAGTTTTTAGTCTTTTCACCATGATTTTTTATGCCAGGTACAAGTTTTTTTGTCTAAGCTATCACAGACAACTAATTTAACTTGCCTTTGGTGCATATGTTAACGTTGAGTTTTTTGGATGACTTTTTACTAGTTAAATTTTTATTGGTTTTTTAAAAAAAAGACCAAAGTAAGGTAAAATATTTTAGTTTAAACCTACGAAATAGATATTACAGAGCTCTGATAGGACCGATAGAGAATACCTTGGAAACTTGGAAGTAGATGGACTAGAGCTTTCAATTGGGCCTTGAAGATAAATTCTAAGGCTTTTCACATTTTTCATGAAAGCAATTGTACAACAAATAAATTGGCTTTATTTTGAATTTTATGATAGTAACTCCCACTGGATATCTACTTCGTCGGGACTTTGTTATTAGTCGAGTAATAGAGATATGTCTCCTCATGCTTTTTAAGGTTTCCTAATTGATATGTGTTTGGGGGATTTATTGTAATTTCCTAAGAAATTTTCATTCGTAAGCATACCAGTGTAAACTCTCTTTATTTTTTCATTGTTAGGTTTTTTCTTCCAGGTATTACTGTAGCAAGATTTTTAATGAGGTTTATTATAGGAACTTACTTTCAAATGTATAGTTTTGGGTGTCAGTTTATGCTAACTACGTGGTTTTTAGTTTTTAGTTCGGGTGAGATCTCACATAGGGATTGTAATGCCTTTGTTTTCTCTTCTTTAAAACTTTGTAATATTTATCTTTATTTTAATAAGTTGAATTAGTGGCTTGGTGTGATATTAGTTAAGATATTGATCAGTGCCAACTTAGTTGCGATATGCTTGATCTTATCCTAATCCTAGTTTTTCCTTCTTTTCGTTTAAAGAAAAAGGGCGAACAGAGCAAACTAAAGTGGTTTTTAGATAATAAATATCGATTTTCAAATTAAACCAAATATTCAAAGTCTGCAATTTTAAATATATAATAAGAAAACATTGAATAATATAACGCAACTTTTAAAGTGTAAAATTCATCATAGGAATGGTATTCAACGGGACTGATAGTTACAATATGAATGTTGAGACAACAAATTTAATTGATAAATATGTTAACATTTAGGAAATTAGAAAATTCGCAAACTATTACTTGTTATTTGCATCTTTTAACGAGCTAAATAAATTACGGGTAAAGCTTTAAAAAAAAAAAAAAAAGAAAAGAAAGAAAAAGGGAAAGAAGATAAGTTTTTAGGTTCCATTTGTATACTTGCTGGAATCGGGCATATCACTTGGTGAAGTACTACTTACTCTAGAATTTATGTGCATTATAAATCATCAAGTAATTTTACTGTATGATGGCATTATTTAAATTTAAATTAAATAATTCGATAAACTAGCATACAAATTAACGTGTATGTTAATTATAGAGTGACACATACTTATTCATTGCATGGTTAGAAAACCATCAAATTGACTATAGGAGTTTCTTTAATCACTATTATTTCTTTAATCATTATTATAGAGTTTGGAAAAGCAAGAACAATATCAAGTAGATAACATATTATATGTGATGACTTAAAGAAAAATGCCGTGAAATATAGCTTTTATTATTATATTTTTTAAGAAGAGGCTAATTGAAAAAGTAAGAAAAGGATTAATTGTTAATTCTTAAGCACTTGTAGCTCGGGATATTTGAATTTTAATTAGGAAGGTTGAATTTAATAATGATCCTTTCACAAAATGAAATTGCCTTTGTACACCTATATAATAGGCCAAATAGTCTCTTCGGGGTATGATATGAATGTTTCAAAGCACCTACCACATTAGATGAGTTAGATAATAATTAATGTGGACTAAATTCGTTAACAAAATTTGCATATTGGTTTGTGGAATACAAGCGTATTTTGTTTCTCTTTAATGACCCACCATAAACGAAGAAATAAATAACATAAAATTGTGAACTGTTTAGCGTAAGTAAGCAAATAGTACCGTTTTTTTAAAATCTAATTTTAACTACGGAAAAATTTGTATAAAACAATAAAAGTATTTAGTATTGATGCCCTCCAAACTTGTCACCCTTTAACAACTTGATCCCTAAATTTTAATTCTGATAATTTAGCTCCTGAATTTGAAAAAATATTAGTTAATTTCACATTAGCATTTTTGTTCTTCAAGGTCGCCACCAACTCTACCTTGAGCTCCTCCACTTGTTGCTAGATCTACAGACTTACTCCCCCTTATAAAGCCACCTTCTCAACCACGATGTTTTAAATTGAAAATTATTCTCTTCAAAAATTCTATTTTGCTAACAAAATATTGTTTTTTGGTTTTTTCTACAAAGTTACCATAATGCCAATTTTTAAAAATGCTAATAGTGTAAAAACAAATAACTCTCTCCTTTAGTTTTCAGGTCTTGAATTGATACAATGCGTATGGTTGATAAATCTTTCTACAATTAACCATTTTGGAATGGATAACCCTTTCGTGCGGAGCCTCATGGCCTAACATGTGGTATTAGAGACATATTCCATATATAGTCATGTATACACACAAAATTAGTCTTGAAGAAAAATCAGATCACATTTGGTCGACTTACAATGGACGAAAAACACTAACATGGAGGAGGATCACAATGGAGCATGATCCTTCCTAGTTTGGTTGCTTGAGAATGATGAACGAATAGATCATCGTTTGGAGCTTGGAAAGAGGAGGGCTGCAATGGACTGTGGCTTTGTTTGAGGGGGATAGCTTGGAGTGCTTGAACAACTGTCCTACATTGGCTAGACATGAAATGAGAATGAGTTTAAAAGAATTTTGACTATAACTTTTAACAGATTAACTTTTGAGTTGAAACTCCAAGATCTGACAAGATAGATGCCGTGAAATGAAAAATGTGTGATGTTGTTTGGAAATTGGGTGGTCCTAATCTCCGTATTACACATCATGCCTCAAGTAGGTTGAAAAATATGAATAGTTTTTTTTTTTTTTTTGGGTTGGAAATCAATGTGAATGGTTGAATAATCAAAGAAATATATCTATGAGGCATTATTTCAAGTTCGATTTAATAATTCCTTAATAACATACAAATATGAATATTTTTCAACCAATCTTTGTACCTTGCTTTCGTACCTTTAAAATATTTAACAAATGGTATGCCTTGTGTGATACATACTTCGTTGCATGTTTAAAAAATAAACTTATTGACCACGGGTTTCTTGTCTTTATCAACAGAATTAGCAAATTATTATAAGACTACCAAAGTTTCAAACTTCTTGCTCATGATTGAAAATAAACATATTGACCTTTCCAAAAGAAAAAAGAAAAAAAAAAGCTTATTGACTAAAGGTTTTTCTTGGACCTTTATTACAGAAATTGAAAACATTACCCACACTTCGGTCCGTATTTGTATGTATGTACATAATATGTATGCGTGTGTATATATAAATTCAATTTAGAGATGGAAAGATTCAAATATTCTAGAAAATCCATATAATTACGTTGCTCCAATTTAAGAATCTCGTTAGTACGTAGGCTCAGGTTTTTCTTCTGTTTCATTTTTTCGCCCCTTTCTCCTCTTTTTCTTGTTCCATCTGATATACATATATCTTTTTTGAGCAAAATTTCTAAGCTTTTCTTTTAATCTCTTATGGTAGATTGGTATCACCATATGACTTTGAAAAATGAGTGACAGTAATTTCTGTTAAAAATGATATCTGAACTGAAAGAAAGAAAGGTTCGTGGTTCATGACTCATGGATATTCATAATCCTTCTCTTTTTGCCATGATTTTGTTCCTACTTGGATAGCCGGCGGTTATAACGATAGTTTGAAGAAATTTGGCCTTTAATTTTTTGATATTATAAATTTTGAATTGTGTGGGTTATTAATATTAATATTAATCAATTCATTATATAATACACCAATCATGTATTTGCTTAGAAAGAGTGTATATTCATGTGATTTCAAAATCTTGAAATAAATTGAGAGAACTCAAAAACATACAAAGAAAACATAATTGCTGATTTGGAAAAGAAAAAGTGCCTATAAACCTCGAGTTTGAAAGAGAGAGAGTTTTAAGATATTTAGAGGAATCCAATTTTAGTTTGAATTTGTTTGTGTTTGGGGAAGATTTATTTCTTATTTCTAGTTTATTTTACTTTTTGTTTAATTTATCATTGAGGCTTGATTTTGATTTTTCTATTTATTTCCTTTCTTATAAATAAATTTGAGTAACTATAATATCTCGTTTCCTTTTATTGATGTATATAAATATATATGTGTGTGTGTGTGTGTGTGTAAATATATACGAATGGCGTTGTAGAATCCATATTTCTTATCTGATTTAGTCCAAGCCGTGATGCCTAGCACAGGATTAGAAGCATTGTACCAACAATTCATCTTTCCTCGGATTACTTTAATGAGAGAACGGGTGATATAGAATATTGGACAAGGTTCGACAGGGACGGCGGTACCTTGCGATAGCAATGGTGGTCCCTTACGACAACGACGGTGGGTGAAATGTTGGAAAACTGAATTCTGCACGTTGGATTTCTCACAAAAGAAGAAGAATGATTGTTTAGGGAAAAAGAAAAACGGTAAAAACTTTAAAAAAAAAAAAATTTAAGAAAAGGTGTTTTTTTTTTTTTTTTTTTTCTATGGGTGGTGGGTGAAATAAGGATTAAATTTATAATTTAATTAGAGGGACTTTTTTGGAATAATAAAGAGGTGTAACAAGTAATAACTGAAATTTAAAACTTAATTAGTGGGTGGTTTAAGAAAAGATGTGGAAAAAGTAAACTGAGAGGTGTTTAACCTCTTGCAGCTACAATTCAAGAAGAAGACAACCATGGCTTGGGGTAAAACATGAATTCTACCCTCAGAAAATAGTTAGTGAAAAATGGAACATCAATTCTATATCAATTTTTGAACATCAAACTATGTTGTATATGAGTTGTCAATTTTTTATTATTAAGTGTTTAAAATATTGTCACATCAATTGATTGCATTTACTAATAAAAATATAACACATGAGTTGATATTTAAAATACTTGGATTGGAGTTGGTACCCCTAATAGTATTCATAGTCAATTTGCTATTTTTTAAAATAAAGATATAGGTTATTTTAGTTTACCGCCTAACACGTTTTACAATAATAAAAATAAATTATGCGTACGTAATTTACGTGTATCTCAAATTGACATTTGAAAATTTTTGCATATTATATTGAATTGGCAGTGTCGAAAAGAAAATGGTACTTCAATTAACTTAGATAACTTGGTTTATACGCACTAGTTTTGGTTGTCAAAATCTACAATGAAATATGTATATGTAGGAATTTTAGGCTAGCAATCACAAATATATATCTACTTTAATTATGTATTCGTGGTAAAACACGAACTAAAATGAAGAATTAATATAACGGTTAAATATCAAAAGGGGCAGTGCATCTTTAAATTGATACGATATATATAGATCCCTACGACGAGGAAGTAGTACTCTTTTTGTGCGATCCGTTAACCTTATTCTTATTATTTAGGTTTAATTAGTATTTTCACCATGATTTTAATACCTCTAGATCTATCAGGTATAGTGTTAGCTAGGTATACTTGAAAAATCAAGCAAAGTCTTTTCTCATTCATGTTTGTTGAAGAATCTGTACATCATAATGTGTAATCAAATTGACAACTATTACCACATAATTAACAAAACTTAATTGACAACTATAAAATCTTTATAGATGGAAAGAATCATAAAGATTATATAGAATCAAGTAACAAATCTCGACAGGCATCATACTTTTATTTGAATCTCATTATAAGTATGTTTACCATTTATATTTAACTTTGCTATGTATACTATCATTTAAATACGAAACTTAATTATGGAGCGCAAGTATTGTTTGATCCTGAAAGTACAAGTAGCATGTGAAACTTGCTTTTGTTTGATTGGTGTTTTTTTTTAATACTAGAAAAGAGGATCAATGATGCTCTTACGCCTTTCCAATGTATCTGATTAAGTGAATACGATAATGTTGACTGGGTGCCAATAATATGGCTGGACCTTTTAACAACTATCAAGGCCACATTTATAGAGGCTACTAGCAATAAGGAATTGAAAAGAACATACTTGTTGCTTCTAGTATTCTCGAATCTGAGACATGATGGAAATAAAGGCTCTATATGTATATGCCACCACCAGTGATCATCTAATCGATGTTATTGATAGATAAAAGAGAGATCAATTAAAAGATGATAGTACACCATGGAATGAAAATGACTTCATTCTTTGATGTAAACAATATTGTTATGAACTGTTCAGCTTTTATTAAATCGACATATTAAATTTCCAACTTAAAGTAGGGAAAACTTCATTCTAATGATAACAATATTGTATATCTAAGGACGTGTAGCCTGTTTATTTGTAACTTCAAACATTTAATCGAAAGCGTGATACATCATTTTCTTATTCAAATCACACAAAATTCTAAGCCATAAAATAACATGTCGTTTTACTTATAGAACTCCATAACCCAAAGGTTACAAACGCAACACACAAATCTAATGCCACTAAACCCAGCACCAGTTGCTAAGGCTAAGAACTCTTGTTTGCTCCGTTCCTTTCCCCCACGGTTTTGAGTCATCATCCCACATCAATTGCGAACGTGTTCCTCGCAGCAAAACTGTTCTCCGGCATGATCGGAAGAATTGCCTCCACAACTATAACTTTTCCATGGTCTGGAATTGCTTTGTAACAATTTTTCAATATCTTTAAGCATTGTTCGTCACTCCAATCATGAAGGATCGACTACAATATCATCATTTATAATACATCAATAGTCACAAAATATACTTACTTGAAAAGGTAATTGGGTTGAATGGTGGTGCTAAAACAATATTATCCCTAAATATACATTAGTTGATGAATTGAAGTTTCAGAATTCACCTTCACAAAAATGGCATCCCCATGCGGAACACTTTCAAACATGTTACCGCCAACATGTTCAACACCTGCAATGTCAATGTCAATAAACTGTTACTTTTAGTATGCAAATTTCAAATTATATCGTGCGATGTAGCCATGTTTGTTGGTATCGTGACATACATATATGTGTGTGTGTGTGTTGGGGAATTAATTCGCAACCTAATTCACAAATAATAATCGAAAAAGTAAATTGCACACAAAAAACACAAATTTTATATAGGTTCGCCCAATTGATAACTACGTCCCATTTCTGTCGCTGTCGTAGATTCCACTACGATGATATTGATGAATTACAAGAGCTTCCCAGACACTCCCTCAGCAATTGTGTTTTCTCTCTCTCTCAATGAT